>JAKZAP010000009.1:14710842-15127422 GCA_023053575.1 Branchinecta lynchi | reverse complement strand
ATCGCCGAGTGTATTCAAGGGTGAGCGAAGGGACTTAGCAATTGCACGAGACAACCTGAAGGATATGTACGTTTGTGCAATTATGGCCGTAGCTAGCATCAGTTATTTTCAAAGATTATTTTCAAAGAACCCAAAAGTTATAGTTATCACTAAATACTGGGTGCAGTGAGGGTTAGACAGAAACATCATATCTTAAAGCCCATTTCATCAGTTTGGCAGTAACACCAGACTCCGCTGAAACTGGAGATCTTCTACTGAATAAAGTAAGCGGGGGAGGTAAGCCTCCATTACTTCCGTTTTGTCTCCGAAAGATTTTTTTGCCGTGAAGACTTTTGAATAAAAATTGGCCGTCGTAAATACTTCAAAGGTAAGGAAGGCGCATCAAGCTGAGCCATCTCTTTACACTCTTATGCCGTTCATGTTTAGCTTTGACAGTAAAACGGATCCGTCAGCTGAATTGTATCACACTGTAAAAAAATTCTCCGAGTAAGGATTAAAGTTAACTGCAGTATTTGCTGCAAATTAGAGATACGATTATCTTTCTAGAGACAAGGTTAATCACAGTAGCAAATACTGCAAGATTTTTTTACAATGTAGAGCTGTATTTCGACCCTTCTTCGCAAGGGTGTTCTACTGTTCAGTAAAATCCAGCTGACCCATCCATTTTGCACTGTCAAATGTGATTCGAAGTCAACATGGGCTGATGTAATACCTGCCTAGCTAATTAGAACCTCCCTCGAATAATTTGCTTGAACCTTTATAATTTAGTAATTTTTAGTTTGATACACATCCACTATATAATTTGAAATACAGCCATGTCTGTTTTTTTTTGTTTGTTTTTTCGGATTCCAGCTTAACCATTCACCGATATAAAAAAAATATGGTAAGTTGTATTAGCTGCATCAACTAGACCAGGGTTCCCAACCGGTGGTACGCGAGACCCTTGCAAGGGTATCGGCGAAGGTAAAAAAAATCTATTTAGTCTGTAGCTTCAAAACCTCGCCACGCTCATTTTTAATTGCCAAAAGCCTAAATTACCAGCAGGGGCATCACCAGCCAAAACATTTTTTGGGGGCAAGGTAGTTTTACTGACTGGCTGGTCATTTTACCGACTGTTTAAAAACAAAGTTTTTGGGAAAAATCGTGGCGCTTCGCACCGACTCGTTTCTTTTTAACCATCTGGCAAACCGCTTCGGGGGATGGGTGTTCCCAACCCGTCTCTGACGGCTCTGATTACAAGCCATAGTGAAAGTCAATGAAATAAAGTTTATTCCAAATCAGATAGCCTACTGCCGTAAAATCTTTTCCTGTATCAAACAGTAGGATACTGTTTCAAGAAGAATCGAAGACATTACAAGTGATTCAAGTCATTCAGGTTGCGAATTAGGCTAACGAAAATGTTTGCGATGCAGCTGGATGATAGCACTTAGAAAATCAAAACCAAACACAGAAACAGGCCGACTGACTGTAAAAAATATTACCCTTAATGACGTCGAGCCGAGGTTTGACAAAACTGTAGCTACAAAGCATCCTCAAGTTTCTCATTGATTCGGTATATATTTCTACATATTCTTATCCTTATAGCCTTATCCTTATCCTTATATATATTATAGCCTTATCCTTTATGATAATCAATATCGTCTTTTTCACGTTCTGAAAAAGGGAAGGGGGTACGCAACCTTCTCGAACCGTGATTAGGGGTACGCGGTACGGAAAAGGTTGGGAACTACTGAACTAGACCGTGATCTGTCTGCTATCTGTACCCAGTTTCTGATTTATACTCGATCCCGGCTGGACTATTCATCCGACCGGCATATTCCGCATGCAGCAAAACCGTATTGACGGAATACCAATGACTTCGAAAAGTTTGTCTCTCTCTCTAGATTGTCTGTCCGTCTGTTTGTCTATCCGTCCGTTATGAAAAATAGAATGAATAGCCCGATAACTCTCAAACTGGTTGACGTATTGTGTTGAAACTTTGTATAGGCATTGAGTCAAAATACATGACAATTTTGGACATGGACCATGTGGCCCTGCAAGCGGTGATCAGTTTTTTTCAAGATAATAAGAATATTTTTAGAATAAGATAAGTTTAGGGGTAAGGAATCATGCTGAACCAATATCTGATTTCTTTCTTTTTTTGCCAGACAACTACTGGGAATCCTACCGATTCCGAAAATTTAGCAGAAGCAACAATTTTTTACTATATTTGACGATGAAAAAGAAAAAAAAATCATCGCTAAACGCTAAATTTGTTTCTGAACTGTGTTCATTCCCCGGATAAAATTCGCCATGAATTCAACATCGAAAATTCAACATCGCGTGAAAGTGGAAGTTAATCCTGAAGTCGTTTCGAACACTGATTTGAGCGTGAAAAATCATGGTAAATCTCTCTCAGTTCTTTTCTTTTCTTTGCTTCTTAAGTTATTTTAACTAATGTTCTTACTTTCTTTGCGGACCAGCGGTTAGGCCAAGCATATTTGAAAAAGCAAAATGGATACTTCAGCTACATTTTTTTTCAGAGCTATATTTCGGCCGTTCTTGGCGAGCGGCTCACAACAAATCTGGTTAATTTCACCTGGGGACAAACAATGTTGTTACGGGATCTTGCAAAGAAAATAAAACCTACAGGACACGCTTGCCTGAATGAACAAGTCCAGTAAATACTGAAGTCTTTAGTCTTCTTCTATACGTCTTCCTCCTTAACATATTAAGTTGGCAAATATCGAAAATTACACTGAAAAAGTTTCTTAGCTGTGAAACATCCGTAAGAAAAAAAACGCCCAAAGAGAAATATTTCTGCAGACTTCCTGAAGCATCAGTGGAGTCTAACAGATTTCAGGAATCCGTTAAAGAATATGAGATAATTAGTCTCATTCGTAAACATTCGCCTGCACCAGGGTTCCAACCAAACTATCCATTTGGTGTGGATACACAGAGCAAGATTTCCCGTATTTTCAGCACTCCTATAATCGGGTTAATGGTGTAAGTGGAGGGATACCTATGACACCGAAAAAGTTGTCCGTCTGTCTGTCCGTCCGTCTGTGAGCACGATAGCTCTCTAAGGGAATGAGATGTTTTTGGTTGAAACTTTGTGTGAGGATTCTATGGGTCAAGGGACAGGCTGAGCTAGTAGATGGGCTCTGTAGCTTGACATTTAAGGATGGGGGTAGGGGTATAAATTAAGGGGCAAACAAAATATTTTTTACCAGCTAATGAGATAGTCGATCCAGGGACATGCTGAACCCGAATATGAAAATCACTTTCTCGCCGAACAAGTAATTCGCCCGGAATCCGGCCAAAACCGGAAAATTGTTAAAAGTAAAAGTCTTCTTGGAAGTTAACTAGATGTTCGATTAACAGGAATACGAAAATCATTTCCTCGACAGACAAGTAGTTCGCCCTAATCCGGGCCGGATTATTTGGAAAATTTGTTAAATAGATCATTTTCTACCTTGACATCTACTTCGGCCGGTCTCCAGCTAACTGGAAAAATTTTTATAAGTAAAAGCTTTATCTAAAGTTAGATAGTCCTTCAGCCCAAGCTGACTGCGAATCATATTTGACGGTGCAAAGCGGATAAGTCAGCTACTTTTTATTAGAGCTATATTTCGACCCTTCTTGGCAAGGGTCCTCTTCAGGCTCAAACTAAAAAATGAACTTCTGGAGAAACACATAAAGATTCTTCCTTAAATATCTGATTTTATGAACTTCTTCTCTGAAAATTGGTTGGAGTTAAAGCTGGTGCTGCGAAATATAGCTCTAATAAAATGTAGCAGACTTATCCGTTTTGCACCGTCAAATATTAAGTTGATGAGAGGTTCAATATCGGAGGAGATACTCTAGACTCTTTTTTTGTCGGTGAAGTAGTTTTCCCGGAATCCGGCCGGAACTGGAAATCGGCAGAAGTAAGGCAGGAAGAATAAATAAGTCTTTTTTTCCAATCTGAGCGGTTTTTTAGCCTGAAGAGGACCATTGCCATGAAGGGCCGAAATATAGCTCTAATACAATTCACCTGACGTATCCGTTTTGCACTGTCAAATAAGCAGCAAGTTCTGATAAATTTTTGTCTAAGTAGATATGTAGTATAGGGTCAAATAAACATGCTGAATCAATATTTGAACTTGTTTTTGTCAGATGATTGGATCAGATATTAAATTTTGGGATCCATTAAAACCTTTGCTCTTTTTTTTATGCTTCACGATTTTGCGTGTGACCCTTGCGCAGGATCCATGCTAATCTTCTTTGTATTGTTCCAATTTTTCTGCCCTCCCCATATGATAAGTTGGCACGAACTCATGACCAGACTTCTAGACGGAGTTCCCAGATGTGCTATATTTAGCTCAAAACCCAAAGACTGAGGGTGTGCTACCTGAACGGGTCTAAACTTGCTCTCGAGTCGATACTTGGGGTTGGCATTTGGATACAAAAAGGTTGTTTCTGATAAGACGAAAGGCGCGAAAACAGTTTCAGTGGCACAAAATAAATAGCAGTGAAGGTGAATGTCGAATGGAACGCCAGAGCAAGAGATATTCAACCGTCTTATAGGAGCCGGACTAGTGGACAAAGGTAAAGATCATCTTCTTTGTGTTTCAGTTGTTGATTTTCAGGGCATTTATTTCTCGTCAGTGCTGACATATTTATTTTGTTGTGGCTTTTTGTGAAATTCTGGCTTCTGACGGGGGTTAGGAAAGGCTCTTATCTTGATTGCGTGATGGGTAATTTGTTGTTCAATCTTATAAAAAGGCGATTTAAGGTGGCCTAAGGATCTATAATAAAACCGTTATCTAAATTTGTCAAGAGTATAAATTAAAAGGGTATTTCTTTTTAGGTGAATAGTGTGGCGAGGGAGTCCTGGAGAGATTTGGAGTGGGGGTTGGGGCTCAGGAAGGAAGTGAGTAATTGAAGCCACGAGATAAGGGCTGTCAGTGAAAGCGAGGGGATTGCCTCTCTCGATTTGAGTATATAGCAATTGCCCGGTCGGTGCCGACATCTGTTGCTACATGTTTCGACAACAAAGTAAGCTCGTTAAGAAGCGATTGAAAGATAAATCGCCTAATTTATCGACGGCACCGTTGCCGTGAAAAATATCTCCATACCCCCCCCCCCCCCCCTACCGGACCTAGAAACAGGATATCTAGTTTCACTCGAGTCTGAGGGTTCCCGGAATCACCTAGGATGATCTGGGACAAACTTTTGATACCACTACTTTGATCCATATGAGTGCTACACTATTTCCGGTACCGCTCACCCTCAAACTCCCCCTACAGCGGCCGAATCTGGTTCAGGCACACAAAACAGACCATCTAAAGCATCTTCTACTACTGGCTATCAAGTTTCACCCGACTCGAAGATTTTCCGGGAACCCATGCTCCCCCCCCCCCACCACCGCCGTGTGATCCACTCGTTTGACCCCTATGCGAGCAACAAAATTTCCGGTACTTCCCTCAAAATCCCTGCCACTGTGGCCTAGGACACATAAACTTCACATCTCCTCTTCTCGTCCTTCAAGTTCGAGTCGAATGACCTTATCTGCAAATTTCGGGTTTCCGCTTCCTCCTCCTCCGGCTGCGGCCGAATCCTGGCCGGACGCCAAATATTAGACTTGGCCGCATAAACTCGGCATTATCCAACTCGAATCCCATTCGGCCCATTCGTTTGTTTTTTATGCATGTCACAAAGTTTCCGGACCCCCCCCCCCCTTCGGTTCCCCCCTATCTTGATTGCTGCCTACTCCCCAGAGACATGTTTTGCATGTCTAGGTCATTAGTTATTAACACCCGTACAGTTTCACTAGAATCGAAGCACCCGTTCGCAATCTATGGAAGTCGGTAATTACCGAATTTCCCTTCCTGTAACTCCCCCTAAAGTGATTGGATCAAGGAACGGTAGTTTTCTTGGCTTAGCGTCAGGTCCTTAAGTCTATTTGGTCGGTCACTAGTATGTCTGCCAAGTTTTATCGTCCTAAGCACATCTGGAAGTATCCAAACACGAGATCTCCAGAACTTTGGGACACCCCCTCTGACTCCCTTCAAAGAGCACCGATACGATTTCGTTCTGTTTAACGTATCTAGGTCTTATGCTTGTTCTTCCCGCCAATCCCACCCCGATCCCTCGACGCTAATCTTTTAATGAAAAATTCCGGCGACCCCCCCCCCAAGAATCAGATCAGGTCCGAAATTGACTTGGAACATCTGAGACAACACCTCTTTCCACTTCCCAAGTTTCATTCAAATCTGATCGCCCGTTCAAAAGTTTATATACAACTATATTCCGGCTTCACCATCCCTACACCCTACAACGATGGTCGGATCATACAAACGACTCTTCTCAATTTGGTTCGTTTTGAGTCCCTAATATGTCAGCCAAATTCCATCGTCTTAATTCATCAGGAAGTACCGATCTCGCGAGATCACCAGAATTCCAGACCCTCCCCCCCCCAACTTCCTCCAGACTGCCCGTATCTGGTCCGGTTATGTTAATGGTGTATTTGGGACTTGTGCTTGCTCTTCCCACCAATTTTCATCCTGGTCCATCCACTCAAAGCGTTTCCCAAGATTTCCGGTTCCTCCCTCCCCGAAGTCGCCGGATCCGGTCCGGATTTTTTAATTGGGTCGTCTGAGATAAGAGTTCTTTCCAAATATCAAATTTCATTAACATCAGATCACCCGTACATAACTAAAGAATACCTCAAGATTCTGGATTCCCTCTCCCGCCACTCCCCCCACGATGCTACGATGCTCGGATCGGGGAAGTGACTATTTCCAACTTAATCTTTTGTGGTCCCTGATATTCCTGCCAAGTTTCATCGCCTGTCTTATTTGCAAGTGCCCGAACTAGGAAAAGCCGGACCAACCAACCGATGGACGGTCAGAAATTGCGATCGCTAAATGGCACTTGGCTGAAGGGCAATTGCCATAATAATTGCAAGATAAGCAGTATAGGCTATCGACAATCAGGGAATCCGAAAATTTAGTAAAAGCTTAATCTGAAGCTGTCTTGATTTATAGGGGCAAGAATATGTCAAAGCGACATTTAAACTTTTATGTCCAGACCAAACAAGCAATTTGCCAGGAAACAGGCCAGAAACGGAGGTTCAGTAGAAATGAAAGTGAACGTTTGGGTCGATTAGATTAGGCTACACCATGGTATGGGGATAAGAAGAAATAAAGATTCGTATCTGCTTTCGTGTTCTCAGAGGATATATTAGCTGGTTTGCCATAAAATAACAACTTTCACTCTTCGTACATTGTTGTGCAAAGAAGGAAAGTGGGAGAGAATGAGGGGTTATTTCAAGGTCTGTAATTGATTGGGTCTCGGCGGGGGGTGGGCTGGAGGGAGGGCCGTAGACTTAATTTTACTAGATGTGTCCGATCGCATCTGAACAATGTGTGGGACCTAGAGTGCTTGAACACAAAAAAATGTTTTGCTCGTAAAAATTTACTCCTTTGGGAAATTTCCCGTCCCTTCAGCTTCCCCACATATAAAATCGAAGGCCCGTTTCGTATGTACTTATTTACAAGTTGCATCACTATATCCTTCTATTCTTGTAGTCTCAATCCTGTGCGTGTCACAGCATTTCCCGGACCTTTTTTGTAGCATTCCCACCATGCCCAGATGCAATACGAACTCATAAATGTTCCTTTTAGGGTATTTCGGCATTTCGGCATTTCCCCAACCCCCTCCCAAGTTTCACTCAAATCGGAGCACTTTTGGATCCGGTGCGGCATCCCCTCCCTCCAACTCCCCTCGATGAGACCGGATACGGTCCGGACTTCAAATAATAAAGTTGAGACCTATGACCCTTTATAGTTTATAATTTTCGTAGCTATCCCTCGATCCCTTTAGTCCCTGTGTATATTAGACCCCCCCCCCCTTCTGTCCCGCATCACAGTGGGTGGATGTGGTTTTGACACATAAACATGAGATCGTATCTGCTCCTGCCAACCATCAACTTTCGAATCACTTTTTCAATTTCGCCTCCTTTCCGTCCTCACAGGGATAATCGGATCTGGACTCTTTAGTATGTCGTATTTCCTCGTCTAGCTTCCATGAGCGGGCTCGAACTAGTTAAACTGGGACAGAACAACAAACGGTAGATCGCTATGAGATAAGGCACTTGTGCCCTAATTAGAATTACGGAGTGCAAGCGAGTGGGTGGTGCTTAAACCAAAGGCAATAAAATTGATATTTCCCATTGGGGCATTTGGGGTGCCAGGTTTGGAAAGCCCAAGGTGCGAATCGGTTTTAGAGTGGGTTGGATGGAGGTTACTGCCAATATATTAAGTTGATGACCTGTCTTGAGGATCCAGAATCTAGAATGTGAGGAAAGGGACTACAAATTCAGTTTCGAGTCTCGCAAAAGATGCTCAGCAGATCATGCTTTATTCTGTAGAGTAATAAATGATGCCTAGAAGGTCTTCGAATTTTTTGGTGTGCCTTGCAGGAGACAGAGTGGTGGATAGTTTCGATGGAGCTAAAATGGCAGCAGTCAAAGGCAGTCCAGTCTAGTTAAACGTCTACTTTTTTTCAGTCCTTTCTGGATTAAACCGAGCGTTTGGCTGATGAACATTCAGGAGAATGTGGCATTGCGTCTGAACAAAAGCTTTCCGTACATGACCCTGCATAACCTGCATGCAGAAGGAGGTGTTGGACGGACGGCATGGAAAGAAACCATGCTTCCCTTCCAGCAAAGTTTGCATACAAGGTTAGTTATTCTATTTGTTTCGTAACCAGTGAAACTCAATAGAACCAGCCCTATTTTTTCTTCGAAGCCCTGTTCCTGTTGCTTTCCTTGAAATTTTTTCATAAAAATAATAATAATTTTATAATTTAGGTCGTCAGCATCTATGATAGCGCCACTAGACCAACTCGAGGTTCCTTTAAGTAAAAAATAACGAGAACACATTTGTAGATAAGAAAGAAACACAGTGACAGGAAGCGTTAACAGTGGGTGTGCCTAACCATGGGAACTGGGGCTTCAAAGCGGACGGAAATATCCATGTGGTTCCAGTTGGTTTTCATAAGCCATCCTAATGTGAAGAAGGACCCGAAAGAGAGCTAGCCAGAATAGTCTCGTTGCGACAGTCGAAAATGTTGTTCCGTCCCCTAGATTAAGGCACCTGGATTAGTTCTCTAAGCTGCTTAAGAAAACACGAAGCATACCCGTAAGGAATTCGGCCAATCTTGCGCATTCGCAAAGCAAAGATTCTGCTCTTGCACCAAGATATTGATGCTTTGGCTCGTTCATGGACTTTTAACCTTAAAGCACAAGTTGCAGCAGACAGCTGATCCAGTTGCGTCTCCAGTCTCGGACATAGTAAGTCTTTTGAAACTCTTGCTGGGTTTCTCAAGGATAGTCAATCCGTCTCGGCTATTTTCAGCCTCAGACATCCCGTTCGGTTTTGATGAGAAAACGCAGAACTTTGAATAGGGTAACCGCTATTTCTGACCAATTAGCTCATCAGAAGCGACAAACTTCCGATCCGATCGGTGTCGAGAAGTGTCACCGATCGAGCGCCGTTAAGATGGATGGTTAGTAAAACGATTTCACACATAGTCAAAGATTACAAATGGGTAGAATGATTAGTGAGCTCATTTTTTTTTCTTTCAGTACCTTTCGAACATACACGGTGGTCAGCAGTACGGTGCAAGGGCAGCTGGTCGCCTGCCAGTATGCAATTCTTCGAAGCGAAATAAGACATTCAGAACCACAGATCTCTTGGCGAAATTTTGGAACATGAAAATAAAAGGGTCTCTGAAGGGTAGATTCCGGAACTGAATGGCGTCTCCAAGCAAAGTGAATATCTGTTAATCCTAATTTTTCTGAATACTTGGAATCAGAGCTATAGAAACTGTGCTGAGGGAACCCGCGCGTGATAATTACAAGCTAAATCCACGTCACTGGAATTTTTCGAAGAAATTGTGTTAAAGTCCAACTAAGAACGCTAAAACACGGAATTCCAACTTAATATATTTTTTAATAACCTAGCAAACTTGTCTTTTACTAGGTGAACGCTCCTTTCTTGTACCTATATCTCATAAAAATAACAATGACTTTTTTTTAGTTTCTACTGTGTCTATAGCTTATTTTCTGTCAAAATATTTTTGCTTCACTTAGATTTTCCGTATTTTAAACCCATCCTGTTCCATTTGAGGACCTCATGTATTCGTATTAATACTTTTTCTTCACAAAACATGGGAAAGAATAATATTAATAAGAATAAATACTTTTATGACAATTGACCTTCGGCCAAGTGCGCCCGTCCGTCGGTCTGTCGGTCCCGGTTTTGCTAGTTCGAGCACTGCTACTTAAGCTAGGATGATGAAACGTGGGAGGCATATCAGGGACCCGAACAGATTAAATACAAAATCCGAACAATCCAACCATCTGGGGGGATCAGAGGGAGGGGAATTCAGAAAAATTAGGTATTTTTAACTTACGAACGGGTGATCGGATCTTAATGAAACTTGATCTAAAGAAATATATCCTGTTTCAGGCATCTCATTTTAAATCCGGACTGGACCCGGTGACATTGGGGGGAGTTGGAGGGGGGTATCGGAAATCTTGGGAAACGGGGAGGGTCCGAATTTCTAGTGATCCTGTGAGTTCAGTACTTCCTGATGTACTAAGACGGTAAAACATGGCAATGTCTTTAAACAATGTATAAAACGGATACCTCAGCTACGATGCTTCATCATCCTTCCTCTTCATCTTGAATTTCATTTCCAGCTTGAGTGGCTTGAGCCTGAAAACGACCCTTGCCAAGAAGGGCCGAAATATAACTCTAATAAAATTTAGCTGACTTGTCCGTTTCGGGCCGCCAAGTATGATTCGCAGTCAGCCTGGGCTGAAGGACTATCTATCCTTCATCAGCGATATTTCGGCCCTTCTTGGCAAGGGTCCTCGTCAGACTGTCTATCACCAGGGTCAACTTCGGGGGAGGAAACAAACCTGTAATCTATACGAAACCCTTAATCTGTAATTACAGGTTTGTTTCCTTCTCCAAAGTTGACCCTGGAGATCGACAGCCTGACGAGGACCCTTGCTAAGAAGGGCAGAAATATCGTTGGTGAAGCATCTAGCTGACGTATCCGTTGTACCCATTATTTCATATTTCGAAGACAGCTTGGGCTCAAGGAATATTTATAAACATGGCAAGCGTGTCAAGGACCCGAACAGATCGACTTGAGAATAGTCGTTTCCCCGATCTGACCATCTGGGGGGGGGGGGGGGTGGAGGGAGGAGGAATCCAGAAAAGTGAGTTTTTTTCTAAACTTACGAACGGGTGATCGGACCTTAATGAAATGACCTAATGTCTCAGACGCCCATTTTAAAACTGGATCGAATCTGGTGACACTGGGGGAGTTGGAGAGAGGAACCGGAAATCTTAGGAAACACTTAGGGTAGGGGGATCGGGACGAAACTCGGTGGGAAGAAAAAGAACAAGTCCTAGATACGTCATTGACATAATAGGAACGGATTCGGGCCCTCTGGGAGAGTTGGGGGGGGAGGGTAGGAATTTCTAGTGATCGCACGAGTTCGGTACCTCCTGATGTGGGGAGAGAATGGGACAAAACTTGGCAGAAAGGACAAACACAAGTCCTATGTACGTGGTTGACATAACCAGACCGGACCCGCTCACTGTCTCGAATTACTAGTGGTCCCGCGAGTACAGTACGTCCTGATGGGCTAGGACGATGAAACCTGGTACGCCTGTCAGGGAACAGAACAGATTAACTTGTGAATAGTCGTTTCGTCGATCCAACCATCGTCGGAGGAGGGGATGGTTGGGGAATCCGGAATCTAGTGTTATGGGCAGCTTTTGAACGGGTGATCGGATCCTAACGATACTTGATATTTGAAAAAACCTCGTGTCTCAGACAACCCACTTCAAATCCGAAGGGGATCCGGCGACTTTGGCGGGAGTTTGAGGGGGAACCGGAAATCTTGGGAAACACTTAGAGAAGAGGGATCGGGATGAAACTTGGTCGGAAGAACAAGCACAAGTCCTAGAATTATCATTGACAAAAGCGGACCGGATTCGGGCACTGTGGGGTAATATGATGAAACTCGGCAGGAATATCAGGGATCGGAATATACCGACTAGGAAATAGTCGTTGCACGATCCGAATATGTCGCATTTATAACTTTTGAACGGGGCTATCGGATTTGAATGAAACTTTGCGAGTGGAAAAAGCTATGGTCTCAGATGTTCCATGTCAATTCTGGACCGGATACGATCCTTGGAGGGGGGAGGATTTGGAAGGGGGCCCGGAATTTGTGTGAAACGCTTAGTGTCGAGGGATCGGGATGGAATTTGGTGGGAAGAACTAGCATAAGCATTAGATACGTTCTCGAAAGAACCAGATAATGTCAGGACTTTTTGGGGGGGAGTTGGAGGGTGGTTTCTCTGAATTCTGTTGATCGCGAGGTATGATACTTCCGGATGTGACAACCACGATAGAACTATAGAACTTGGGATGCGTATTCGTGATCCTACCGAATAGATTTAACGACCCGAAACAATGCCTAGGAAGACTTCCGTTCCTTCATCCGACCATTCTTCGGGGAATTGAGGGAGGGGGATTCTGGAAATTACGGAGTCCAATGGGTTGTGAAAATATGGTAAAGTTCAAGTGAAACTTTATGGGTGAGATCTGATGATCTAGATACGCAAATGTGTACGAACCCATGTGGCCATGGTTGGGGGAGTTGTGGGGGGAGGCCGGAAACTTTGTGACATAAATTAAAACCAAACGGATTGGCAGAATGGGAAGCAGGTTGGACAGTACCAAGTTTATGCACCCTAGATTTGTCATTTGGCGTCCGATTCGAATCGAACTTGATGGACGAGAAGATAAGATGTTAGAGATACGAAGTTTTTGTGTCCGAGTTGTATTCGGCCACAGTGGGGGGGGGGGGAGGGAGTCGGAGTTCCGGAAATGATGCGGCTAGCATAGAGACTAAACGAGTGAAGTGAATTGAATGAAATTTGGAAAGTAGAGAGATCGTATGCCTTATATCCCATATTTAAGCGTCTGGAGATGGGGAGGGTAGTCGGAGAACCTGAAAAAATACTCAGATTTAATTTCTCGTTTCTCACACCACCTACTTGTAACAACTGCCATATGAGCTCGTAGTTCTTGTTTTAACAACAGGGAGAGATGGAATTTGGTATAAAAGCAGCAGGCTAAATAGAAAAGCAGTAAGGGATGTACAATTTTGTAGTAGGGATGAATTAAGTAAATATAGGAAACAATTATGATGGGAAGGTTTGGTAGGGAGGCTGTGGTAATCAATATGCAGGGTGGTGCAGCGGGTAAATCTCATGGTCATAAATAACGAATATTGGAATCCCGTACAAGCTAGAATGTAGTGATGATAATGATATAGCGGATTGAAAGGAACGGAATTACAAAACCGCGTCCATCTGCTTAACGCCTAGTTTTTTGCCATGACTTGTGTCGCATAGCTTTATTATAATTGGGGAAGATGTCGAAGAGGGCTGTAAACTGACTCATGGTACGCGGAATGTCATCATCAAGTTAAAATAAGTAATGTCTTCTTGAGTCCATTTTCACCTGTTGCAAGGTGAAGAGATCGTATCAAACAAAATATCCAGTGATAGAAATCTGTTGCATGCGGCAAGAGGTTCAGGAATATTCTTGAAAGCAGACTTCAAAAAATCTGTCCGTAACAGCCTAGCCATTCTACTTTTCTTCTCGTGGCTTCGTATGACAGGAATGACTATCACTTGCTTCGAATAACGGCTCGTTAGGCTCGGCAGCGGAAAAAAAAAAATGGGTAGGGGAGAGACAGGTAAGACGGACCCAGTAAAGGTTTTTCGATTGCTGCTTTTTATGTTTCTGGAACATCGGAACAAACTTTACTCCGTCGGATAGCTTATCCATCCCTACTTCGTTGCTATTTTTCGGACAATTTCCTCCCCAAGGGTTTCTGAGATAAAACAGATTTTGGTATGTTGGTCTAAAGGTCCGTTTTATCCGAAGGGAGTGGCAAGAAGGACCACCAGAGGGGGCAAGAGGGACTATCATTATGGTAATCAGTTCCAGTGATTTAAATTCGTATAAATGAATAAAGTAGAAACGGTAATGTCCACAGTGGCTCTTTTCCAACACGGTGAAGCCAGAAAAGTCAACACGAAGTGTGTGAAGTGATGCCTTTTGCCATTCCTCCAGAAGGGATGGGGTTCGATGGCTTAATCAATGCGGCCTTCAAACTGACTGTTCCCTTTTCAGTGGTTTCTTGAAAATTGGACGAGTGAAAAATTGTTTTCCAGAATAACTCTTCAATCTCATCACATTCCTCGTCTTTCAGGTTTACCCCCAGACCCTTCCCCTGGTAACTCCCGATCTGTCTTACCAACAAATCGTGTGGTCCGTATTATCTGCAACGGGCAGATTTTAGACAAACTGTCACCGAACTCGCTAGATGGCCCAGAATGGAGGTGTCATCACTTTTAAAGAAAGTAGATAGTCAGAACTGTCTGGTAACAAAACCTCAATATTTTTATTATTTTCCGAACCAGAGATATCACAAAAATGTTTGACATCAATTTTTTCCAAAACAGCCTCTTAAAACATCAACTTCGGTTTTCTTGAAAACTAATAAGCCAATCTTTTTATTTTTTTCGGCAGATTTGAAGGCTAGACGGCTGTACCTTACTGTCACCACTAGATCGCATTGCTACCAATCTCTGAATTTTAAAATGCAAAGGTCCGTCTTATCTGCAGGTCCGTCTTAGCTGTCTCTTCCCTATATTTTCATTAGTTATTCCTCTTCCAGGTGTACTACAACCAACCAACAATTGAGTCAAAACAGCATTTCCCAAGCCGACAACCGACGACGGAGCTCTTCACAGAAATCCAAAACCAGTTTGTTCCAGGAACGGAAGAGTCCGAAAACCTCTTACATTATCGTCTCGCCCATAGGTGAGCATTGGCAATTTGTGAACTAAACCGACTAGCCGAGTTCGGCGTAAGCATTGCTAAACTTTCCATTTCCGTCGCTAATCAAAATCTGGACGTCCTGAAAAGGCTATGGGACCGAGCGGCAGTTATCTGCTGTAATCCGCACGCGAAAGGTCTTTATTCAAACACTTAAGACTGTGCAGAATATAGGTAGGTAATAAGCAGAATATAATATATTTCGTTTTTCTGCTCGAGAGAAATAGCAAAACACCCCTAGAAACGAAAGCGGATGGAAGATTTTCTACTCAACATCGTGTTGATCTATTTTACCTTATCTTTACCTTCTTCAGACAATTCACAACATAGTCCGCTTTAAAGCGCTGACCGGAATACGTTGCTTTGTTGTGTTTAATGCAGTAAATAAGTAATTTATTTGTAACCCGCCTGTTCTAAAGAGCAATTTTCAATCTCTGACTGAGAGTCATCTGCCGAACAATAGTCTTATATCATCAAGTACGGCAGGTTTGGTTTACGTTTGAATTACTACATTAAATTGACGCTTCATATTCCCTTTCGCTTCATATCGAGTCGAGTATTAGCCCCGTGGAAAAATCAGCTAGCAGTCAGCACAGAATTCGAAAGCCAGAAATGACAAACTTGATGACTGTTGACAGAACAGAGTTGGGTAAAGCAAAAATGGAGGATGAAAACAGTTTTAAACATGGCTAGGCCTAAGAGGAATTGAAGATAGCCAAACAAACCTGGATAAACGTACACCAAGAAGTAACGTTCCATTGTTTTCTTTATGACAGCGCACCTAGCGGCCAGAAAAGAACTAATCTGAGAGGAATTTTATGAGGGGAGTATCCGTGTCAGTCACCGTCAGTTGCTAGTAGTCTTAACTCGGTACAAGAGCCTCTCTGGTACCACAACCGGATCTTCATCAACACATGAAAATCTAGCGAAAGAAGCATGCCCTTGGCTAAGCGTCATGTTATTCTACACTAATTTGTTGTTACGGCTAACCATTTTACTTTTTCCTAGGGTTCTCCTTGAAGATGCCTCGTAGCACCCTCTTTTGGCCATTACTCGCGCAGCAAGAACGACCCGAAACCCAAGCTTCTTTCCCCGCCAAGGAAATCTTCCGCATTTCGCTGGACATTTCATGTGTACTGATTTTATGTTCGTTTGGTAGTTGTTGTTTGTTACTTTGTGTTTTATTTGTGTTTCCAATTTACACCCGTGTTAGCCTAGTGCTATTATGGTTAAAATAAAATTGACTGATTTATTGATAGCGTTATGAGTTTAATGGCTCATGTCAAATTATGAAGAAAGAAAGCAAAGAGTGTTTCAAAGATCAGCTACTTTGTCAGATTATCAGATTCATGATTGTTTTGCTTAATACACTGTAGTTAGTTTATTTTTATCTTCCGCGTAGTTTTTGTCACATCTGTTTATATCGCATAATTGTTGTTTTCGCAAATCCTGGTTTGAATAAATTACTACTGGATTGGTTGGATGCAGTGTTTTTACTCTACCAAACAGTAGAAAGTTACTCCGAGTAAGGATTAAAGTGGATTGCTGTATGTGCAACGGGGATTAATCTTATCTCTACTGGGATAACATTAATCCGAACCTCGTCTCAACTGAGATAATCTTATCCAGTAGAGACAAGATTAATCCCAGTAGCAAATACTGCAAGATTTCTGCTAAATATTACTATTTGTTCGTCATTTTTAATTTCCACTGTCTTTTTATTATCGTTGTGAAATTTACTTTTATCTTTGTTCAATATGTATATCTTAAAGACTAATAAAAATGAAACTTAAAACGTTTTCTTGTTATCAATCAAGCATTCAAATGCAGATGGCCGTCAAGAAACGTCTCAACTTTGACACTATCAGTAATGCCTTAGCGAAGTAGGCTTGCAAATTCATTATTTGAAGAAAAAAATAATAATAAACGATTGAAGCGCCATCATGCTTCTAGCGCTATATTCAAGCGTTTAAGACTGTCACGCAAGATGTCGACGAGCCAGAATGGTTACAATGGTGCGCCAGTAGATGTCAGGGCAATAAGGCATTTTGACGGTTTGGAATGGACATCCGACGGACATAAAATGGACGTCATAACTGGTCGAAAATCGACTCCATTCAGGAACGGCCGTTCAGAGAACGTAGGTTTAATGGACTTAAAACGACCCTTCGTTTATTACACCCTGTCAAACGTCTTACATTCAACAGCCGTATTAAGGCCTTTATATGAGGCGAAAAATGTACGTTCCATTTTTGTTAGGGTATTCTGAACGTCACTACCAGAGCCAAGATGAAAAAAAAAAAAAAACCTTAGAAGAGTAAAAAGAATTAGAAGTTTTCAGATGCAATATGTAGAACTAAGCCTTCTTTTCTTAATAACACAAAGATGGCACTTTAGACAAGGGACGTGTACCGTGACCAATAAACCAGAAACAGTTTATATGCTAGGACGATGAAATTTGGTAGGTATGTCAGGGATCCCAACAGATTGACTTGAGAATAGTCGTTTCCCCAATCCGACCTTCGTGTGGGGAGTGGATGGATGGGGAGTGTTGAATCTATGCATGCCAATGCATAATTTTTGAACGGGTAATCGGATTTGCATGAAACTTGTCAGTTGGAAAGAGCTCTCGCCTCAGATGTTCAGTGTCGAATCCGGGTCGGGTCCTATACCTGTGGGGGATGGGGGGGGGGGCGAAAAACTCAAGAAACGCTTAAAGCAGAGGGATTGGGACGGAACTTAATGGTTGTTCAGTTGTTCACTTAAATTGGCTTGAAGACCTGCTTAAAATGCATTACTTCGTTGTTCCGCTATTCACGAATAATCAATTTTCAGATAGTGCAATTTCCGTGTGATTTGTGGTACCTCTATGCGTTTGTATTTTTGTTGTATGCCTTACGATACATATTTGTGATTTTTTTGTTTGTTCTGGCACTAAGCAATCTTCACCAGTTTCACCATTACCCACTGAAAAGCCGCGTTTGTGTTGAGATTAAAATTTCCCGCGTCCTAGTAGAATTTACGCTGTGGGTTCCGCCGCAGATATTCTGAACGTCGTAACTAGAACAGATAATGGAATATAACAAAATCCCTTTGCAGAATCGAAATAATTCAGTGCATTCAGTCAGTTAAATGACACAAAAGTAAGTTTGCTTTTCAGTTAAACTTTAAAAAGACTGATTTATTCGATTTAAAAAGCAAGCAAGAAACCGTGACATTTTATTCTAGATTCCGACTTCCGAGAGAAGATCGTGCGCCTCACTCAAGCAGTTTACTTACCATACGTCCAGTTGTTATCACAGTATCCTTCCCTGGAGATTGAAACATTCCCTGCAGTTCAGTTCGAGTCCGAGGACTGTTCTGATGCCCTGAGGTAAGTTTCCCAAACATCAAATTAGTGGTCGTAAAAGCTTTTTATCACTTAAATGGAATTTAACTACTACAAGAAGGGCAATAAAAGATAGATTGTTTAACTAGTTTAAAGAATCCTGTTTTCTTACTTTCTCATACTTTTCTCATACTTACATTTATAGTAATATTTATTTATCTGTGACCCGCTTTTTGGATAACAGCGGAGTATGAGTAAAATACACAAAGTAAAATACACATACTAAAACACTAAACAAAATAATGTAAATAAACATGACTACATTCTTTTCATGTAGTTTAAAACACACTAAATAGATTGAATTTGTGGAACCCAATTCAATTACACATGGAATTCTGAGAAGAATAAAAAGAAATTATAGAGCTTATAATATTCTTTGATTCAAATTGAAAACTTTCATTAGAACTTATTAAAGGAACATACATGAGCTCATTAGCACTACTATAGGGTTCCCCAAATTGAAAATAGGATAGGGGAATTCACGTAGAGGATCTTAAAATTATTGGACAGGCATAGATTGTTTGAAAAAACAAAGCCGAAGTAAAAGAGAGTTGATTACATACTAGAGAATAACTCTTGTAAAGACCATTACAAATTTCAAAAGATGTTTATTAAATTTGGAAGCAGTGTTGCCAGATCGTGATCCAAGAAATACGCCGCTGTCATTGAACAATACGCCAAAATTTCATTTTAACCCAAAATTGCAAGAAATCTCCAAAAACTTGCAAGGAGTGTCAATAGAACCCTAAGAATTTTAATACGCCAGCAACAAAAAAAAGTTCCGCCACTCGGTCTTAAAATCCGCCAATACGGCAACACTGTTGGGGAGTTATAGGTGCGCCGATGTGGTTTAGATAGTGAAGGTTATAGGCCAGGTCTTTACCGGGGGTCGGTGGGACCTTGTGGATAGCATAAGGCAAGGTAAGGTACAGTTTTATTCACAACTATAGAAAAATCAAAGTTGCATAAAAGCGGCAGACATACGAGTGGCATAAGAAAATGACTGTTCAACCCTGATACCCGATGAAAAATTTATCTCAAAATAGTGTTATGAAGTTGTAGGAAAAAGTAGCATGCAGTAGTACGAACTGATGCTACTACACTGTAAAAAAAAATCTTGCAGTAAGTAATTTATTTATAACCCGCCGTTTTCAGAAAGCGGAGTAAATGAAGAAAGTAAATAAAACACATAAACATGCACAAAAAGACACTTAATTTCAATCGTCGGCCAGGAAGCAGTGTAGAAGGTCGTGCGCTGGAAGTTGGGTTCTGTTGTCAATGATTTTTTATAGCGACGAAGATACATCCAAAAGGGTAACACTTGCATCTTGAATTTTGAACTTCTCCGTCAAAGTATGGTTATGGCATAATTTCGACAAGTGGAGCAGGTGCTTTGCATATTTAAAATAACATGATCTCATCTTTTTTATCCCCTTCTTTCGCAGAACATGAGTGACACCAGAACGAAATAGTATAGAAGGAGCGCAGAAGGGGCTGTACAATTTTCCCAAAGCTTTACGATTATAGCGCCCCCGGTTGGGGACGATGCGCCCTTTATTCCAGTATTCGCTACTGGGATTAATCTTATCTTTATTTAGATAAGATTACCCCTAATTCGGATTAATCTCATCCCAATAGAGATACGATTAATCCCAGTAGCAAATACTGCATCCTTATTCGGAGAAACTTTTTACAGTGTATATGCTTCTATGTAAAGGCTACCGTGTTACTGCATTCTACTACATGTTACTATTAGCAAGAATGGATGCTACTATAGCAAGACAGGACGCTACTGGATACTACTACATAAGATTGGGCCAGTCTGAGGCACATTAAATGATAGTGTTTTTACTGTTATATCCTTACTCTTGCCCTATGTATTGATGCTATAATAATAATAATAATAATAATAATAATAATAATAATAATAATATATTGCAAAAAAAAGGCCACAACGCCTCTACAAAGTTCTTTTGAAACATTTAGGGTCGTACATTTGGGTAAGAAACATTCCATCAATTTCTTTCTTGAATTGGCTTATTGATGGGGAGTTTGCTGTTTCTTCGAAAAGAATGAAAGTATGAGTCATTTTGTGGGAGAGTGTGAGGAATTGAATTGGTTGAGACAAGAGTTGTTTGGAGTGAGAGCGTGTGGAAGTGAGTGGATAATTAAGAGAATGAATGAAAAAAGGTTCCTGGCTATTCAACTGTTTGGAAGGTTCCTCCGGAAAGGGTTAGCACACAGGGAAAATTGTATATCCCTGTAAATTTAAATATTGGCATAGTGTTCTTGTTGTCATATATTTTCTCTTTTGTTCTTGTGGTGCGATGGCCCATGTTGGCTTTTATGCATTAAATATCTATCTATCTATATCAATGCATAGTACTTTTTCGTACGACTATCATACAACTACGCAGGCTACAACAATATTTTTAAATGGCCATCGAGGTTGTCCGATATCAACCGAAATGGAGGTGTGCTAACGGTTATAACTTTTTCGGACAGAAATTATCTCTTGAGGCTGATATGACTGAAATGATCCTCTCCTGAGGCCATAGATGGGCGAATCCGATCGTGAAAGGATTCGAATCCGAATCCAGGGCTAGGTACGAATCCGATTCCGAATCCACCATTTCATGCTGAGGATTCGAATCCGGATTCGAATCCGACCTTAACAAAAATCAATTCATGTACATAGGTTATAGTTTAAAAATCAGAGGTGACAAAAAACACTAATATTTCAGGTAATCATCACTTAATATGTTTGGTGGTGGACACAAAACAAATTTGATTGTCTAAGCCCACTGTGTAAAAATTGGGAAAACGGAAACTGGAAGGATGTAGAATAGAAATTTGAGCGGATTCGTAAGATTGAGGGTTTGGAATCCGAGTCCGAATCCGAATCCAGCCTGAGAAGCAGAAGATTGGAATCCGGATTCGAATCCGGCCAAAAGGACGAATCCTGGATTCGATTCCAAATCCGGATTCGGATTCGCCCATCTCTGCCTGAGGCTGATGTGATTTATAATATCCTCTCTAGAGCCTGATATGACTTATATCATCCTCTCATATCTACCGCCAACGGTTTATGTGAAGATTATTGTAGTATGACTGACCCTGGGTCATAGGAGAATATATATATATATCTGTATTTGAGGCCATATATATTACATACATACATACACATACATATATATTCGAGAAAAGTTATCAAAGAATAAGCTTTACAGGTATTTAGCGAATATCATCCAAAGAGCAACGGTTAGTTATATTAGGACAATCGACACACAAAATAATCAGTAGCCGTAAATTAAAGTCCTAATCCAAACATCCAGTTTACCTTTTCTTAGTAGTCGCATGCCACAGGTTTCTTTTGAATTGAACGCGATTGCCGGGTTGCTGTTTCGGCTTGAGAAAAAACCCACGCCGAAAGTCTTCTTTTCTAGATGACGAGATTTTCTAGGATTGATTAGCAAAGAATTATAAGACCTAATTGATAATTTTTGTATGTCTTCAGAGGTACCACACTGGTCTTGGCTTTTTAATTTATTTGTATTTGTAATAAACAGTTGGAGCATTAGATGGAAATTATTATTTTGACCCTTGGCTCCCTACGTGCCATAAGAGCTGTCCGGGATAATCGGCTGAGATTTAGTCGAGACAGAGTATTTCAAACCTAGGAAATTTGGTGTTTTTTTTTTTAATTTACTCATTGTTTTACGGTGTTTTTAGTGGTTTTAAACATTCATATTTGACAGTAGGGATGGTTAACATTGTGTATGTGGTAGAAATACCATTTTTTGTGGCCCGCTTTAAGCTAGAATCTCTCGTTTTCATTGCCTTCGTTTACAGAGAAATCAAGCACACCACCAAGTCCATCTTTGCTGCCTTTGAGAAGGCAATGCAGCGTTGCCAGACGCTAACAGGTGGACGGAATTTGGGCGATCTGACCAACGCCATGATTTCTCACCTGATGACTAATCTGGGCGCTTTTCAACTGCTTTTCGACGCGATAAACAGAAGGAAGCAGACTGATGATTTTACAAATTGCGACCTGTGCCTGCGATTTGTGGAATGTCTCGGTAAGTGCGGTAAGGTAGCGCGAGATCGGGGTTTCTGTCGACACTGTTTCGATAATGAATGAATGAATGACTGTATTTAAAGCCATTTTTCAGGCCGTATACATGTACTTTTGACACCAGACGCGACGGCCCTTAAAGGACCCCTCGCAGTATTTGCTCTTCAACTTACTGTATTTTTAAATATTTGAATACTTTAAAACTAGGCTGTGCTTTGTGTATTTTACTCATACTCCGCTGTTATCCAAAAAGCGGGTCACAAATAAATAAACAAACTGTGAATCTCAGCACTCCTTGGGACATAACTCTCCCGGTACACTGTAAAAACAAATCTTGCAGTATTTGCTACTGGGATTAATCTTATCTTTATTGAGATAAGATTACCCCTAATTCGGATTAATTGTATCCCAATAGAGATAAGATTAATCCCAGTAGCAAATACTGCATCCTTATTCGGAGAAACTTTTTACAGTGTACCGGTTGGTTCAAGCTCGGAGGGGTTCAATTTTACGGATTTGTGTGGCTGTTGCTCTTGGGGCTGTCGCCATTTCCCTATAGTACGAGTTCAAGGTGTAGGAGTTCACGGTGCAAGGATTAGGTCAAGGCCTTGAAAAGGCTGAGAGGCCATTTGTGACATACGCTTCTCAAGAGAATAAAGTTTGTAAGTGGAAAAAAGGAGGGAGTAAGGGACTTTAGCACTTTGGTGAATAATCATATGTGCTCTCTTCTGTATGTTCTCCATGCGGCGGATTTGATCGCGTGTCAAGTTGCAATGCCACACAGCTGATGCATATTCGGCGAGAGGTCTGATAAATGAAATATAAACTTTAAAGGACACTTCTTGCTTAATCTACCAATATTATTATCTCATGCTCCCTAATGGGGTGCTTTTTATTAATTTAATTATAATTTATTTTTATATTTTACATATAAGTTTTTGTACATTATGAGTATAAGTATTTTACATATATATATTTTTAGATAAGCTTTTTTACTGTGTTATCCGTTTTGCATCGTCAAATATGGTGACTGCTTTGGTGGGTTTCCAAACTGGCGTGGGTCAATCTGGTGAATTCTTTTTGTGTAGCCAACCAGCGACGGAACTCTCGTAGACCTTTTCGAACACCGGCGTGAGGGTAATTGGTCGGACATCGTCAAAGTCGTTTTTGAACTCTTACTTGGGAAGATAGATAGAAAGTTTATTTTAAAAATCGACTATCGTGGTTATAAACCAAATTTGCGATTATTGTCAAACAGACAGAAAAAACTCCAAAAATGTGTAAAATGTCAGTACGCTTAAAAATTCAAACTTCGTTAAATATTTCACGAACTCGGGAACAAAACTTTTGCATATCTAGCGTGTTTTGTAGGTACGCGGGACAGAGCTTGGGAACCTTAGAACTTACCACTCGTTCTGGTCGACTATTAACATTTTGATACGGGGGAGGGAGGACTTGGGAGTGGAGAGGATGAGATACCATGGCTGAACCGAAGTCAGTGCTTAGGTATTGGGGTAGCCCCGTTCACAAAGATGCCTAGCCGTATGCCTAGGAACGTGCCTAGCATCACCGTTCACACCTGCGCCTAGGCACAGATTTTGGGCCAGGCACGGAGTTCAAGGCTCTAGAACTCGGTGCCAGGCTAGGCCTGAGCACGTGCCTTGGCATGCTTGTGAACGCGGCCTATTGTTGGGCGATATTCGGTATCGATAACGATATATCGGACCAAATATCGATATCGAATATCGAAACGTAAATATCGATATCGAAAACGATATTTTTTCACTCATAATTATTGTAAATAATCCAACATAACCTACATTTACATATCCGAAATTGGAGCAATATGTTTTCCATAATTCAGTTCTTATTTATCCAGAGTTTGAGATGATGCAAGATGCTATTTAAAGGACACCTGAATGGAGAGTACCAAGTATCATCCCTATCTGTATGACGTCCGTTAACATTGCCTGTAGAAAACCCAATCCAAATACGAAATACCGTTTCCGAGCTATGATTTTTGCTCCATTTTGCATCTGTCCTTATTTCAGTACCGAGCAATTTTAAAAATGAACAAATGTCTCCAATCAACCCTTCTTCTGGAATATTGTTTAACCAGATAAGCCCAAACGTATATCTAGAAGAAATTCCAATACGATCTGGCCAGCGCTGTACAAGATTTGAATGAATTGCGCTTTTTGTCTTGGAGTCTGCATGTGCAAACCTCCAGAAACGAACATCCCTTTTGTGAAAACGTCACGCTCAGGAGAAGAATGCTCTCCGTGTCCATGTCTGTAAATGCATTCTCCATGGTGTGTTCAAGTATGGTTTCATTGTTCAGGTGTCCTTTAACGACAATTTCGTTAGTAAATTTGTGCGAAACGAGACATATCCCATAGCCAAACATACTAAAGAAATATCGATATGGATATATCGATTGTCGAATATCCAAAGTGAATATATCGATATATCGAAAAATCCAAATATCGCCCAACACTAAACGCGGCTTAATGTAGCCCATTTCCGAAGTCTTGGGATAAACACCATTTCTTGTTATTTTATTGAAGATGTCAGTCCATGGCTCTACAGGGGAGACACAGATGGAGAAACGCGACCTGGAAAACTAGCTGCAGGAATTCAGTGTCAACTTCCAGACCAGAACATGACTAACGACAGAAATGAACATTAATAGAGGCGAAAGCCCTGTTGCTGTAGTTATATTATTATTATGACAGAAATCTTGTCTTTAAATATTTGGCCTAGCAGTCCTGGATTGTAACGTATGACTTGCACCACTCTTCTCCAGTACTACCGGATTGTAGGGTATGATTTGCGTCACTGTAATTATTTTCTTCTAGGTGACGTTCTCCAGCATATCGCAAAGCTCGATTGCGAAATAACCAATCACATGCGAGCTGTTCGGGACATGCCCCTCCCCTCCTGCCCCCTAATCCAACGGGATTGGATATTAGTAGGAGATGATGTCAGAGCCAGAATTGAACTAATTTTGGTTTCTCTAAAGAAAGGTCAGTCATCTTCTTGTTCTTCAGGTGAAGGCGGGCACTAGATTGATAGATTTGATGATTTCGTCATAAAAATGTTTTAGAGGTTAAGTTAAATTGGCGCCCAGGAAGAAAAGAGGCGTCATTTCGCTGAAACCTAAGGGGGGGTGGCGGTGTGATGGGGTTTACATTTATGAATTGAAAGAGCGAACCCCTTCACCCGGATACGAGCTTGGGTTGTCAGAACCCGAGATCGGGGTGACAGGAGCTCGCTAATTAAACCTATATATGTGTGTACTGTATGTGTTTTTGTATGTAAGCATCATTTTGTAAATGAGAAAATATAGTCGTCTGGTAGCTTAAGTCGAAGAAATAACCAGAAGTAGCCTGTGTGACAAGCTCTATTACAGGCTTTTGAAGTGCTTGGGCGGGTGGATACCGCAAAATATACTTGTCGGAAATCCAGCACGGCTGAAGAGTTAAACGGTTTAGAAACAATAGACAAAAACGCACTGCACCACATCGTGAAGAACTAAACAAATTTCAAGAAACCAGTTTGTGATGCCAAGAACTCGCTTGAAAACGAAGCTACTGCAGCAGTTTCTGATGACTGTGTATCAAGAAAATACGAATGAGCGCCGCAGGCGATTTTATTTTTTAACCTATTTATTTTCCCTCAGACTGGAGGAGTACAAAGTAATGTACAAAACAGAACTATGCCTAAACCATCTGGTCCATTCAGTGACACATAAATACTATAAAAAATACACAAGATTTCGACAACTAAATTACAGTTATTACGCAGTATCTGTATGTTTTCTAACAAAATTTCATAACTTCCCGAACAAATTTTAGGTTTTAAAGCCGCGCCTCCCGAAAATATGAGCCCAAACGTCAAAGTAAACAGAACATACTACAGAAGATGACACAGGCGATAAATTTGGAGTTTCTTATGACCAGAGTGCATTTTTTTTTATCGCAAATGAAAGTAAAGGGCCACTTATCATATATCAGCTCATAATGTTTGGTTACGGTACATTTCAGACAGTGTGACATTTAACTGAAAATTGGTACATGATGGTGCTTCGCCTCGACCCTTTCCAAATAATGACCATCCGAAACAAAACTGAAACAGAGTAGCATATGCTGCAAGGGGTGTTTAACCCGTGTTAAACATAAATTTAAAACTTTTCTTACCGTTTTATAAAATGAACAAGGGGTTAAATGGAAAAGGCACTGAGTGTTTGCTTACCCCTCGCCTTCCTACTTTTAGCTCCCAGTTGAGTTTCCAAGGGGGCCGTCGGCTGTCCAGGAAGAAATCATGAAGTGATACTTGACTCCGTGAATGGGGTATAATCCCAGTTGAAATTAGGACCTCGAGTCATCTGGCATCCTTTAAGGCTACAGCGAAGAGATTTTTCCTTGCAAAAGAATAGTAATGAGGCGTGCGTGTTTTTATAAGCAGAATGTCTGCTGTGTGTGTATGAACCGTCTATGAATGGCATGTAGAAATAGTGTTACCACAATATGTAGAATGGAGAAGACTGCCACCTGCGGCCAACAAGCCCCTCTGGGCTTTCTTAACAGGTGCTGCAAAATCTTGTGTATACATGTGTAAAAAATAAAATTTAATCTAATTTTAATAAAATTCAATAAATTTAATCCTTGTTACAAAGATAGTGCCTCTCTTCATATTCAGAGTCAAGGCACACAACTGACCCAGGCTCAAACGCGCCTTGAAGACATTCGAATGGGTCATTATCTGGGATTAAAAAGGGTTCAGTTTATATGAGTGATCTTTGTCAACTGATATGGCGCAGCGAGATATTACAATTCTAATGAGAAACTAAATTTTTTTTCTGGCTATTTTTCTGTTTTTCCTGGGTAATCTGAACCCCTTTGGAATGCCGGGGGGCGAGGCGACCCCCCCCCCCCCGAAGAAAATAACAGTTTTAACCCTTCATCCTCTCGAGGATCGAGGGAGGAATTCACCTTGCATTGTATTCAATATGTTCTTCCACCTTTCTTTTATTAGGTGGCTCCGTTCTTCTCGACGCCAGGAAGGCCTATTCCGGCCTGAACACCGAAGCCCAATCCGCTGCGTTCGAGCTGATTTTCAAGCCAATAGAAAAGATGCTTAGAACCTTGCCTTCTGCTGATTGGCGGAAAGAAGGAGGCGCGGTCGTGGAGGGTCTGCCGGCGTTTAGTTATGCGCCTCAGGAGTATATAACCCAGGTAAGTAGTATTGAGCGATATTTGGATTTTTCCATATATCGATATTTTCACTTTCGATATTCGATAATCGATAATATCGATATTTCTAGACCATGTTTCGGAATAGGATAGGTCTCGTTTCCCCAAAGTTTAAGAACAAAATTGTCGTTAAATAGCATCTTGATCATCTCAAACTTCGAATAAATATGAAATGAATTACGGAAAACATATTGCTCCAGCTTTCGGATATATAAATGTAGGTTATGTTGGACTATTGACAATAATTATTAATGAAAAAATATCGTTTTCGATATCGATATTTACGTTTCAGTATTCTCTATCGATATTTGGTCCGATATATCGAAATAACGTTATCGATATCGAATATCGCCCAGCACTACCCGATGAAAAATTTGTAGCCTGCTTAGTAGTATTGTAGTAGTACGAAAAAGTTGCATGTAATACTATGTAATAGCAAAGAATACTATCATTTAATGTGCCTCAAACTGGTCCAATCTTATATAGTAGTATCCAGTAGCATCCTATCTTGCCATAGTAGCATCCAGTCTTGCTAATAGTAGCATATAGTAGTATGCAGCAACACGGTAGCCGTGAAGTAGAAGCATGTACTAGCATCGTTAGTACTGTATGCTACTTTTCCGTACTACTTCATAGTACTATTTTGAGATAAATTTTGTATCGGGTACAGGTAAGGAGAATCTCTAAAAAAAAAAAATGTGGTGACGTGATTCACTATCTTGAACTTGGACTGATAGTGAATGTGCTAAATAGGTAGATAGATAGATAGATAGATAGTTTATTGCTATAAGCAGCCCGAGGGCCATGGCAAAAATTTGTCATACAAAAAAACAACAAAAAACACTAATATATAATAACACTCTTTTCCTTTTAATTTGTTTTACTTATTCCAAAAACCTACTTCTGTGTTCCATCGCTAGCCTCAAAAATCGCCCCATTTTCTTTATACCAGCAAAACACTCATCCTTAAAAATTCTTCATCCTTAAATAAAGATAGCGACCAAGCTAAAAATCTGTAGGAAGGAGCTGTCAACTCGCGCAGCGGATCTGTTGTGCCCTTGTGTAGAGTAAGGAAGACTAAGTAAGTAAGTAATCTATTTATAACCCGCCATTTCGAAAAAGCGGAGTAAATGAAAGAAAATAAATAAAACACATAAACACACAGAAAAAGGCACTTTATTCTCAATCTTCAGCCAGGAAGCAGTGGATAATATCGTGCGCTGGTTGGGCCCTGTTGTCCGTGATTTCTGATAGCGACGAGGAAACATCCAAAAGGGTAACACTCGCATCTTGAATTATGAACTTCTCGGTCAATGTAAGGCTATGGCGTAATTTTAACAAGTGGAGCAGCTGCTTTGCATATTTAAAATTACATGATCTCATCTTTTTAATCTCCTTCTTTCGCAGAACCTGAGTGACACCAGAACGAAATAGTGTAGAAGGAGCGCAGAAGGTGCTGTACAAATTTCCCAATGCTTTACGATTATAGCGCCCCCGGCTTGGGACGATGCGCCCATAGGTGGGACGGATTGGTTTACAAACTTCTTGTCACTCCGTTGGTTCTCAACTTACAGACAGACGGAAGGACGGAGAGGTGAGGTATACTCAAGAAGCTTTCTCGACGTCCTTCGCATCAGTGTTGCCAAATCCAACAAATACGCCGCTGTCTTAGAAAAATATGCAAAACTTCCTTTAACCCAAAATTGCAAGAAATCATCAAAAACTTACGAGGATTGTCAATAGGGAGATTGCAAAAACGGATAGGAGTAGAAAAAATAGTAACTTAACATTGGGAAGTATAGGGCTTTCGGCTTTGAAACCAATTTATCCATGTTCTATTACTATTATAAGCCAGTAAATAGCTGGAAGCGATCCCTAGTTTTTTCTTGATTGTATAATCACGGCTTTATAGAAAAGTTTGATCAAAAATGAGAGTTTGAAGGATTGTCACTACAAAAACGAATACTGCTTATACGATTATTATATACATACGATTATACGATTAAAGAATAGCCCAATTAACATTTCCAGCAATTCCCTGGCTCAAAATGATGAACAGACGCCGGTAATTTCAAAGTTGAAAGTCCTACACCTCCCAATGTTAATTTTTGTATGATCCCGTGATGATGGTGTAGCAATATCCGTTTTCATCGGATAGGGTGCCGTCTCTCTATAGAACCCAAACAGTTTTAACACACCAGCAAAAAAAATCCGCCAGTCAGTCCAGTATGGCAACGCAGCTTCTGACCTTTAATGTCCATCTGACTGTAGATTGGCCAGTATCTCATGACCCTGCCCCAGCACTTCGAAGTTTACACGAACGTCGACCACCCAGGCTTGCTATTCGCTCTCGGAATAGGTGCGCTCCCTTATTATCAACCAATTAAAAGCGAGGAAAGCAGTCACGTGACGTCTGAGCTCCTCCTTGCCTCATTGGGCTTAGGACTCTGTGAGCAGTACGCTGAGAAGATTCTAGAGTTACAGAAAATTGGAGGAGCAGCGAAGCCCCAACTACTGGCGGATATTGGTAAGTGTACATCTCAGCAGGGTGACCCCATGTCACACGATAGTGTGCATTGTCACTCAGTCTATCTTTATTATTCGAAAAACATTCCTTACGGTATTAACAAAAAAACGAATATTTGTTCTCTCGTCAAACATAACTATATACAATTGCGCTTTTACATAGTCAAATATTCAATAATTACACAAGACTTGCAACAAGTTAAAGCGCTAAACTTCAATAATTAAAATAAAAAATAGGAAAAGAATTTAAAATTTCTCGTTGAAAAAACTCACGAAGGAGGGGACAAAACTTCTTTCCTACCGCGCATGAATTGCCCGAATGGGTTGGATCTTAGGAACTCTATTTTGTTTTTGTCACTCTTGTCTTACGTAGGACATAACATTCACTCTATTACATAAACTGTCCAGATGTGCCATTTTCCAGCGGTAATTCCGACCAAAAGTGATTATTTTCCTCTTTTTCTTGGAAATCAAATGTCAAAAGGTAGGAGCAGTTCCGACCAAAAATTTTTTCATGAAATAAAATTTCACTCCCAACTCACTCTCTGTTTCCGGCCAAAAGTCTCTAAATTTTGCATCGCAGTACTGTGAAGAACAAATAAGAAGTAGAACCTCCGTCTCTCGATCTCTGTACTAAAGCCTGACTACAATCATGCGGAGCTGAATAGATTCCGATGCAAATGAGCGGAGGTAGAAGCTACGCGGTTCCTGTAGCTTGCTTGGCGTGATAACATCGCAATTCGTTACCTGTACAAACAGGTCATCGCAGTAGAACGCCGGAGAAGAAAAGTCGAGAGTTAACAGACTGTTGAGTCTATACTATTGTGACTTCACACGGCCACGCTCTTTTCCTCTCATCAATAGGATCCGTATAGATATGTTCTTAAAGGTTTAACACTAGAATATGCAAAACATGCGGTATCTGTTATCAGACTTCTGACAGTGTATGCGATACCCTTGCAGATGGTGGTCGAAGGCGATTTGTGTAGCTATTGAATGGTCAGCCATCTCACTCAGTGGCAATCCTGTGCAATCTTTGAGAACATTATAAGACTCACTTACGTTGATACAGATTCGTATCATCCTCTCTGGAGGCTGATACGAGACAGTGTAGGCGATACCCGTGCAGATGACTGTCGAAGGCGATTTGGGTAGCTGTTGGATGGTCATGCGTTAGACGTGGTCGAGCCATCTCACTCAGTTGCAATCCTGTGCAATCTTTGAGAACATTATAAGACTCACTTACGTTGATACAGCTTCGTATCATCCTCTCTGAAGGCTGATACGAGACAGTGTAGGCGATACCCGTGCAGATGACGGTCGGCCAATTTGGTAGTTGCTGAATGGTCGTGCGCTAGACGTGATCGAGCCAACTCCCTCAGAAGCAAACCTGTGGAACTTTTGAGAACATTATAAGACCCACTTAGGTTGATACGGCTTCGTATCATCCTCTCTGGAGGCTGATAGAGAAACTGTAGGCGATACCCGTGCAGATGACTGTCGAAGGCAATTTGGGTAGCTGTTGAATGGTCATGTGCTAGAAGTGGTTGAGCCATCTTACTCAGTGGCAATGCTGTGCAACTTTCGGGAACATTATAAGACCCCTTTATTTAGCACCTGCTTTTTTGAGGCTTCAGTAGACAAGTCAGTCTGGGGATTTGACCCTCTTAGTGCCAAGAACTCAACTTGGGTACTCAGGAGAGCAGTGGTGGCATATGACGATCTGCAAGTCGAAACCGACTATGTTCTGATCCCCTTGCTACCCATTTAAGATTCTAGGTTTAATAAAAAAAAATGCCACAGTAGCAAAAGCTAAATACAGGTTTGTTTCCTTCCCGGAAGTTGAACAAGAGGACTGACAGCCTGACGAGGACCCTTGCCAAGAAGGGCCGAAATATCGCTGATGAAGAATCGTAGCTGACGTATCCGTTGAAAACAGTGTTGGAATAATAGGCAAATAAAATAAAATAAATGCATAGTAATAGATAACGACATCTAAATAATTTACCATCAATTACGATAATTTAATTGCAAAATACATAAATGAAAGAAGTAACCAAGCAGGCAAAAATGAAAGCCTCTACCCTTTTCCATTACAAAGAGTGATAAGCACATCATCTTACAACGCTACTACTTCGACGAAGGGGGGAGACTTTTAGAGCTCGGGTGTTCGCAGCACTCCCAGAAGTTCCCAAATTGTTCACAGGCCGGCCACTGAGTGATCTTAGCTGTTATAGATAGCCCGCACACCGTGCAAGTTGAGGCTTTAAAAGGCTTTGAGGCTTTAAAATAGGGACATACGGTTGTAGTATGTTCTGTTTACTTTGAGGTTTGACCTCACATTTTCGGGATAGGCCGTTTTTAGAACTAATTTTTTGTTTTTAAACCCCGGAATGATTAAATACTTAACCTTGGTTCACGCTGCTGCGTCATATGCGACACGATTTTTTCTTTGATGTTCGGACGTGCGACAGAATCGCATGAACCTTCCCACCACCCCACAGGCGCAAATGCAGTTTTTTGTGGAGATTATTCAGGAAAAGGACAAAGGAACCCTCGGGGAAACGATCTCTGAAGATGCGGGGAACAACCCTTCAAACACTATTAGAAAATTTTCACTCAAAACCTATAAGTCATCTTGTTCAAAACAGGTGAATACAAATTTATTCAGAAGGTATTTTGCATTCAGCCATCCTATGGTTACAATCAGAACTATGTCGAGCAATTTTGAGTCTTGAAAATCCAAACATCGTTAATTCGGATCAGTTGAAATGATTCAACGCATCCGAGACTGCGGCAAAACGCTAAGTTCTGCTCACAGCTTAATGATTAATCCTAGATGATTAAGCTGTGGTTCTGCTTTGCTTGTCTCACAAAATCGAAATGGCAGCAGTGTAAACCTGGGCTTATGTGTAAGTTTAAATTTTGTTTCTGGGCACGCAGTTACACATTGTCGTGGTGTAGCGGTAGCGAGCTTGGGTTTCCAATCTTGGACCCGGGATAGTTCCTTGCCGCATCACTTTTGCTGTGTGACGAGACTTTTGTTCATAGAGAGCGACCGCAATGCCCTGGGAAGACTTCCGTTCCTGACTCCGACCATTTTTGGGGGAGTTAAGGGAAGGAGAATCCGGAGATTACTGACTTCCGAAGATAAAAATTTCATACAGGTGTTCAGCATGTCTGCTTACCTCTAGATTGAACCTCTAATCAACTTAAGATTAAACTTTTATTTTTTAGAAATTTTCCGGTTTTAGCCGGATTCCGGGTGAACTACAGGAGTGTTGCATGAAGCTGCCACCCTAAACTCCTATTTTGGGGAAATGACTTAGGGAAAAAGCGTAAAGGTTGAAATAAAATTCAGTGGAGTATCCTTAAAGGAAGCTTAGAACCTTCGCTTTCTGCTGGTACCATAGTTTACTTGTAATTGTTCAAGACTAAGCTGGAGAACACAAAAGAATATAGGCACCCAAGTGATCATGAAGTCGCCCACTTTGCTAAAAATGGTATTTTGCTACATGGTGAAGTTAGAAGCCAGCTGTTTGGTCAGAGAGGTTCCTTGACCTTTTGCAAATAACAAAATTTGCTGTTTTCTTGGAATTTGCATGATTTTTTGGGGGGTGGCAGCTTCATGATCCAAGGTGGCAGGATCATGTACCATGGCCAATTGGGGGGTGGGCGGTGCCATAGTAAGGGCAGCTTCATGCAACACTCCTGTACTTGTCCGGCGAGAAAATGGTTTTTATATTCGGATTCATCATGTCTCCTTTCCCTGAATCGAACTTTTCGTTAGCTTTTAAAAATATTAACCCTTCCACCACTATTAGGACATTTTCAGTCAAAATCTATAAGTCATCTTGCTGAAAACAGGTGAATACAATTTATTTATTGCAATCAGCCATCCTATGATTACAATCACAACTATGTAGAGCAATTGTGTCTCTTTAAAATCAACAAATCGTTAATTCGGATGAGTAGAAATGATTCAACGCATCCGACACTGCGGCAAAACGCTAAGTTCTTCTTTGCTGGTCTCACAAAATTGGGGGATTAAACGAGACTTACCTAAGGTGAAGTTTAATCCTGATTCTGCCGATACTAGAGCGCTGGGTTGAGTGAGAGTTCATGTATTGAGATGCCGACGGGCAGTGACTCGAAGGTGCGGTGTTTTTCCAAACCAGTATTGAAAGAACCAGATGTACGATGCAACCTGAACAACAACAACTGAAAACCACATGGGAGGGAGGGAGGGACATGAACTCTCACTCAACCCAGCGCTCCAGTATCGGCAGAATCAGGATTAAACTTCACCTTAGGTAAGTCTCGTTTAATCCCCCAATTCTGCCTCTAGGAGCGCTGGGGTTCGAGTTCATGTATTGAGAGTTGAAAGCAAATTGCAACGTACATCTGGTCACTGTGTAGACTGGGACAACAAATAATAAATCCGATTAATTATTTTACTCAAGAACTTGATTAGTAACAGAAACACGACCGTCTACTATGGGCTTGTTATAAAATACCGAAAACGTGTTGGCTGAAGCCCATCCTACATGTTTTAAAATGTCATCTACCGAAAAACCTTTCTCTACTAATCGGGACGTTGATGCAGACCTCGTGCTGTGAACGGTATATTTTTGAACATCAATTCCAGCCTTAGCCATGACGGTTTTAATCCACCTAGAAACCGTGTCCCGGCTTGCTGGTCCATAAGGCTTCCTATTGACCAAAAACAGACTACATGGCCTGTTGATACGTTCTGTAACTTCTAAATATTTTTTCAAATGCAACACAGGACACAAATCTGGATCACTGAAAGCCTCTAACTTCACACACGATTTGTGCCTACGAGCCCTGCTAGTTTTCAAAAGTTTCTTGATCTGAAATGTGCAAGTTGTTTCTCCAATGACCAAATTTTCCGTTGTCAAAGCCATTAAGGTCTGTAAGCGCTCACTTGTCACAAGTAAGATCAGCATTGCCAACTTCATACTCAATTCGTCTATGTTAATCTCACTTAACTTCCACGACTTTAAAAATGCTAAGACTACATCTAAATTCCAAGTATCCGAATATCGTGGCAACGCTGGCTTCATCACAAACACACCACGTAAGAATCTTTTAACCAAAGGGTGCTCACCAAACCCATCTATGAGTATAGCCATGGCACTACGAGCAGTGTTAATTACACTGTACCCATAATCATTCTCAACTAATGAAGAAAGAAAACTCAATCCCTGGTCCACAGAAGCTTGAAGGGGACTGTACCCCTTATTTTCACAGAACTTGGACCATTTTCTAAGATAAACCGAGTACTGTTTACTTGTATTCTCCCTCCAGCTTTTACACAAGACGTTAATGACGTTCTTCTCCAATCCTCTTCTTCTATAGCTTTCCCTGACAAGAAACAGCCCATGAGATGCATCCGTTTCTCTAGTGGGTGCTTCTTGTGTTTCAGCTGAGGTAGACGTAAGACATCTAGCGGAAGAAAAATCGGATTCGTCGCCAATAACTCTAGAAGGAGCGGGTACCACGGTTGATTCGGCCAATGGGGAACAATGAGAATCCCCGTCACCCCCTCTCTCTTGATTTTTTCCAACACTCTGGAGATGACACTGAAAGGAGGGAAGGCATATATTTCTCTGCCTGACCAAGCGAATGAAAACGAGTCTATTTTGTAAGCATCAGGATCTGGCTTCCACGACACATACACGTCAATCAAATGGTTTAACCGAGACGCGAATAGGTCAATATCTGGGGTATAGTGGAACAGCTTTGTGATGGCAGAATATACCTCTGGCAATAACTGCCACTCTGATTCATTCTTAAATTTTCGACTAGCTGAATCTGCTACATCGTTCCAACTGCCGGGTAAATGCTCGGCTGATATCCATCCTGAATTACAAAGGACTGCATGCCAAATCTCACACGCAACTGCATCACACTGTTGTGACCTACTTCCACCCATATTGTTAATGTAGGCTACTGCCGTGGTATTGTCAATTTTCATTCGAAGATGCATGCCGTAAAAACGATGTCTTAAAGCTCTGTACCCTAATAATACTGCTTTAAGCTCCAACACATTAATATGTTCTAATTTCTCTTCAGAAGACCATTCCCCATTTATAACTTCTCCTGTATGGACATCATGCCATCCATATCCTAACAGGGAAGCATCTGACTCGGCAAAATCATCAATTTTTCTCTCTTTAATCAACTTAAAATTGTTTTGGGCTAGATTCAACCACCAAACTAATTCTGATCTTACATCATTATCCAGTTCCATACAATGCGAATAATCACCCCGAGCAGCCTTTAAAAATTTCACTTTCGCTCGTTCTGTTTTACGATAATACAAGCGGCCTAGTTCAACCCCCGGTAATGACGAAATCAACAGGCCAATAACCTCTGAAACCGCCTGTATACGAGGGGACAACTGGTTTAAAATAGCTCGGACGGTGGCAATTATACCTTCGACCTTTCGAGAAGGCAGAGAAACGGCCATAGCAACAGAATCAATAACAAATCCTAGAAATTCCACCCTTCTGGTAGGGTTTAACACAGATTTCGTGGGACTTATAACAAATCCACAATTGTGCAAAAGCTCTACAGTTTGTGTAACATTTTCCTGGCATTTCTTGATGTTGTCGTTAACTAACAAAGAATCATCCAAATATAGGACCGAAGGAAATCCCTTCTTTCGCAAAGTAGAAACCACTGGTTTCATTAATTTCGTCATAACTCGTGGGGCACTAGACAATCCGTTGGGTAAACATGTATACATGTAAACGACATCGTCAACTTCGAAACAAAGCCAATACCGATCCTGCTCTGTTACAGCACAAGAATAATAAAAATCGACAATGTCAATCGAAGCCATATAGCACCCGTAGGTAATTAGCTGAAGAGCAGTATGAAGAGACTCCATTTTAAAATGGTGGTATTCAAGAAACTGGTTTAAACGTCTCAAATTACAAATGAAACGACGATCTCCTTGTCTTTTGGGAAGTGTAAAAACGGGAGATAACCATTTTGCATCCCGCTGATCGATCCGTATTATAACATTTTTTGCAAGTAACTTTTCAGTTTCCATGTCCACAAACTTCTTCTCTTCAACAGAAAATCTATTTACAGAATGGCCAGTGGCCTCAGATATTTCAGGCAGTGCCTCAAACTCAAGCTTGTAGCCATTGCGAACTAAACTTAAAATATAAGGGTCGCTTGTAAGCGATTTCCAGAACTCAAAACAGCGCTTAATACTTCCAGCACGAAATGCGGACCGCGCAAATGCGGCTTTAGCGATGGTTTCTTCCACGAATGCTGAGAAAGAACAACTTACCTCATTTATTGTTCCTGGGCTTTCGACTTCTGCTTGTAATCCTTCCTGTGGTTCCGATAAGGCCTCTTGTCGTCGGAATTCCGTCCGTACTGGAAAGATTTCGTCGGGCCCTTTTGATACCGACCCGGCTGATAACCGTTTTTTGAAAACGGGCGTTCAGGCTCTTTCCTTTTTAAGTCCGTTAGAGTCTTCGCTTTGTCCAAACATTTCTTGAAATTGTCGCCAAACAATTGGTCCGTGACCTTGATTTCCTGGCCTCGTAGCCCGTTTGCGATTTTACGATCGAATTCACCAATTATTCGGTTTTGCCTCTTCGAACTCAAATCAGAATGCAAGACGCCTAGTAGGCTGAATCCGTCGCCAAGGCATTCAAAAGCTTCGTCACGGACCGAGCTTCCGGCGAGGGTAAGGACCAAGTCCGCAGCTCTAGAAAAGGCGTATGCAGCGTGGCACAAATAATCTTGCTGCCGTGCTAGACCCTTTAAGTCTGAAGACCTAGATCTAGCATTCATAATCGCCCAAGCTTCCCTGTTAACCCTCGGTACCGTTACGTCACCCACATTCTCTGGCCTCGGATGTTTCTCCTTTAAACCTTTGATAACATCCGTGTCCACAGCTATTCTGAACCTTTTATTGAGAAACCCCGCCAAGTTCTTATCGATTGGTTTTCCGAGTTTTACCTGGTCCAACTGTGCTTGTTCGACTCGTGCCACCAAGGAAGCAGACGTGCACCCCTCCTGTTTATTCCCCGCTTCGGTTAATGGTGGTACATAGGGACTCCGTGAGCGAGAAGGGCTCCGTGAACTAGAAAAGGCTCCGTGAGCTAGACCGACTATTTGAACGAGAGGGGCGTCTTTCACTACGACGCCATTTCCGGCCCCTGTCCGATTCATACCCTTGTACTTATGGGGTATCCGACATATTATCCTGACCACAATAACTATTCCACACACTTCGGGTTCTACTCGTCAACTGGTTTGGAAAAACACCGCACCTTCGAGTCACTGCCCGTCGGCATCTCAATACATGAGCTCGAACCCCAGCGCTCCTAGAGGCAGAATCGAAATGGCAGCAGTGTAAACTTGGGCTTATGTGTAAGCTTAAATACTGTTTCTGGGCAAGGAGACACACAAAAAGAATGGTGTAGCGGTAGCGAGCTTGGGTTTCAAATCTTGGACCCGGGATCGTTCCCTGCCGCATCACTTTTGCTGTGTGACGAGACTTTTGTTCATCGAGAGCGACCGCAATGATGCCCTGGGAAGACTTCCGTTCCTGACTCCGACCATTTTTGGGGGAGTTAAGGGAAGGAGAATCCGGAAATTACTGACTTCCGTAGGTTGCGAACAAATGGACCATCTGTGAACCGGACCGGTTCAGGTGAAACTTTATGGGTTTATAAGAATTGATAACCTAGATATGCAAAACATGTGTCCGAACCCCATGCGGCCATGGTTGGGGGAGTTGGAGGGGGGGGGGGGTCCTGAAACTTTGTGACCGATGTAAAAACACGACCAAAGGTTTCGATGGGATCCCAAAATTTTCATATTTGTCCAGAGAATTGTATCTTCTAGATATCCCAGATATCCGGTCTTCTCCATACTCCTTGATAATTTTGACTTAAAATTTAGAAACAGATTAAGGCCAATGGCTATCATTTAAGAAAACCAAGTTCAGGTTTTGAGGTTTGAGAAAACCAAGTTCAGGTTTTGAGGTTTGAGAAAACCAAGTTCAGTTTTATAATTACGGGATACCAAGAGTGTTCAAAAGCTCCGGAAAAAGATAAACTGTGAACTCAAGCGTTCCCGGAAAACGTTTGGGAGAAATTCAGTAAAAAACTACGCTCGGGTAAACAAATTGATGGGTAGACGTCACAAAAGCATCGAACTCCTTGATGGGGAAGGAGCCCTCATTTACGCTAATAGTGTAAACACTCACTTTGCTGAAAATCTGCAGCAAACACCCAGGACTACAGAATTTTACAAAGGTGGATGCAGTAAGCGAGATCCCTATTATTCAACCCTGCGAAATGTTTGAAGCATTTGAGAGGTTGGATGTTAACAAGGCCACATTCCCAGGTGAACCACTAATTAGCGTGATCAAACGATGTGCTACTGAACTTGTGGAACCTCTGGCAGCGCCCTATAATGAATCCCTCATTTCCGGTAATTATCCCAAAAGGTTAAAGAGGGCAGTAGTCACACCCTTCCAAAGAATGCAAACCCAAAGTCCATAGACGATCTACGCCCTATTTTCAAAACCTCAATTTTCTCGAAGATCTTCTAGCGGGTCATATTTCGGTGGCTCTTCAATGACATTGAAAAGAATCTTGATCCTGAACAGTATGGTTTTCGCCCTGGCTTCAGCACCACACATTACCTTGTATTTCCTGGAAGAAGTACTCAGACACCTTGTAACACCGGATGCTTTTTGGGATCCCAAAACGTAAGTGGAGCGATACCTATGACATCGCAAAAGTTGTCCGTCCGTCCGTCTGTAAGCACGATAACTCTCGAAGGGAATGAGATATTTTGATGAAACTTGGTGTGAGGATTCGTTGGGTCGTCGGACCAGTCAAGTTCGTAGATGGGCTTTGTAGACCTACATTTAGGGGTGGGCGGTGCCATAGTAAGGGCAGCTTCATGCAACACTCCTGTACTTGTCCGGCGAGAAATCGTTTTTATATTCGGATTCATCATGTCTCCTTGCCCTGAATCGAACTTTTCGTTAGCTTTTAAAAATAATAACCCTTCCACCACTATTAGGACATTTTCAGTCAAAATCTATAAGCCATCTTGTTGAAAACAGGTGAATACACTTTATTTATTCAGAAGATATTTTGCATTCAGCCACCCTATGATTACAATCACAACTATGTAGAGCAATTGTGTCTCTTTAAAATCAACAAATTGTTAATTCGGATGAGTAGAAATGATTCAACGCATCCGACACTGCGGCAAAACGCTAAGTTCTTCTTTGCTGGTCTCACAAAATCGAAATGTCAGCAGTGTAAACTTGGGCTTATGTGTAAGCTTAAATACTGTTTCTGGGCAAGGAGATACACAAAAATTATGGTGTAGCGGTAGCGAGCTTGGGTTTCAAATCTTGGACCCGGGATCGTTCCCTGCCGCATCACTTTTGCTGTGTGACAAGATTTTTGTTTCATCGAGAGCGACCGCAATTATGCCCTGGGAAGACTTCCGTTCCTGACTCCTTCCATTTTTGGGGGAGTTAAGGGAAGGAGAATCCGGAAATTACTGACTTCCGTAGGTTGCGAACAGATGCTCCGGTTCAGGTGAAACTCTATAGGTTTATAAGAATTGATAACCTAGATAGGCAAAACATGATATCCGGTCCGCTCCATACTCCTTGATAATTTTGACTTAAAAATTAGAATTAGATTAAGGCCAATGGCTATCATTTGAGAAAACCAAGTTCTGGTTTTGAGGTTCGAGAAAATCAAGTGCAGGTTTTGAGTTTTGAGAAACCAAGTTCAGTTTTATAATTACGGGATACCGAGAATGTTCAAAAGCTCCGGAAAAAGATAAACTGTGAGCTCAAGCGTTCCCGGAACGTTTGGGAGAAATTCAGTTGAAAAACTACTCTGCGGCAACCCCAAAACAATTTCGCTCAGGTAAAAAAATTGATGGGTAGACGTCACAAAAGCATCGAACTCCTTGATGAGGAAGGAGCACCCATTTACGCTAATAGTGTAAACACTCACTTTGCTAAAATCTGCAGCAAACTCTGGACTACTTACTGCTTCCAAAGGTGGAAGCAGTAAGCGAGAGCCGTATTATTCAAATCTGCGAAATTTTTGAAGCATTTGAGTTGCTGGATGTGAACAAAGCCACATTCCCAGGTGAACCTCCACCAATTTGCGTGATCAAACGATGTGCTACTAAACTTGTGGAACCTCTGGCAGAAGGTTGACAGGTTCAAATACCTTGGCTCACTCATCGACGTGACGGGAAGCATCAGCGAGGAAATCCTGGCCCGAATATCGGCTGCTAACGGCGTTTTTGCTCAGCTAAAAAAGGGTCTGTGGAATCGTAAAGGCATCAGTCGAAACACAAGGTTAAGGTCCACCCTTCTTTACGGGTCGGAAACATGGCCAATAAAAGCTGCCGAGGCCCAATCTCTTAATGTGTTCGACCATGGATGCCTCCGAAAAATATTGGGAGTGACACTCCCAGACCGTCTCAGCAACAACGAAATAAGGAGACGGTCCTCCCAATAATACGATGCAGCCTCACTAGCGAAGAAACGCTGATTGTCCTGGTTCGGCCACGTGAGCAGAAAAGAAGACTCCAGCCTGGCGAAGAAAGCTCTGCTCGCCACCCCGATGCCCGGTTGGAAGAAACTCCGGGGAGGTCAGCGTAAAACGTGGCTGAGCACCCTCAAGGAAGACCTCGAGCCCATCGGAGGCTTCCGCCGGCATGGGAGGAGATGGGATCCCTACTGGGTTCAAATCTCGATGCCATTCACAGAAGACCGAGATTCATAGCATACCTTGGTCCGTCAGCTGCTGTCGCTAGATAGAGCTGCACAGCTTGCGTCCTGACACAAGTACAAGTAAGTAAGTACTGCATCATCAGTGACTTTACAAAAGCGTTCGACTCTCTTGACCACACCGGAGTAATTGAACACGGCCGATCTATGGAAGCGAGAAAATTTCTCTTGAGAATTCTCGCCAGCCTCCTTTCAGAAAGAACGCAATCGGTGCAACTGTCGCCCGGTTCTAAGGTATCAGACCCAGCTCCAATTACTCCAATCAACACATCGTTAATTCGGATCAGTTGAAATGATTCAACGCATCCGAGACTGCGGCAAACGCTAAGTTCTGCTTTGCTAGTCTCACAAAATCGAAATGGCAGCAGTGTAAACCTGGGCTTATTCTTTTAAATACTGTGTGTGGGATAGTAGATACACATTGTCGTGGTGTAGCGGTAGCGAGCTTGGGTTTCAAATCATGGACCCGGGATCGTTCCCTGCCGCATCACTTTTGCTGTGGGACAAGATTTTGTTTCACCGAGAGCGACCGCAACGCCCTGGGAAGACTTCCGTTACTGACTCCGACCATTTTTGGGGGAGTTAAGGGAAGGAGACTCCGTAAATTACTGACTTCCGTAGGTTGCGAACAGATGCTCCGGTTCAGGTGAAACTTTATGGGTGATAGGAATTGATGACCTACATATGCAAAACATGTGTCCGAAACCCATGCGGCCATGTTTGGGGAGTTAGAGGGGGGGGGGGCGGAAACTTTGTGACCGATGTAAAAACACGACCAGAGGTTTCGATTGGATCCCACAAATTTCATATTTCTCCAGACAATGGGATCTTCTATGAATCCCAGATATCCGGTCCTCGCCAGAGAACTTGATAATTTTTACTATACAATCATTTAGGAACACATTAAGGCCAATGTCTACCATTTGAGAAAACCAAGTTCAGATATTGATTCAGTGTTTGTGTTTACCCCTATACGTCATCACTACTTCGACAAAATCGATCAAAAGTTCTAGCTACCTTACGTCTGCCTCGACTTCTGCCAAATTTCCGGTTTCTGTCGGAGTCTGGGTGAACTACTTGTCCGTTAAAAAAAGTTCAAAAACGAATTCAATGTTTCTCCATAACCCTAGATTGAACCTCAAATCAACTTAAGATGAAATTTTCTGGATTTAGCCGGATTCCGGGCGAACTGCTTGTCCGGCGAAAAAATAATTTTCATATGAGTGCTCAGCATGTCTGCTTACCCTTTGATTGAACCTCTAATCAACTTAAGATTAAACTTTTATTTTCAGAAATTTTTCGGTTTTAGCCGGATTCCGGGTGAACTACTTGTCCGGCGAGAAAATGATTTTTATATTCGGATTCATCATATCTCCTTATCCTAAATCGACCTTCTCGTTAGCTTTTAAAAATATTAATCCTTCCACCACTATTAGGACGGTTTCAGTCAAAACCTACAAGTCATCTTGTTGAAAACAGGTGTATACAATTTATTCAGAAGATATTTTGCAATCAGCCATCCTATGATTACAATCACAACTATTTAGAGCAATTTTGCCTCTTAAAAATCAACAAATCATTAATTCCGATGAGTTGAAATGATTCAACGGCAAAACGCTAAGTTCTTCTTTGCTGGTCCCACAAAATCGAAATTGTGTAAACCTGGGCTTATGTGTACGTTTAAAATCTGTTTCTGGGAAAGCAGTTACACATTGTCGTGGTGTAGCGGTAGCGAGTTTGGGTTTCCAATCTTGGACCTGGGATCGTTCCTTGCCGCATCACTTTTGCTGTGTGACGAGACTTTTGTTCATCGAGAGCGACCGCCATGCCCTGGGAAGACTTCCGTTCCTGACTCCGACCATTTTTGGGGGAGTTAAGGGAAGGAGAATCCGGAAATTACTGACTTCCGAAGATAAAAATTTCATTCAGGTGTTCAGCATGTCTGCATACCTCTAGACTGAACCTCTAATCAACTTAAGATTAAACTTTTAATTTTCAGAAATTTTCCGGTTTTAGCCGGATTCCGGGTGAACTACTTGTCCGGCGAGAAGATAGTTTTTATATTCGGATTCATCATGTCTCCTTGCCCTCAATCGACCTTCTCGTTAGCTTTTAAAAATATTAACCCTTCCACCACTATTAGGACATTTTCAGTCAAAATCTATAAGTCATCTTGTTGAAAACAGGTGAATACATTTTATTTATTCAGAAGATATATTTCATTCAGCCATCCTATGATTACAATCACAACTATGAAGAGCAATTGTGTCTCTTTAAAATCAACAAATCGTTAATTCGGAAGAGTAGAAATGATTCAACGCATCCGACACTGCGGCAAAACGCTAAGTTCTTCTTTGCTGGTCTCACAAAATCGAAATGGCAGCAGTGTAAACTTGGGCTTATGTGTAAGCTTAAATACTGTTTCTGGGCAAGGAGATACACAAAAATAATGGTGTAGCGGTAGCGAGCTTAGGTTTCAAATCTTGGACCCGGGATCGTTCCCTGCCGCATCACTTTTGCTGTGTGACAAGATTTTTGTTTCATCGAGAGCGACCGCAATGATGCCCTGGGAAGACTTCCGTTCCTGACTCCTTCCATTTTTGGGGGAGTTAAGGGAAGGAGAATCCGGAAATTACTGACTTCCGTAGGTTGCGAACAAATGGACCATCTGTGAACCGGACCGGTTCAGGTGAAACTTTATGGGTTTATAAGAATTGATAACCTAGTTATGCAAAACATGTGTCCGAACCCCAAGCGGCCATGGCTGGGGGAGTTGGAAGGGGGGGGGGGGGTCCTGAAACTTTGTGACCGATGTAAAAACACGACCAAAGGTTTCGATGGGATTCCCAAAATTTCATATTTGTCCAGACAATTGTATTTTCTAGTATCCCAGATACCCGGTCCTCTCCATACTCCTTGATAATTTTGCCTTAAAATTTAGAAACAGATTAAGGCCAGTGGCTATCATTTGAGAAAACCAAGTTCAGGTTTTGAGGTTTGAGAAAACCAGGTTCATTTTTATAATTACGGGATATCAAGAGTGTTCAAAAGCTCCGGAAAAAGATAAACTGTGAACTCAAGCGTTCCCGGAAAACGTTTGGGAGAAATTCAGTTAAAAAACTACGCTCGGGTAAACAAATTGATGGGTAGACGTCACAAAAGCATCGAACTCCTTGATGGGGAAGGAGCCCTCATTTACGCTAATAGCGTAAACACTCACTTTGCTAAAAATCTGCAGCAAACACCCAGGACTACAGAATTTTACAAAGGTGGAAGCAGTAAGCGAGATCCCTATTATTCAACCCTGCGAAATTTTGGAAGCATTTGAGAGGTTGGATGTTAACAAGGCCACATTCCCAGGTGAACCACTAATTAGCTTGATCAAACGATGTGCTACTGAACTTGTGGAACCTCTGGCAGCGCCCTATAATGAGTCCCTCATTTCCGGTAATTATCCCAAAAGGTTAAAGAGGGCAGTAGTCACACCCATCCCAAAGAATGCAAACCCAAAGTCCATAGACGATCTACGCCCTATTTTCAAAACCTCAATTTTCTCGAAGATCTTCGAGGTGGTCATTTTTCGGTGGCTCTTCAATGAGATTGAAAAGAATCTGGATCCTGAACAGTATGGTTTTCGATAGAAATGATTCAACGCATCCGACACTGCGGCAAAACGCTAAGTTCTTCTTTGCTGGTCTCACAAAATCGAAATGGCAGCAGTGTAAACTTGGGCTTATGTGTAAGCTTAAATACTGTTTCTGGGCAAGGAGATACACAAAAATAATGGTGTAGCGGTAGCGAGCTTGGGTTTCAATTCTTGGACCCGGGATCGTTCCCTGCCGCATCACTTTTGCTGTGTGACAAGATTTTTGTTTCATCGAGAGCGACCGCAATGATGCCCTGGGAAGACTTCCGTTCCTGACTCCTTCCATTTTTGGGGGAGTTAAGGGAAGGAGAATCCGGAAATTACTGACTTCCGTAGGTTGCGAACAAATGGACCATCTGTGAACCGGACCGGTTCAGGTGAAACTTTATGGGTTTATAAGAATTGATAACCTAGATATGCAAAACATGTGTCTGAACCCTATGCGGCCATGCTTGGGGGAGTTGGAGGTGGGGGGGGGGATCTTTGTGCAAAAACAAAAAAACGAATGGGCCGAAAGGGACGCAAGTTGGACAGTACTGAGTTTACGCGGCTCGACGCAGCATATGTTTGTTATTTGACGTCCGAACCAGGGACGGTTCAAAGGACTTGGGCATGGGGGGGGGGGGGGGGGGGGGGGGTGACGACTTTAAAATATACGACTGGCTAAAAACACAGCATCAACAGACTCGAGAAATATTAACGTTATAAGTTCTAAAATATTACGGAAAATGCCATTGTAGTAATAAAATAACAAACAAATAAGTAACATGAACTAGACGATGCCGTTCATATCAAAATTCGCTGGAGAGAAGACAAGCCTCGGTACCAGCTTTTGACATAATTACTCCAGACAAACCACAGTGAGCGCCGCAGCCGAAATTTGTTCAATCCGAGCAAAATTCAGCTACTCCTTTGAACTTCTACCTTTTAATGTAGTTTAGACCGCAAATCCCAAGATTAAACCCGCACATAAATAATGCACACTTTAACTAAATAGGAATAGGGTAGGAGTACGAAAGAGCCCCAGGCAAAATTCGTTAAATCTGCCTTTATTCGGCAGTATTCGACTACTTCCCACAAAAACTCTTGCTTTTAACGTGACTCAGACCCGGAGCAATAGCTTTTACCGTATACCCAAGACAAATTTAAAGTCAGCGCCGCAGGCGATTTTTGTAATCCGACCTTTTTCTGGCCTTTCTAGCTTTTAAGGTGGCCGAAATCTTATGCCTAACACTTCACCTAAATTACGTACCATTCAACCAGATAGCGAGTAGGTGACTATGAAAGACGGCGCAGGTAAAGTTTTGCGAAACATTTTAAAGCTGCCTCCTTATATCACATATCTGTGCGTGCCCCGATAACTCGCAAGCAGGATGGGATATTTTCCCGGAAGTTGGTATGTGGTAGTGCTACCACTTTGAATTTAGACTACAAAAAAATGAAATGCATTCATCAGGCCCGTCATACATATAGTACTTACAAAGCCTTTATGACGGGGCACAGAGCCGTGCGACCAGAAATAGGTCATTTGCTGTCGAAATTCACCTGAACTGCCACATATGGCAAGCTCAAAACTTACGACTGTCTCTAATATACGTAAAATACGACAAGAAACGGGAAATTTTCAGGCGAAATTCGCGGTTGAAGTCAATCTGCAAGCTCAAACATACGAATTTCATTCTGGAAAAAATCAGAACACGCAACTGTGAATCTGAAAACATACGAAAAGAAATTTCTTCTTAGCCATACGACTAAAAAATGTGATTTGGGGGTGAAATTCACGTTTGGTAACTGCCTGTATGTCATTCTGAAAAGCTGAAAACATACAAAAACATATACAAACAACCCCCCACGCCCCCCCCCCCCCCCCCTCGAACTTCCCCTGGTCCGAACTGGATCTGACCAAGATAGTAGGAGGATGAAGCCGGATATGCTCCAACTCGAGTTAAATTTGATGGACGGGAAGAGAAGATATTATAGATGCAAAGTGTATGTGTTCGAGTCGTGTTCAGCCACAGTGGGGTGTAGTTGGAGGGGGAGTCCCGGAAATTTTGTGTCTCGCATTTGGAGTGATTTGAATAAAACTCGGAAAGTAGAGAGATCGCATGACTTAAATGACATATTTTAGGGTCCGGTACACACACTTACACGAAACTTGGATTTCTTGTACATGTGGATATTTTGGGTATGTGTGGTTTTGTTTTGGATATGTGGTGACTCTATGTGCTTGTCCCTGTACGCTCGAAATATTTACCAACTAAAGCCATTGCCGAACAATAATAATAATAATAAATTATTTGTGACCCACTATACAAGAAAAGAAGCGGAGTAACTTAAGAAAAAAGAAAAGGAACGTAAATTACAAAACAATAACAACACAAAATCAAACCTTAAATTTACTTTAAATTGCACTTGCAAGCAATAAGGATGTTGAATCCCCGCTTGCGGTTGATGATGGTGTACATTTATTTCCGGGTCACTGTTTCTGGGGCACTCCAGTACACTTTCCACGGTTGCGCACACCAGTCCTCGTCGAGTCGCTTTTTGAACCCCGCAGGTGTTTCGCTAGTCACAGCTGAATCAGACAGGCCGTTCCACAAAGGAACAGCACGATTGCTGAAACAACTCAAAACTCAGCGCGCTGTCGCTACCCGGATGAGCAGATGGCTAGCACCCAACGTGGCAAAAAAAAAATAAAATAAAAATAAAGATATTAGATTCATTGCAAGACATATCCTAAACTCATTTTCTTCCTTTCCTGCAGCGTCATAACTTCTCGGATAACTTCTCGGATTCATCTTTAGCCCTGGAAATGCAGGCATTTGTTCAAATTCAAATTCTCCATGTCTGGATGAATTTTGGGCTGTCGTGCAAGTAGCGCACAGTCTGAACGTTATGACTAGAGCCCCGGGTGGAAAAATACAAAATCCTTCAGATGAGCCAAAATATTTCAGTTTATTCAAATATCAGACATAAAAATAAGCTGCCTCCTCAGTTAAACTAATGATTGGTTAATTAGCGATTATAGACCAGTGCAATATATTATTTGCAATGAGATATGTATGGGGATTAAACTGATTTTTTTTTTTTAGATTATTTGGGGAACATCTTCGAAGACCTCGGTCTAGATCTTTCTCCGCCTCTTTCGGATATCTCCAGGTATCTTCGGAGTTCAAATGAAAGCTTGAACCAAACTTTGAAGGAAAATTTGGACATTTTGTTTCAGGATTAAGTGGTTGGTTTCTTTTTTCTTGTCGGAATTGTTGAAGTTTTATATTACAAAGTTGACATTTTATAGGACCCCTCGCACTATTTACTACTCAACTTACAGTATTTTAAATATTTGAATACCTTAAAATTAGGCTGTGCTTTCAACAAGTAACCCACAGTTTTGGCTGTTTTAATCCTTTTCGGAGACCCGTTGACTTACAGCGAAACCAGGAAAAGATTTACATAAGCGGTTTTTCTGATGGAAAAAGTTCTCGCAGACCGCCGTCGGCAGCGTGATCCACATCGAAGGTAGCAAAACACGGCAGTTGAGAAAATCAGCGTGGTTTTGTTAGAGGAGTTAAAATGTACCGTCCGAAATTGGGGTCTCCTGGTCTAGAAATATATGGAGTGATTACGGAAGTTTGTTGCGTTAGTATTATAGGTAAGACAGGGTCTTTAAGTAGCCGATCTTAAATTATGTAGTGAAACATTAAGTTTTGTGCTGGCGTGAGCAATGTGTTTTGTTGTTGTTTTTTTTTACCAAAAATCAATAATACCCCTAATGGGGAAAATCACTTTAGTATTTGCTAAAGATGGACACTTTCTTGTGTCTTTATTGAAAGGTTACAGATACGGCTGAGGCATAGCATACTGTGTGATTCCTTTAGAATCGTAACGCCAGCCAGCTTTATTCGTAACCAGGTCATTTGACTTACCGCGTCCTGGTTTGAATAAGCGTCTTGAATCGGCCATTTAGACATTTAAGTTTGGCGCCACGAAGATGCTCGGTTTCAATAGATAACACTTGGGATGTTATCTGTTATGATTTTGCAAAGGCTATGCATTAAAAGTTATGCATGAAAACCGGAAAGAGTCGAAAGGCATCTGCTGACGTTTCCGAGGTCACCATGACCAACAACAAATACTCTATATTACTAATTCCAGAAAATGCCAGTGATCCTAAGGAAGAAGGAGTAAGTGTCTCCGTAACGACTCAAATCCTGTGCTAACCAATCACGGCGATCTTTGGGAGCAGATGTGACACCACTTCTACCTTTCTTCCGCTAGGTACCCGGAGAGGCCGGAGATTCCGCATCGGCAACGAAAGATAGTCATCAAGAGTATTCGGCGGTGTTTCGGCTCTTCTTGTATGCATGACGTGTTTATCCGTAATGTTTGAAAATATAACAGCTAACATCCTAAGTGTTATCTGTTGAAGCCGCGCATCCTTGTGTTATCTGTTACGAAAGGTCTGACAGTGTGTACTTGGTGAAGAAGCGGTGATCTGAGATAGTATTTTGTAATTTGGGTTCTCGTCAAGCTTACCCGATGAAAAATTTATCTCAAAATAGTACTATGAAGTAGTACGAAAAAGTAGCATGCAGTACTAACTGATGCTACTACATGCTTCTACTTCAAGGCTACCATGTTACTGCATACTACTATAGGCTACTATTAGCAAGACTGGATGCTAGTATGGCAAGACAGGATGCTACTGGATACTACTACTTAAAGTTTGACTGGAAAGGGCAGAGATGGGACAGTCTTTTTACCCCTCACTAATTCGCTTAAAGAGGCTCGAAGACCCGATGAAAATGCGTTACTTCGTCGCTCCGCTATTCACGAATAATCAGTTTTCAAATAGTGGAATTTCCCTGTCATATTTGTGGTACTACCTACTTCGTATGCTTGACGGAAAAGATTTATGAAATTTTTTCGTTCCGGCACTAAGCAATCTTCACCAAGCTTCTCACCGCCCACTTGAAAGTCGCGTTTGTGTTCAGATTCAAATATTCCGCGTCATAGTAGAATTTGTGCTGTGAGGACAGCCGTAGATATTCTGAACCTCAGTACTAGAGCAGATAGTGGAAAATAAGAAAATCTCTTAGCAGAATCCAAATAACTCAGTGTACTCAACTAAGTGATACGAAAATAAGTTTGCTTTTCAGTTAAACTTTAAGATTGGACCAGTCTGAGGCAGATTAAATGATAGTATTCTTTGCTATTACATTGTATTACATGCAACTTTTTCGTACGACTGCCATACTACAACGCAGGCTACAAATTTTTCATCGAGTAGTCGAATGGCCTTTATCGTTGCAGAATTTGATCGATTGGGACCCCCCAGATTCGAATAAAATTGCATCTTGTCCCATTAATATCGCGCTCTTTTTTCGGGACACTGATATAGGAATGACAAGTTCCTATCATAGAACTAGAGCGTCCTTTAAACAACTTCCTCTGCAGTGCCCAGTTTTAACATTAGTTGCGTTTTATCAGATACCATAGTACCATAGTATCTGATACCACGGTCCAAAGTCGTTTTTGCAGTTATCGTGGTATCTGATACCACGGTCAAAAGGCGTTTTCGTAGTTATCGTGGTATCTGGCCATTTGTCGTGGTGATTGATATTCAGATACCACGGTCCACACCGTGGTAACTGAAAAAGTCATCCCACATTCATCAGTTTTTGTCAAATTGGTGGGAAAGAAGTTTGGCACTTAGTGATGTGTGACTGAATATCAGTTTTTCTTTTGGGATGACCTTGAAAAGCGCAATTTCGGCAATTGTCGATTTTGCAGAGCAACCGTATGTCAGATACCACGGTAACTGCAAAACCGACTAATTGCAGATCCAGTTACCGTGGTAACAGATACAAAACGCAACTATTAGCTCGTTCCGAACATTCTTGATATCAGTTGAATTTGCTTTCCATACAAGAAGCTGAAATGACTGGCCGGGTCGAAACCATTTCAAAGCTACAGGAGTGCTGCGTGAAGCCGCCACCCTAAACTCCTATTTTTGGGAAATGACTTAGGGAAAAAGAGTAAAGGTTGAGATAAAATTCAGTAGAGTATCCTGAAAGGAAGCTTGGAACCTTCACTTTCTGCTGGTACCATAGTTTACTTGTAATTGTTCAAGGCTAAGCTGGAAAACACGAAAGAATATAGGCACCCAAGTGATCATGAAGTCGACCACTCTGCTAAAAATAGTATTTTGCTACATGGTGAAGTTAGAGGCCAGCTGTTTGGTCAGAGAGGTTCCTTGACCTTTTGCAAATAACAAAATTTGCTGTTTTCTTGGAATTTGCATGATTTTTCTTGGGGTGGCAGCTTCATGATCCAAGGTGGCAGGATTATGTACCATGGCCAATTGGGGGGTGGGCGGTGCCATAGTAAGGGCAGCTTCATGCAACTCTCCTGTACATTAGTTGCGGGGGATACCAATTTAAGTCTCAACCTACTGGCTCTTGTCTTAAAGGACCCCTCTTGCTTATTCGGCCCTTATCCCTAGCTCCCTTCTGGAATTATAAGCTTCTGAAATCCGTACCTTCCGCCATTGTTTCTTTCTGTACTTATGACTTTTTAGCATTTTTTCGGCGAGCCGAGTTTTTTCAGTCACGCATCGCAAACTTGCAGCAAGCTTCAAGGTCCGTCGAAAACTCGTTCACAAATAAGGACAAGAGAAGCTTCTGTTTTCCATTTTGGAAGACATAAACGGCGAGAACAGAGGGAATCACTCCACGGGGACTTCGCGGACGGAAAACGAGAACGTGGGTAATGCTTCCAAAATTAATTTTCTTCGAAAGTATTAAGGTGGCGGAATTAGTGTGGATCCACTACTTGGGTTTTGTCTATTCTGATTGATATCACTTATTTTTACATTGTTATTACTTTCAAAAACAAATCGTGACCACGATGAAAATGATGACTTTATCTCAAAATCAGTTTTAAACCATAAACAGATATTGATCTCTAAACCTTATTAACCATCTCTTAGCAGTCTTAACATCTGTTTCCCAGAGAACGAGGACATCAGCAACTGCCAAAATCGATTCCCCACTGAATTTGAAAGTAAGTCCTTTTTGGGATCCCAAAACGTAAGTGGAGGGATACCTATGATATCACAAAAGTTGTCCGTCGGTCCGTCTGTTAGCACGATAACTCTCGAAGGGGTTGAGATATTTTGATCAAACTTGGCATGAGGACTGTTTAGGTCAGAGTACAGGTCAAGTTCGAAGATGGGCTATGTAGCTCTATATTTAGGAGGGGGGGGGGTCTGAAATTAAGGGAAACAAAAAACTATTTTTTAAAAGCTAATGAAATAGTCGAATTAGGGGTAAGGAGACATGGTGAATCGGAATATGAAATTTATTTTCTCGTCGGACAAATAGTTCACCCGGAATCCGGCGAAAACCGGAAAAGTTTTGAAAAGTAATTTGAAGTTGATTGGAGGTTCGATTTAGGGGCAAGGAAACGTGCTGAGTCCGAATATGAAAATTATTATCTCGCCGGACCATTAGTTTGGCCGGAATCCGGCCACAACCGGAAAATTTGTTTAAAGTAAAAGTTTTATTTATATTTGATAAGATGTTCGATTTGCGGGTAAGTAGACATGCTGAATTCGCATATGACAATGATTTTCTCACCGGACGTATAGATCGCTCGGAATCCGGCTGAAACCGGAAAATTTGTTAAGAGTAAAAGTTTAATTTGAAGTTGATTAGAGGTTGGATGTAGGGGTAAGGAGACATGCTGAATTCGTTTTTGAGCTTTATTTTTTCGCTGGACAAGTAGTTCCGGAATTCTGCCGAAATCGGAAAATTGGCAGAAGTAAGGTAGGAAGTTTCGATCTGCTTCGTCAAAATAGATATTTTTTAAAGGGGTAACCACACATGCTGAATCCATGTCTGAACTTGGTTTTCTCATATGATTAGCTATTTGGCCTTAATCTGTTTCTAAATTTTAATAGTAATAGTGTTCAAGGAGTCTGGCGAAGACTAGATTTGGCGAAGACAAGACCCAGTGGTTTGGATCAAATTTGAACTTTTGGGATCCCATCGAAACCTTTGGTCTTTTTAAATTATGGTGATGATAATCGGAGCATTCCCCGTCCGTGGGGACTCGTGAGAATACGGAGAGTGAGTCCCTGGATGGGTCCAGCAACAAAACGCGGGGACTCCTCAAAAGAAATCCTCCGGGAATGGCGAGAACACGGTTGACTATCTGGTCTGTTTTCTGTTCTGGAAAACAACTATTATTTATTGCTTGATTTTCTCGTTTTTTAAACACAGTGTGCAATTTTCAAATATTTGCGTCTGGTCGCCGCGTCCAAGCCAAGGGCCTCGTTTTGATATACTCTTGATGACTAACTCTCCTTGCCGATGCAAAATCGCCGGGTACCTTGCGGAAAAACCAGATTCGGTATCACCTTGGGTATCAGCTCTTCCCGAAGATCGAAGTGATTGTTTGACAGAGGATTTGCGTTTGAGTCGTTAGTGAGACGTTTTCTCGTTCTTCCTGAGGATCATTGACATGTTTTGGACTTAGTCATATAGGGTATTGACGTTGGATAGAGTCGACCGTCGCTAAATTTCATATAGGAAGTAATAGTTGCGTTTTTGCAGATACCATGACCACGGCAACTTTTGCAGTTACCGTGGTATCTAATATACGGTTGCACTTCAAAAACGACAATTGCTCAAATTGCGCTTTTCTAAGTCATCCCAAACGAAAATCTGATATTCAGTCAGTCAGTCACATCACCGAGTGCCAAAGTTCTTTCCCACCAATTTGACAACAGTTGGTGAAAGTGAGATGACTTTTTCAGATAACACAATCAGTTACCACGGTCGGACCGTGGTATCTGAATATCAGATACCACATATCTGAATATCAGATACCACGATAACTGGCCAGATATCACGATAACTGCAAAAAGATTTGACCGTGGTATCAGATACTTTTTCGGACCATGAAAACTGCAAAAATGACTTTAGACCGTGGTATCAGATACCATGGTGTCTGCAGAAATCGCAACTAATGCTATTATCGAAAAAACGGCAATTGTAAGCCTGTTCATCGTGAAGAGCATTCATCTTTTAATTTTGTTGTGGGGAAAATTTTTCCTTCGTTTACGGATTTGTTTTTTTTTGTGGTCATGGCGTCTTTAGCGATTCTGGCACTGAATTCGAATTGTTCAAAACATGAGCACGACAGAAGCAATCAGAAGAAACCTAAACTCCGAAACAAAATACACTAGAATGCATGACCATGATGAAACGGATGAATCCTCCTTTACATCGGCACAGGTATTTCTTGTTAATATTCTTTGAACATCTATTCAAACAATGTTTACAAGTAGAAGTTTCGGTAGAAGCTTCAGTTATTTATTACAGGTTTGTTTACTTCCCCTATGTTGACCTAGAAGATTGACAGCCTGACGAGGACCCTTGCCAAGAAGGGCCAAAATATTGCTGATGAAGAATCGTAGCTGACGTATAGCTAATGTAAACATTGTTTGAATGGATTTCTTGTTAACATCTGTGACCATATTTACCAGCTACAGCTTACCTTGCTATTTGCACCACCCCAGTCTAGTACACTAGCCCCTTTTCAGGCACGGTGCTCAAACGTCTAGCACCATGCCTGGGTGCTAGACGTTCAAGCACTGTACCTTGGATTTGATGTATGGTGCATGGATTTCAGTATAGAGTGCATACATCAAAAACACAATTTCTGTCATAACAACTGAGCACCAGCTCGGACAGGACTGAAATTACTACCATGAATTAGAGAAATCAAAGACAATCATTTATATATTTTTCACGACAAAAACAAAAGGGCTCGGCTGATGACAGATGTGAAAAACCTCATTTCCTTTTCTACATAGTCAAGGGTTTTGCATGCAGAGTGTCCTGTGCCTCAGCTTTTTCTACCTAGCAGCCAAACAGAATATTAGCTCTTGGGGAATAGATAGGGAAAATACATGGAAAATAGATAGGGTGCTGTTAGGTTTTTCATCTCCACCATCATTAGAGCCCTTTTGTTTTTGTTGTGAAAAATATAAAAAGGATTGTCTTTGATTTCTCTAATTCATAGTAGTAATTTCAGCCCTGTCCGAGCTGGTGCTCAGTTATAATGACAGAAACTGTGTTTTTTCTGTATGCACTGTATACTGAAATCCATGCACCATACATGATATCGAAGGTACAGTGCTTGAACGTCTAGCACCCAGGCATGGTGCTAGACATTTGAGCACCGTGCCTGAAATGGGGCTAGTGTACTAGACTGAGCTTCAGTTATTTATTACAGGTTTGTTTACTTCCCCTATGTTGACCCAGAAGATTGACAGCCTGATGAGGACCTTGCCAAGAAGGGCCGAAATATCGCTGATGAAGAATCGTAGCTGACATATAGCCATTGTAAACATTGTTTTAATGGATTTCTTGTTAACATCTGTGACCATATTTACCAGCTACAGCTTACCTTGCTATTTGCACCACCCTCAGTGAACTGAGTGAAATATATGCATGCAGTTCCTTGGCCATTCCCAGGCCATTCCCACCCCGTACCAGTCTACCACAAATCCCTGATTTTTGGATACCCTATGCCAAACGCTGGGTATATCTAGCATTTAGGATAGCCTATGCCTAACGCTGGATACCCTATGCCAAACGCTGGATACCTGGTAGTAACCTAACCCTGACCTACTTCAATAGAAAAGAGTTCTGATTGGTTTATTTTTTAGCTTTACTCAAATCATCAATATTTTACTGGGTTACAGCATCCAGCACCTAGCATACTGTATCCAGTGTTAGGCATAGGGTATGCCAAACGCTAGACATATCCGGCGTTTGGCATAGGGTATCCAAAAATCAGGGGTTTGTGGTTGACTGGTCTGTACCACTTTTGCTGTCTTCTACCTTGGAGGTTTCTCCTGATCTGGCCATTGTTGTAGTCTCTTAACTGGGAGGTTTTCTCTGACCTGGCTGTCAAGTAATCTCCTAAAGATTGCCTGAAGCTGAGGTTTGTCCTAGTATATGTCCTATTTAACCTGCTATCTGTGTGGTTTCTGCCAATCTGGCTGCTCTAGTGTTCCCCTGAGCATAGGCATTACTAGCCACAATGTTTTTTTGGGGAGGGGACAAGGCATTTATCAACTGTTTCTGAAGAAAAAATGACTGTTTTCCAAGAAAAAAACTTTTTCAAGAAAAAAATGACAATCTTAAAAAAATTTATTCAAACAATGTTTACAACGGATACGTCAGCTATGATTCTTCATCAGCGATATTTCGGCCCTTCTTGGCAAGGGTCCTCATCGACTGATTTCCAGAAAAACACCAGTGTTAAAAAATTAACGGTTTTGACTCGGTTATTTTTAACCAACTGGCAGACAACATTGGGGAGGGGGGCACCCCCCCCCCCCCCCAGTCGTAAGGCCCTTCTCCTGCGTAGGAGGTTTCCTCATTTATGTAGCTATGCAATCTCCTAGGTCTGTCAAACCTCCCCAGATAGAGGTTTGGCAATTCTAGTCAGAGGCTTTACAAGCCAAATGTTACAAGCCAAATTGTTTGGGGGTGGAAAGGTGTGTACCGACAGGCTGGTTTTGACTTTTTTGATGAAAAATCAGCTGATGTTTAGAAATGACCACTGTTTTTCAGAAAAATTGAATTGTTTTTACAAAAAACCAACTGTTTTGAAGAAAAATCTACTGTTTTCAAGAAAAAAATTGGGTGTTTTTATGAAAAAATTGCTGCACTTCGCGCCGACTCTGCTATTTTTTATTGACTGGCCGACCACATTGGGGGGGGGGGGGGTCCACCCTTCACATATGTCATTCCCCCTGGTTCATAAGATCATAGGACTGATCAGATGACTTCAAAATTGAGGCAAACCTCCTGCTAAGAAGAACATTAGAGCAGCCAGATTGGCAGAAACCCCACAGATAGCAGGCTATGTAGATACTAGGACAAACTGCAGCTGCAGGTGATTACTTGACAGCCTGATTAGAGGAACCTCGCAGGTAGGAGACTACAACAGTGGCCAGATCAGCAGAAATCTCCAAGGTAGGAGACTGCAAGAGTGGTATAGACTGTTCCCACCATTTCTTTCGAGCCTCTACACTTGCCAAATATGTGAAATCTGGCCATGATTGAAAGCTCTAATTATTCTCTACAATAGACAGGGGAAATATGAAGCAGTATGATGATGAAATTTTTATCCAAGCTCAAATTTTTAAAACCTCGAACTTAGCCTGAAAAGGTTAAGAGGAAAGGTCATAACTTTGAGGAAAAACCTTTCAGGCTTTGTTTGACGCCTGGAAATTTTTCAGAGAAGAAATAGAAGTAAGCAAATGACATTTGGTATCAATTAATTTGGTCAGGATTGATGTATTTAAAGGTTCATTGTGCCGTCATTGTGTTTTAGTCTTTATTTATTATATATATTATTTATATATATTATTCACAAATTTGTGTAGATAAAGTCTACATCAGGTGGATTGCATGTGGGACATAAAAATACATCCATCTTGAGTGAATTAATTAACATCAGATGTCATTCACTTACCTTTATTTCTTCTTTGAGGAATTATCTGCTCCAAAACAAAGCTTAAAAGGTGCAAATACATACAGAAAAACGCTGGCGCAAATAGTCACACTCAAACTATAAATAATGGAACGTGGATGAAGGTGGGTGTTTGATTCATGGGTAAAAAGACATGCCGAACACAATGGTGAAAATCATTTTCTCGCGGGACAACTAGTTCGCCCGGAATCCGCCAATTTGTTAAAAGGAAAAGTTCAATTAGATGACAGATTAAGGGGTAAGAAGAGAGGCTGAGTCGGTATATGACAACGTTTTTTACCCAGACATATAATTATTCCGGAATCCGGTTGTAACCGGATTTTTTTTAAGTCAAACTTTTATTCAAAGCTGATTAGATGTTCTTTATAGGGATAAGGAGATACGCTGGTTTTGTTTCTGATTTCTTTTTTTTGCTGGACTAGTAGTTCGGTCGAAAAAATCGGCAGGAAGTCTCGGTCAGTATCGTCAAAATAGATATGGCTTATAGAGGTATGTCTGAACGTGGTTTTCTCTGATGATTAGCCTGTCCAAGACTGGATCTGGCGAAGACAAGACCCGATTGATCCATCGACACCTTTGGTCTTGTTGTACATCGAGGTCCATTATTAATTGCAGAAATAAACTGCACATTGTATTTTATTATTAGACTACGTATTCATTTTCTGAAGAAAGATAAAAGGCTTGAATGGAAACACCCGCACTTGTTTACATTGTTGAAACACACGTCAAACATAGCGACATTAGATTTTTATGCAAGGCAGGATGTTAGAAGACCAAACAGACATCTCCCTTTTTTTTGGGATCCCAAAACGTAAGTGGAGGGATACCTATGACATCGCAAAAGTTGTCCGTCTCTCCGTCTGTAAGCACGATAACTCTCGAAGAGAATGAGATATTTTGATGAAACTTGGTGTGAGGATTCGTTGGGTCGTCTGACCAGTCAAGTTCGTAGATGGGCTTTGTAGCCCTACATTTAGGGGTGGGGGTTCAAATTAAGGGGCAAACAAATATTTTGAAACAGCTAATTGATAGTCGATTATGGGGTAAGAAAACATGCTGAACACGATGGTGAAAACCATTTTGTCATCGGACAAGTAGTTCGCCCGGAATCCGGGCAAAACCGGAAAGTTTGTTAAAAGTAAAAGTTTTATTTTAAGTTGACTAAATGTTCGATTTAGGGGTAGGAAGACATGCTTAGGACGATGGTGAAAACCATTTTCTCGACGGACAAGTAGTTCGACCGGAATCTGGCCCAAACCGGAAAGTTTGTTAAATTAAAAGTTTTATTTGGAGTTGATTAGATGTTCGATTTAGGGCAAGAAGACATGCTGAACACTTATGTGAAAAAAATTTCTACCTGGACATGTAGTTCCCCCCGAATCCGGCCAAAACCGAAAAATTGTTAGAAGCTTAGGTTTTATTTCTAGTTGATTAGATAACCGAATTAAGGGTAAGAAGAGATGCTGAATTCGTGTTTGACAATCATATTTTACCCGGAAATTTAGTTCGACCGGAATCCGGCTGGAGTCGGAAAATTTGTTATAAGTTTAATTTTTATTTGAAGTTGATTAGATGTTCATTATTGGGGAAAGAAGATACCGTGAGTTCGTTTTTGAACTTTCATTTTTCGCCGGACAAGTAGTTCTGGAGTTCGGCCGAAACCAGGAAATTGGCAGAAGGGGCAGGAAGTTTTCGTCAAAACAGATATGACTTATAGGGGTAAACACACATGCTGAATCCATATCTGAACTTAGTTTTCTCAGATGACTAGCTATTTGGCCTTAATCTGTTTCTGAATTTTAATTGTAAAAATGTTCAAGGAGTCTGGCGATGCCTGGATCTGGCTAAGACAAGACCCAGTTGTCTGGATAAGATATTGAATTTTTGGGATCCCATCGAAACCTTTGGTCTTGTTTGGAGATAGCAACAATACCTATAGGCTACTACATATGATTAATCACATAGCAATCACAATCATATGTGTTATCCCACCCACTTGCAAATTTTGGTAGAATTTAAGGAGATAATTCCCATTGAAGGCTAGATAGATTTTACTACCCACCCAAGGAGTTGTGCTCTCCCTACGGTAGTTCTTCAACTGAAGAATACTGTCTCCCAAAATGGGGGGTAGGCTATAGATAGCTGCTGATCTTTGTTCAAAGCTGTCATCTGTTGCCCAGGACAATGATCTTTGTCTACTTGGTGCTTTCTCCCTAGCCATTTAGAAAGATGATTCTTTAGACCTTGGTGGCCGTCGATGAGTTAAAGTATTACACCTGATTAGTTTTTGTTTACATCTTTCACTTTTTCACGTAAATGTGTAATTAAAATTCAGTTATTCATTCATTTACACTGTCAAAAGTTTTGCCGTATGAAGATTAAAGTTAACTGCAGTATTTGCTAGTTCGATTAGCCTACTCTTATTCTACGCAGATAAGATTAATACGAAATAGAGATAAGAAGAATCTGAGTAGCAAATACTGCAGTTAACTTTAATCTTTATGCACAGGAACTTTTTACAGTGTATGTGTGATTGGTCTGCCCCGCTAGCCACATCATGAATAATGGCCTGACTAAAAACACTCTAAGGATGTTACTAACCTTTTCTGTCCAGACATGAGTTTTCTTTTTCTTAATTATTTCCTGTTTTCTAGCTTAGTATTCCAAATGCCTACATATTTATCTTTAGTTCTTGTTGTTGTTGTTTGAAGGTTGGCGTCACGTGGTCTTCAGCCCAAACACGCTCGTGCCACTGGGCTTATGTATACTTTTAAATATCCTTCAGTACTTTTAAACCAATATATTTCTTTATCCAGTTCAAGAAAGAACCAACACCAGTTCCTTGGCGCGCCATTATTTTTGCAACCGTCTTGTTTGTCGCTGGAGCTGCATCACTCACCATTGGAAGTTTGCTGTTTAGTGGATGCATAGACTCAAAGGTAAAGTCATAAGCAGGGTTGCCACATCAAAAATATTTAGAGAGTGACTTTTGGCCCAAAACAGAGAGTAAATTGGGAGTGAAATTTATTTTCATGAAATGTTGACTTTTATTCGGAATCCCCTCAGTAAAAATGACACATTTTTATTTTACTATCATGAAAAAACTTTAAATAGTCACTTCTGGGCGGAATCCCTGCAACAATAATTACACGTTTGGTAATTTTCTGGAATAGAGTGATTGTTATGTCCTACGTATGAAAGAGTGACAAAAACAAAATAGAGTGACAATTCACACTATCGTGCGACGTGTGGCAACCCTGGTCATAAGAGCTTGGTCATAGTGGGCTCATTTCATGGCTTTTTAGGTTGCAAAAGTAGAAAAACGAACAAGATACAACTAATTCTGAATGTTGTCGTTTTAAATTCAGGAGATCAATTAGAGCAAAACATCATGTTTGATTTGAAGTGGGTCATCTGAGACACGAGGTCTTTCGAAATATCAAGTTTCATTAAGATCCGATCTCCCGTTCAAAAGTTATAAATACCTCAAGATTCTGGATTCCCCCTCCCTCCACTCCCCTCACGATGCTCGGACCGGGGAAGTGTCTATTTCCAACTTAATAGTTTGGTGGTCCCTGATAGGCCTGCCGAGTTTCATCGTCCTAGCTTATGTGGAAGTGCCAAAACTAGCAAAACCCGGACCGACCGACAGACCGACAGATGGACGGAAATTGCGATCGCTATATGGCACTTGGCCGAAGGTCAAGTGCCATAAAAAGCACTAAAAAGTTGTAGGTAAAAAACGAAGCAATGGCGAAAGGTAATCTTAAAGAATCTTATTATTCAAAATATACTAAAATGCAGAATAAGCAAGAGGAGTTTTTTAATTCTTCCCATTATGCCTACTACCTTACGCAGCCTTACACTTGATTAATTACTATAGTATGGCGACAGGACATGGCCACTGATCATTCTTGGCTTCTTGATGTTCATACCAGGAGCATACCATGTTTACATAGCCTGTAGAGCCTACCAGGGATGCCCAGGCTATTCGTTTGAAGACATACCACAGTTCGAATAATTGTGACCTTGATGAGACTCGAATGACTTTTATGGATGAAGAAGCCAATGTCCCCTTAGCCAGTATTGCGGAACTTAGTACACGTGGTTTCGCAAATTAATTCAGGCTAAGTCCTGTTGAATTTGGAATGACTTTGTTCTAAGAGGATATTCGCAATAGCCGGTACTGCGGGAACTGAGCACCCGTGTTTCGGCAAAATAACTCAGTCTAATAGTGCGAACCCAATCAGGATAGCGAGCTCCCGGAATTTTTAATTCCTGCCCGGATTTTCGGCACCATTCACTTCCGTATGGAAAAGTTGAATTTTTTTCAACTTGATGATGGAAGTGTAGGAAATCCGGCCGGGTAATCCTGATCGAGTGTTCGCAATTTATGCCTTGAATACACGGTCAGGGTTGGGTTCTCCCGGTCAGGAATTCCTGCCCGGAATTTTGGCACCATCATCACTTCCATATGGAAAACTTAAGGACGAAAGTGTTGGAAATCAAGCCGGGAAATCATGCTCGTGACTTCGCACTTTAAACCCTGTTTGATGTTGAACAATTGTATGAATTATGAGAAAGTTGACATTTGTTCAACTTCGTGATGAAAGTGAAGAAAGTTCGGCCGGGAAGACCGGATCGTCTGTTGCTCATGCAAAGACGTTAGCACTGGAAAGACGAGAAACTCCCATAAGCCCCATGAGTTGGGATAATACTCTATATGACTAAGTCCAAAACACGCCAGTAATCCTCAGGAAGGAGTAAACGTCTCCGTAACGACTCATACTCAACGACTCAAATCCTGTGTCAAACAATCACGGCGATCTTACGGAGCAGCTGTGACACCGTTTCTTCATTTCTTCTGCAGGTACTCGGAGATTCTACATCGGCAGGGAGAGATAGTCATCAAGAGTATTAGCGCCTTCTAGCGGTGGGTCTGTCGTTTAAACAAACTGCAACTGTCATGTGTTGTTTGTTTGGCAATTGGCCATATTCCCGTTCAGCGCTCCCAAGCGGACTAGTTTCTGTTAGTCCCCCTATGCCCACCGTCACCACTCGGATCAAACATTGTAAAGTAAATCCACAGGTTAGTAAGTGCGAAACCTGTCATCTATGTCCCAGGTAATGGAGGTTTTGCATATGTCTCAGCAGCAGAAAGTGAAACTGACCCACTACCCTATGGATCCGACTTGTTACTATGTCTACACAAGTGTTAGTTACTAGACAATGGGGGACTAGCAGTAATTATTCCACTTGGAGCGCTGAACTGTAACAAGGCCAATTGATGTGCTGACTCTTCGTGCCGAGGAAGAATTGCCGTGTGCCGGAAACGTCACCAGAGCTGTCCCCAACACACGCTGTTGATTGGTTGACATAGGATTTTGATCATCGTCTGATGACGTTTCTCATTCTTCCTGAAGTCCAATCGTGTGTCTTTTACTTGTTCCGCTCTTTGACGTGTTCTACTCTTCTAACAGTAGTAACTATTAGTTACTATTTTCGTTCCTACCTCATGAAAAGTTACTACGCTGACCGTTCCAGCCTTATCGAAACAGGAACTATTTGCTTACCACGCTCGGGAGCTTAATTAGCGTGGTAACTACGATCTCTGTGACGTGATTGGCCCGATCAGCCGACAGCACGGTATATGCCGAAAATAGGAAAATTCATTGCAGCCGTGACGCCAACGAGCGAGGATCCGTGACGTCATGTGTAGTAACTACAGTATAAGTAGGGTGGAACACGCTCGTCGAGGTAGCATTCCAGTGAAGCTATTACAACTTACGATGATAAGAGGAGGGGCGAGCGCCGTATTGCGGTAGTTATCACGCTCCCTGGAACGAAAATAATAACAACGCGAAGATAGTTATTATCACTTATGATGCTCGCAACCAATCATAAGTAAATTTTAACGATCGTAACAGTCCTAGCTGGAACTAACATAATAAGTGGGAGGAGCCAGTTTATGGCAATAATAACAAGAATAGTAACGATCGTAACTAATAATAAGTCGCTGGAAGGCTACCCGAGTATCCACTGGTTTTGTTTACATGTTTTGTTTGTTTGCTCTCACTTCCAGCGTTTAAAGTTGTACATCGACAAAACGCTAGGTAGCGGGCGGCTGGATTTTCCAAGACGCGCTTTCAGCGGAGTATCCTGTCGTTCCTACTGTTATTGAATGCTTCAAACGTTAAATTCTATGGTTATAGAGATATTGATAGAAAGGATATATCCTTAAAGACGGTAGTGTTAGTTTGAGTTTCCAGTGTTAGAATTCAGAAATTTTGATATGGCCCTTGTTTGGTATGCTAAACGGACTTCTAGGCCGAACCCGTAGAGAGTGGGAGAGTGCCAATCCCTCATTAGTCGCTCGTTGAGTGACGAAGAGCTGGGAGTATTGGGAAAGCAAGTGAAAGATCGCTCTTCCGATCACCTCTTAGCGGGCGTCCTCAGTTCAAACCCCGCCCGCGAACGGCCGGCATAATTTACTTACGTTTTGTTCGACGATGTTTTGGTCCTTATTGGCCAGGGTCCTGTTCAGGCTGTAGTTGAGAATCTAAACTTTGGTTTAACAAGTTTGGCTAAAGTGGGCCCTCAGAGGTTGGTCACACTGGGCTCAAAAAGCCGCCTATTCAACAAACAACGGAAAATCCCTAGAGGACATGAGATTTGATGGGCTTTTTTGGCAGCTTGGGGATAATGAGCAGACTGCAATTAGGGTTCAATTATGGTCCCTGTAACATAATTATACGTGATGTTTTGCTCTAATTCATCTCCTGAATTTAAAACGAGAACATTCAGAATTAGCTGTATCTCGTTCTTTTTCTTTTTTCTACTTTTGCACCCCAAAAAGCAAGGAAATCAGCCCAGTGTGACCAAGCTCAACTGGCAATCGTAAGCTGTTGAAGCGTTAACGTTTTCGTAAACGACGTTCATAACGTTCATCGTAACGTTTCATAAGCTGCCATTCTGGCGGTTTTCTGCCAATGATGAGAGCACGTCGGTTCCGGGCGAGCACGGTTACGACGGACTTGTCAGTGGAGGACCTACTTGCTGACTAGCCCGTTTAGCAACACCAACGCTAATCAGCTTGGGCGGATGGAAAAACTGTACAGCCTTTCTGTTACTATGGCGGAACCTTAAATTAGCTGCCTAGGAGTTTAAAACTTGTATTAATCATGGGTTTCAAACCCCCACCCGCCGTAAATAATAGTGATGTTTGTTTTAATTAGTTGCGCTTTTGCGTTGTTTATATTTTCTACTTCATAGTACCAAGAACACATAAGCCAATAGAACCTCCGTCTTTGGTCCCATGTAACGACTAGAGATACCCCGACAAAACTGAGCTAGAGGTATTAGGTGAGCTTTCAGTTGCTGCCCGTCTACTTCCATCTTCGGCGTTGCGCATATCAGAGGAATTACTGCATGAGGCGCGCTAACCCGCTCTGCAGCGCCTCCAGACAACCAATCGGCTTTTACTTTGGAAATTTCTTCTTCGGGGCTTTACTGCGATATAGCTGTTTGTAGAGGTAACCAATTGTGATGTTCCGCGTAGATCCTACCCTCTGCTCGTTTGCATCGGGCAGGGTACAGGGACTTATTCGACCCCGCATGGCCGTATTACAGAGATAGGGAGACGGAGGTTCTGTTGCTTATTTGTTAATGATAGTACAGACTGCCCAATACAAACTTTAGTTTGAGGGCATGTCATTTAAGAAGGCCAGTAGACACTTGCGACTAACTATCCGTATTTGCAAGAACAAATAAGCCAATAGAACCTCCGTCTTTGGTCCCATGCAGCGACTATTTAAACCCCGACAAAACTGAGCTGGGCCAGAGGTACATTTCCTAATGAGCTTTAAGTTGATGCCCGTCTACTCAGTGCTTCCGCAGTTACCGCAATTTTTTTAGACTTCCCCGACATTCAAGGAAACTCCGACAACAAAGTCGCGTTCCTCGAGAGGTAGAATATCTTTCTTCTCTACTTCGTAGATAAATATTCTTTGAGCCCAAGCTGACTTTGAACATTTAATCAAACAATGTTTACAACGGATACGTCAGGTATGATTTTTCATCAGCGATATTTCGGCCCTTCTTGGCAAGGGTCCTCGTCAGGCTGTCAATCTTCTGGTTCAACTTCGGGGAAGGAAACAAACAAGTTGAACCAGAAGATTGACAGCCTGACGAGGACCCTTGCCAAGAAGGGACGAAATATCGCTGATGAAAATTCATAGCTGACGTATCCGTTGTAAACATTGTTTGATTAAATCTTTCTTCTCCCCTAAAATTTACCGACAACAGAGCTAGTGGATGGCTCACTTCAGCCCTCGCGGTTTGTTCCACAGTTTTAATACTGTTTTGCACCTTTCTCTGTTGCTAGATCATTATACAAAGTCAACTGGCTTTCCCATCCCAAATACTGTGCAGAAGCAAAAAGAAAGAAGCAGCAGAAACTGAAATCAGTTAAAAGCCGTCAACCTGTTCGGTAAAACACCCTCGATTTTTACTTTTTTCCTCGCGTTCTTCTAACAAAAAAAGAAGCAAACTGCGTCCCCGATTTTTTCGCCGAAACTCAAGTTTTGTCTCCCCAAAAACGCCCCGAGTTTCTAAGGCTTGTTCCCGAATTTGAAAAAAAGAAAGTGGAAGCACTGCCTACTTCCCTCTTCGCCGCTGCGCATATCAGAGGAAAAAGTGCAGCAATCGTGGTGACCCGCTCTGCAGCGTGTCACATGAGACGTCACAACCAATCGGCTGTTACTCTCGAAATTTCTTCTCCTAGGCTCTACTGCGATATAGAGCGTGTTCCACCCTCGTACCAATAGTAACTATTAGTTACTATTTCCGTTCCAACCTCACCAAAAGTTACCACGCTGACCGTTCCAACATTCTCGAAATAGTTACTAATAGTAACTATTTGCTTACCACGCTCGGGAGCGTAGTAGGCGGAGTAACTACGGATCTCTGACACGTGATTGGTCGGATTCGCCCGTGGCATGATATTGTGCTGGAAAATTGAAATATTGTTCCAGCCTTGACGGTGAAAAGCCAGAATTTGTGACGTCATGCGTAGTAACTACGGTAAGTAGGATGGAACACGCTCATAGCTGTTTGTAGAGGTAACGAATTATGATGTTCCGTGTAACTACTGCCCTTCGCTCGTTTCGTCAGCAGGACATAATCTATTCGACTCCGCACGGTTGCGTTACAGAGATTGGGAGACGGAGGTTCTTGTGCTTATTTTTTCTTGTTATGAGCCGTTGTTGTTGCAATAGCGCTGCCGCATCGCTGCTGCAGCACTTCTTTGCTTTTGCACAATATGTGTTTTGGGATTCACTTTCTTCATGGTTGAAGTGGCAGCGCTGCAGTACCTTGCAGGGAAGCACGAACTTGGTAGGTGAACAAGTCCGTGATTCTCGAGAAGCGCCGCCGTCTTCCTCGGAAGCACTGCAGTGCAAAAACGGATGTAGAAAGAATCAGTCCGGAATCGTCCGAGAAGTGGACCTGCAGCATGCAACAAAAACGAGGCTATGGTGGAACCTTAGCTATCTAGGAGTAATTTGTGTATTAATCGCAGGGGTTTCAGACCCCCACCCACCATGAAGAATAGCTTGATTTTTTGTATTAGGTTTGTGGTGAAGTCGACGTGCCCTCGCATTCTTTATATTTTCTACTACAGACTACTAAATACGAACTTTAGTTTGAGGACCTGCCATTTAAGAAGGCCAGTATACCCTTGCCACTAAATATACTTATTTGGGAAATTTTGGGGCGGCGTAAGAAAAACTTTGAATGCTTCCTTGTATTGGTGGCGTTTGTAACTTATGCCAATGGGAGGTCAAGAGACCAGATGCGTTACGAGCCAAAATGTTTTGGTTGAGGGCAAGGCAGTTACCGACTGGCTGGTCATTTCTTACGACTGTCTTTTGCAGATAAAAACGATTGTTATTGAGAAAAAACGATTGTTTTGATAAAAAATCGATTTTAAGAAAAACTGCTGTTATTAAGAAAAAATCGACTCTTTTTACAAGAAAACCGACAGTTTTTAAAAAAGCTACCGTTTCCAAGAAAAAAACGACTGGCCGACGACAGTTTGGGGGGAGGGTCCCCCTTTCTCTCCCTGTAGTCGTGACGCTCCTGTTCCTGACTGTATTGTTACTAGTAAAGTTAGTACCTGAGGGAGTTTTAATATACTCAAACCAAGCTGAGAATATATAAAATCAAGAGCTCAAAGTTTATTGGCCGTGTCTTGCGATTTGGAGTGCACGATAGTGAGTTATTTCTCAACATTGTTTTTTGCAGTTTTTTTCAGTCATGTACTCTATAAAATTTATCCGACTAAGGGTGCAGTATTTGCTACTGGGATTAATCTTATCTCTACTGGGATAAGATTAATCCCAGTACAGTGTGGTAGATTACTCGAATGAGAGTACGGTGGAATTGAGGTCTATGAATGAGGTGCACTCGCTACCGCTGATGATACTAATGAACTTCGGCTGGGATCAAACAAGATTGTTTTTTCGGGAAGGCAGTAAAATGCATCTAGAATCGCGAGCACATTATCGAAAAATTATGGGCCATGGTAGAATTGACCTTCTGTGAGTGTGGCGCACCCTCGAACCACTGGGGATGAAAATGAACTCCGGCTGGGGCAAATAATATACTACTAAAGTGTCTCTAAAATCGCGAGGACATTATGCAAAAAAATCATGGGCCCTTCGTAATGCATAGGACACTTCCGAAACTTTTTGTAACCTCTCATCGTGGATTGGAAATAGTCAAATAGAGCTGAGGATATGTATAAAATGTGATATCTTTATGATTTTAACCCTTTATGATTTTAACCCATCCACTTCGTGTACCTTTGCCCCTTACCTCGAGAAAATCTAGGTCTATGCGAATCGAAAGTTTTTCTTTGTTTTATATGCTCGTTTGTATTATAAATGCTGTAGTTTTCGGAATCCCTCTATACAATCTTCCACATTGACTTTGCTAGGGCTATTCGGCTAGTTTGTTCTTCTCAGGCAGAGCGTATGATCAGGTAAATATATTGTATGTAATAATGTATATACACATCTAAATAATACATATCAGTACAGCATATAACAAGAGCTGAAAGCTCATATGGCACTTGTAAGAACAGTTAGTATGTGTGTCAGATACGGTTTGCTGTTTTCAAGGCTGGATTTGCGGCAGTGGTCGTTGGATCGATACCACATCTAAGCAATACCTTTTTGCTCCCCTTTGGTACGCTTGTTCCTAGTTTCCGGACTCCAGGATCCGGGGAAAGTCGGATCGGGGAAGTAATTATTTGTAAGTTAATCTGATCGGGTCCCTGATATGCCTGCGATGTTTCATCGTCCTAGCTTATGCAGAAGTGCCCAAACTAGCGAAACCGGGACAGAACGACAGACAGACAGTATGGCACTTGAGTAGGGGAGAGACAGCTAAGACAGATAAGACGGACCTTTCCATTTTAAACTTCAAAGATCGGTAGTAATGCGATCTGGTGGTGACAGTAAGGTACAGGCACAGCCATCTAGCCTTCAGATCTGCCGAGAAAAACAAGAAGATTGGCTTATTAGTTTTCAAGAAAATTGAAGTTGAAGTTTTAAGAGGCTGCTTTCGAAAAAAATGATGTCGAGTATTTTTTGTGATATCTCTGGTTTGGAAAATAATAAAGTTTAAGGGTTTTGTTACCAGACAGTTCCGACTCTCTACTTTCTTTCGAAGTGCTGACACCTCCATTCTGTGCCATCTAGCGATTTTGGTGATAGTTTGTTTGACCACATGATTTGTTGGTTAGACTGCTCGGGGGTTACGAGGGGAAGGGTCTGGGGGGAAACCTGAAAGACGAGGAATGTGATGAGATTAAAGTGTCGTTCTGGAAAACACTTTCCCTCATCCAATTTTCAAGAAGCCACTGCAAAAGGGAACAGTCAGTTTGAAGACCGCATTGATTAAGCTCTCGAACCCCATCCCGTCTGGAGGAACGGCAAAAGGTATCACTTCATACACTTCGGGTTGACTTTTCTGGCTTCACCGTGTTGAAAAGAGCAACTGTGGACATTGCCGTTTTTACTTTAATCATTCAAAATCTGTTTTATCTCAGAAACAGAAAAAGTGTCAAAAAAATAGCAAGGAAGCAGGGTTAGCTCAGCTATCCGACGGAGTAAAGTTTGTTCCGATGCTCCAGAAACATAAAAGGCAGCAATCGAAAAACCGTTACTGGGTCCTTCTTACCTGTCTCTTCCCTGTGCTCAAGTGCCTTAAAAACGAATAGCCTATACTACATTTATACTATATCGTATGTCAGAAGTTTCATAACGGATAACACAAAAGTGCGCGGTTTCAACAGACAATTCACTTGGGATTTAAGCTATTGTAGCGAAATGCGTAACAGGCATTGCAAGGAAGAGCCGAAAAACTGCCATAAACGCAATCTGCTGAATTTTCCGCTATCATGGTGACAAAAAGAAGTCAGCAAATGCTTTTTTGGCAGTTTTTCGGCTTTTCCTGGCAGTGCTTGTTATGCAAGCATTTCATGCATAACGTTTGTCGCTACAACAGATTACATCCCAAGTGTTGTCTGTTGAAACGGCGCAGCCTTGTGTTATCTGTAATGAAACTTCTGACAGTGTAGGACTACATATGTGGTATCATGCCATGTAGTATCCAGTGTAGGATACTACATGAAACTAATGCCTTAGATAATTAATAAAGCATATTACGGCTGTATTGACGTTACGAGGCTTCCGCTGCTACGAACTTGTCGAAAATGTCTCGAAGTTGACTTTTAAGCAGATATTTGAGGGTCTAGGCCAGAGCCCCTGACGTTTTGTTCATATTTTTTTGGAATTCCCAAACGTCAGCAACGTAAACGTGTGATCTCCTAAAGTTTGTCCGTCCGTCTGCTAGCACAATACCCCCCGACCGAATGGATCAGGTTCAGCTTGCGAGGTAAGGGAGTGGGATGAGTCGGTATTGTGTAAGTGCTGCTCACCTGCGGGACTATCACGTTCAGTCTCTCTCCAAAGGCTTCGCGAATTCGATGCTGCAATAGCACAGGCTCGGCAAAACCACCAACCAGGAACATGTGAGTGATTTTTGAATCGCTGATCTCTCGCAGAACACAGTCTATGTGTTCAACAACCGCCTTCAAAGTCGGTTCGAATAATTTCCTCGTTGCTTCTTGATCTAGCTAACATGCCCAAGAGTTTCCATGGGAACCCAAAGGTGGATATTTATTAGACTTCTTCATCGAGCCGATCGGGTTTTGCTTTAAAAAAAAGAAAGAAAAGGAATTGAGATATTTTGTAACGCAGAAAAGGGAAATCAATAAGACGCACTTTGGAAGTAAAACAGATTTGGTCCGTCTTTGGCTTAGAGGTTAGTAAGAAGGATTAGATATAGACTACAAAATAGAAAGATGAAAACAAAGAATTAACTGAAATACAAATATTCCCCCTTCGAGAAACCTTCTGTCTTGTTTCTAGAGGTCCATAAACGGGGTCTCATTGCTATCTTCTTCTTATCAACAACTGACACGCTGCAAATATACTGTGTTGAATTCGGAAAATAAAATAACTAAAATAATTCAGGAAATTTTTGCCCCGGTATAGTAAATCCGACTTTTCACTGCCTAGATTCCGCGTGACATAGTAGTCCGCAAAGAGCGCGGCTGAGCTTCATTTGACACAAATGGCGCCTCTGAAACAGCGTCGTAGTGTGGTCAGTCGAAGGGGTGTCAGTGGACAATCCTAATACTCTTGATGACTATCTCTACTTGCCGATGCAAAATCTCCGGCCTCTCCGGGTATCTAGAGGAAGAAAGGCAGAAGTGGTGTCACATCTGCTCCGAAAGATCGCAGTGATTGGTTGACACAGGATTTGAGTCGTTACGGAGACGTTTACTCCTTCTTCCTGAGGATCACTGGCGTGTTTTGGACTTAGTCATATAGATAGCAGAAAGGGTCCGACCTTGGAACACAATTGCTAAAGAATTACAAGAAGAAGAAGTTATTTGTGTCAAATGAGCTCGGCCGTGCTTTATGCGGACTACCGTGCCACGCGGAATCTACGCAGTGCAGCCATAACTATTATAGCGGGGAAAATTTGTATCTCCGTTTCGTTATTCTGTTTTCTCTGGTAAATTGAATGCATGTGCAACCTGTCAGGTGTAGACACGTGATTTAAATTTTCTCAGTTTTCGCCATACGATGAGCAGAGACACAAGGGTGGTAGATAACGAAACTGATTTGGTCAGATTCAAAACTAAACAAACGAAGTAGATTTGCATGGATGAAGCAGACCGTTCTGCTTATTTGAAGAAGTCGCCGTTCAGCGAAAAGTGGCCCTAAATTAAAGGGTTGGGAGACAGCCTTATTGAAGTATAGGGAATGGGTAGCCCTTCCAAATAGTGAGAAATATTCTGATTGGCGAAAGCTGAACCACGTCAGACCAAATAACAATGCCTAAATTCACTTTCGGTTTTCAAGACAGCACGGAGTTGATGTGATGTTATCTATTGCGCTTAGTTCGAAAGTAGCCAATGAGAATATTCCTCAATATTCCCCAAAATAGTTTGAGGGGCTAGTAGCCTACCCTCGAAAGTTGAAGTGATTTTAACTTGGGTCCGAGACTAGCTTGTACCCGAAACTAGCACCTGTGTCCATTGCGAACGGCAGAAACCCGGTAAAGCTTTGGTCTGGGGAGCCATTTTCAGAACTAGCTGGTACCAATATTAGCTAAAAACCCGTAGTGAATGGGCCTTAAGAAGGAGAATGAAGATTGGAAAGTTTTCTCGGTAGATGCCCGAAGCTTTCTGATTTAAGAGAAGTATTATTTTTGTCACTTCATAGGCTATAAATAAAGGTTTAAAGGAGCGTTTAGTTTATATTTGTGTTGTTATTTTGTTTATATGGCCTTTGGCTTTTGAAATACATTGGTCTATCTATCTATCTATTTGTTGCGATAAATTGATAAGCCAGCTAAGATTTATTTAGTGGTATTTCCGCCTTTCTTGTCAAGGGCCCTCTTCAGGCCCAGGATCGAAATTTTTTTTCTGAAATAATGTAAACGCGCACGTTCTTTTTTGTGACAGCCTGTGATTTTGTTAATTTTTTTTCGAAAACAAAACGGGTCGTCTGATGGATCTTTGTCCTGTTATTTTAGAATGGGCGTGTACAGTGAGTTTCATGGGTCACTGAACCAAATAGACATATGGCGCTTGCTGTTTTGTTTTGGCAAGCATACATTGATCTTTTAATTACATCCGCAAAAGCTACGAAGTAAGCATAATTTGCTTTACTGCAACCATAATTAGTTGTGATTAGCCATTGTCCTAGGTTTCATAAATTTTAGTATTCCTTTAGGTCTTCTTCGACCAGGATCTGGCTAAAGCTTTTGATTTTAAAACTCGGTACTATTTTTCTTGTTCACATGCGTTTTATGTCTAATATGTGCGAATGTAATGAAAAACTGAGGTTCATTTATTTTTCAAATATTGCGAATTTCAGATAATATAGTCACAAAATTTAATAGTAATAACTTAATGACGATAATTCATAAATGAAGACAGTAACACCCTGGCTTGGCTTCTTCCAGTGCCGTCTTTACTAAGACGTCGGTGGAAATTGTTGAGAAATCAGGCCACGGTGGCTAGCGGTGTTGCCTTGTTCATTACGATCAGAGGTGGGGCCATCTAATCTGCACCGTCGTCTTTTGTGTCACCGAAACTATGCTCGGATGTGACCACAGTGTGACGCGACCCGTCTTAAAATCGTATGTGCTAATGTGCTGGCGTTCTTATGTTTTTGACTAATGAAATGGGACCAAAAACCCATGGATGACCTAAGGTCAAACAAAAGCAAAAGATGACATTGGGTTCTTCTCATCCAGAATTATGGACGATTGCAACATTCTAACGGAAGAAACCCCCTCGTTTAGAAAATGTGTGGGGGGAAAACTCAAAAGTGTAAATGTGATGTTTTAAATCCTGTTGAACTAGACGAAAAAAAAAATACAAACGAAGACTAACCAACGAAAAAAGGAGCATAACAGATTCTTTGTGGACCAGCCCGAAACTTTCTGATTTAAGGAAAATTTATCTAAAGGGTGTGATTTTATCACTTCCTGAAATTTTGAGCAGTAGTAACCCTACCGTTATTACTAGAGTGGGCGTGTACATAGATAAATCTTTAGAGTTAAGAAGGAGTCTGATTGTTTAAGTTATATTTTTGTTTGTTTGTGTATATGGCCCGTGGGCTTTTGAAATATACTAATCTATCTATCTATATCATCAGACTGTCGATACTCAGAGGACAGGCCACCAGTATTATTCATAACATATCCGGAAATACAGTTGGAATACTCTTGATGACTAACTCTTCTGGCCGATGCAAAATCGCCCTGTACCTACGGGAAGGAAGCGGTATCACAGCTGCTCCCAAACATCGCCGTGATTGCTTAACAATGGATTGAGTTGTTGAGTTTTAGTCGTTAGTGCTACGTTTTCTCGTTGTTCCGAGGAATCACTGGCGTGTTTTGGACTTAGTCATATAGAGTATTGTATTTCCAGTTAGGGAATTACAATCCTTATCCGTGGGCTCTGATATTATATGTTATTACGTGTTTTATCATTCAATAGTTTCTGGGCTAGTTTTCTGTGTTTTTTTTGTATCTCGTGCCATTATTGAAAGCTCGGTGTATTTCTTGTTTGCTCTTGATTTCTAAATTCAAAAATTATTGATCGTTTATTCGTGGGTCCTTCATAAGGCACTGTGCCATCATAGCCTTTTCGTCTTCTTTTCTTATAAAAGCTACCCACATTTTTTCCTAACCAGCAATTATTTTTCTTTTTTCGATTTCTCTACCATTTTGTTCATCTCATTGTTTACGTAGCCTACTTTACATAAGTACGTATGTAAAGCAATTGTTCTTTATACCTCACACTGTTTAATGGCTATTTGAAACTGAATAAGGCTAATATTTTCATATTGTGGGCGGATAGTATAAAGTCGTGTGAGTTTTTGACAGTATTAGCGGTAAAATCAATTTTATTCGTTTATTTGGTAACTGGCAATATCCTGTGTGAAAAAATGGCCCGTTTTCAAAATGAATAGATAAATTTCGCCAGTATTGTTCGGACCTTCGAAGAGTTCAGTGTCGAAATATCGCGTGTTTCTTCTCACATAGTTTGATGTCTATTGTTCTGGAACATTCCAGCAAGTAACTAGTTCCAGTAAGGATATAACCGATTTATTTGGTTACTCTATAGGACAATAGGCCTACCATAAGAACTGACTTGCAGTGTATGTATTCAGGAAGGTTATTTAACTTTGAACTGTGCAGTTTCGGTAAATGCTAAAATATTGCATTAAATAAATTGTCATATTTTTTTGTAATACCCGCTTGGCTTTTTTTCTCTTCTCTCTCACAGCGGAGTGAACCAGTGCGAGTTGCTACTTCACCTCAGTTCAGTACCGTTAAAAATGTTATCGAAACAAAAATTTTGTATTTCCACTTATAAAAAACGTTATAGTCAAACTTAATTTCTTAAAATAACAATTTTTTTTTAACTACTTTTCTATATTTGTACTTTAAAATCCATAGGGGGGGGGGCACCTATATTATTATTCTACATCCCTAATCATTCCACAAATTCTCATTTCTGAGATTTGGACATTTCTATCCACCCTAACGACAGTAAAACATTTTTTGCATCGTCCATGCTGATTTTTTTCGAAGCGGACTAGGCTGCCGGCTATTGCTTCCAATGAGCTGATTGGTCAGAAGGACTAGTTATGCAGTTTTGTCCGTGTTTATCAATAAAGACAAGGTGGCTGCGTGCGGCTAACACAACGGATGGTTATGTCCTTTTCTGAAGAGTACAAGGGAGTCAGGTACGTTAGAATATCGGAACATAAACTTTATAAACTGCCACTTGGGTTTTGAGAAACTAGTTTGACTTAATATTACACTGCAAAAATATCTTGCAGTATTTGCTACTGGGATTAATCTTGACTCTAAAAAGATAATCTTATCTCTGATTCTTTCAGTAGATATAAGATTAATCCCTGTAGCAGATACTGCAGTTAACTTTAATCCTTACTCGGAGGAACTTTTTACAGTGCAGCCTAGCCTGTTTTGCCTGCCCAAATTTAAATAACGTCGACTGAAGCGTAGTAGGGTTTTTGATCGGCCAGTAGCGTTTTTGTGGATCGGCCATCTTTCATCTTCAGACAGGCCAGAATTCAACTGTAGATCGACCATGATGTTGCTGACAGGCCAAAGATTGTCTTAGCTGGAGTGTTAATTTGATGAAGACGAAACATAGGATGTTTTGCTTTGGGCGATCCAGCTATCAGCAACTAATTCCGATTAGAACCTTGTGAAATAAACTATGCTTTGATTACATCCTATTTAAAATATTAAGATATATATCCCAATGTCCCATGACATGGGGATGTGAACGGTTTAGACGAACTTGCGTTCGATCATTGTTCATTTATCCTGCTTCTGTTTGATTATTGCACTGACTTGCGAATTATGTTCACAAGCCCCTCGGTAGCTTACTGGTAGAGCAGTGGCCTTGTAAACCGAAGGTCGTGGGTTCAAACCCCGCCTGAGGAGTACTTTCGTTCTTCGGTTCACTGCATGTGGTCTGTGTCAGTGGTTCCCAAACTTTTCCGTGCTGAGTAACCCTAACCAAGGTTCAAAATGGTTCTTTACCCCCTTTTTGATTTCTTTTTTTTGTTTTTTTACCACGATCAGAAAGTCAAAAGGACGATTTGTATTATTATCATCAATGATGAGGCGCGTAAATCTGAACTTGTGTATCATGGCATATCTCATCTTGAGGATAATACTGACATTTAGTTCGGAGACTCAAAAACAGATGAAGCGAGATATTAAAGGTATTGATTAAATTGATTTTGGACCTTCGCGTACCCCTTGCGAGGGTCTCTCGTACCCCTTTGGTACGCGCACCACCAATTGGGAAGCACTGATTTAAGTAATACCTTGAAACAATCTTCTGCTTCAAGGCGTATGGGACTTATTATAGTAGGCTTTTCTATTAATTAATTTATTTGTTCAAGAAGGTATATTTCGATGATACGCGTGGACATACCATAGTTAATTGTTGGATAGACAGAGTTCAACCAAAGATGCTGGCGTGATGCTGGCGACCAAGTAAATAGGTGGCAGCCCGGTCGAGTTCCTTTAGGCGACAAGTTAAAAAGAGCCTGAAATGACGTCCAGATGTAAAATGTTAAGTGCTTAAACTGAGTGGACGTTAAGTGGTTTTAGTGAAGTAGACGTTTAGTAAAGGATTCAGTGAAAATGGTGTGGAAGCGTGGACTTCTTCTGTGGTTGTTGCTGCTGGTGCTTCAAACCATTTTCGGGAATGTTGAGAAGGGAAAAGTCACGGATACGAAATCACCATCAAAAACATACGTCAATGGAAATGGGAATATTGGTAAGTTGTGACTTCTGCTTAAATATGTCTGGCGGAAACGGTAAAAGAAAAAGTATAAATGTTTGGCTGAACGAGGGTTTTTTGCAGCTTTATATCCTATCTGTGGTCAAGAGGGGGTCCCCATTGAAGCGATCAGAAAAATGTAAAAAAAAAGGTTAGCTGATTCTTAGTTCTCTCCCCATATACCCCTCCCCTCTTCACCAAAAAACTGACACCATGTTTTCAGACTTTAAACAGTTTGTTAGGATATGCAGCTACGATAAAGATAAGTTAAGCTAAGATTTATTTACGAGGATGAGTATCCTACAATAAATACATACAAAATAGAAGACAAATAATCAAAAATGATATAAAGAGGGCCTTTTACAGACACCTTTCCTTGTGGGCTACGATAACCTCGCCATCTCACACTGCCAGATAACGTTACACATCCAGTCATTCGGCAGCCTCCCATTCACTCAAATATTTGTAACCGAAGTTCGTTCAAGCTTTCACACACACACACGAAATTAATTATGCGAGTGATAAATTAAAGTTAATATTTTGATCCAGACTCGAACATATGAACAAGATAAGTATTACTTGAGTCCAAGCTGACTTTGAAACATATATATTCAAATAATGTATACAACGGATGTGTCAGCTACGATGCTTCACCATCGTAGCTTATTAACCGAGGTTATTAATGGAATAAAATTTAAGCTTTCAGTCCCTGATTAATAACAAAAACGAAGTTGATCAAAATACAGAAAAAAGCCTTTTGTGTCATCGCCCCAGTCGTGCAGCAAAATCAGCGGCCGTGTCAAAAATTAAATCTCAGGAGTAGTTTTTTCCCTACAGTGGCATTTGCAAGTAATTTGCCCGAATAAGATGTTTATAGTCGGTAGAAACTTCAGTTATTTATTACAGGTTGGTTTCCTTCCCTGACGGTGACCCTAAAGCTTGAAAGCCTGACTAGGACCCTTGCCAAGGAGGGACGAAATATCGCTGGTGGCGCATCGTAGCTGACGAATCCGTTGTATACATTATTTGAATGTATGAACAAGATTTTGGTGGTTGAGATTTGAAAATCATTATAGCTGCCGCTTATTCACAAAGACTCATAAGGACTTTTTCCGCGACACAGTTGTGTGCCACGCAGTCGAGCCACTAGTGAAAACTCGCGGAAACGCCGTTGTGTCTATTTTTTTGGCGGTAAATCTCGATATATACAGCTCCAGGCTTATTTCCTTACCATTCTGTACAAAAATCATACTTAGTTTTAAGTCTATGTGCTTGAAAAAGTAGTTAGCTTTATTGTTTAGACACTATTTTGCTGCTTAATGTGAATTTCCCGCCAGAATCGAGCCACAAAATCGACAATCACCTCGCCAGTTGTTTGTCAAATTTGAGCCACAAAGCGAGCCACAAGAATCTTGTTGGTTGCGGAAACACACTTGTGGGCCGCACGAAAGACCGCGGAAATACTCTTTTCGAGCCACAGTCGACCCACAAACTGTTTGTGGGAGCACGGAAAAACGCCTATATTTTCGTCCTTCTTTTAACTATCTGTTTTCTAGTTATCAACCTGTTCCAAATTAACTTCCCTAATGCCAATGCATCGAGTTACCTGCCGAACGTTGGAGTGCTTTCTGCCGTAGCAGGTGAATCGACCTTGGAACGACCGTTGGGTAAGTAATCTCTCATTTACTATTGTTATACTTGTTATTTAGGAAGGCTGAAGCTGTGGCACAACACCCTCCCCTGGTTTGAGCTATCCTCGGTTTCAGTGGGTAATAAAGTCGTTTTCATTTCCGATTTTCGCTCTAGGTACAGACTGGCTGCGAGCTATATACAGGTTATGTCGGCTCTACCTCAGCCTTCAAAAGAGTCACCCCTTAACAGATTAGAGGCATCATATTGTTTGGTCCCGAAGGGTTTGCTCAATTCATGGCTATTGACAAGGTATAGAGAGCATAGCCAAAGGGCTGGGATGGGCTTTGCCGGTTAGTGGGATCAAACACGAAATTCTACTTCCGCCTCTGTTCTCTAGTGAAGTCTCCATGTGTGATTAGAAAACATTCCGAGATTTTCTAAAACTCTACCAACAGATGAGATCTTTTGTATGTAAATTCATCTTGCAATTCGGTAACGAATGAGACTAAATAAACACGCTAAGTCACCGAATTTATAAAGGGACGGACCGAATACAGTGAAATCGATGCGGACCGAACAGAAGTTTGGTGAATTACCAAATTTGATAAAGAACGGGAGCCAATAACACATTAAATCACCCAATTTGGAAATGGGGGGGGGGGGGGGGGGAGGACAAAAGATTTATAAAACAGTTTGACCGGAATTTTCGCCTTTGCAGATAATTTGAACGAATGTCCAAAACGTAGGGGGGCGCTGTGCCCCCCCCCCCCCCGCCTCCCGTCGGGACGCCCCTGCTTGGAACGTGATTAAAAAACATTCCCAGATTGTTTAAAGCTCTGCCGACAGAATAGATCTTTCCTAAGTAAATTACTCTTGCAAAGAGACCCCATGACGTCCTCGTTCCAAAATTCTTTAATCCCGCTTGGCCCGTACCACGGTTCAGACTGATTGGCGTGATGGAGCGAGGCATACCTCCCTCCTCCACATATCTGATAGCTGTGACTCGAACCAAGGATTCTTGAACTATTAAAACCCAAGTATATGTAGCTGAACTGTAAGGTACACTGTGAAAAGTTTCTCCGAGGAAGGGTTAAAGTTAACTGCAGTATTTACTACTGGGATTAAGCTTACTCTACTGGGATAAGATTAGTCCGAATTAGAGATAATCTTATCTCAGTAGAGACAACATTAATACCAGTAGCAAATACTGCAAGATTTTTAATTACACTGAAGCCCTTGTTTGGCTGTCTCGGTTTCGGAGTGCGATGCCTGGTTGGTTGCAAGGCAACTGGTCTTCCTTGTTGACTATATCGACCAGTTGGAATGATTCCACGACAAGCAAGGAGTTTCGGTGAAAATCCTGAACCATCCGTGACCGCAGTGTCATTGTTCTGCTAGTTTTGCGGATAATTGCTATCCTAGCCATGAACACCTTGTATGTGTGTGTCATCACACGTATGTGTACACGTATGTGTCATCACACGTATGTGTCATCACACGTATGTGTACACGTATGTGTCATCACACGTATGTGTCATCACACGTATGTGTCATCACACGTATGTGTCATCACACGTATGTGTCATCACACGTATGTGTGCGATGACACACACGTATACACATACGTGTAACACACGTATTACTTTCAAAACAGGTTTGGTGGAGTTACCGCCGATACATCTCTTAAATGACCTGTCTTACCTATAATACTAATGCAACCTAGTTCCATAATCACTCCATATATTTCTAAACCCAGAGACCCCAATTTCGTACGGTACATTGTAACCCCTCTAACAAAACCAGGCTGATTTTCTCACTTGCCGTGTTTTTCTACCTTTGATGTGTATCACGCTGTCGACGGTTGTCTGCGAGAAGTTTTTTCATCAGAAAAACAGTTGTGTAAATTGTTTCCCTGTTTTCGCTACAAGTCAACGGGTTTCGGAAAAGGCTTAAAACAGCCAACACCGTGGATTATTTATTGAAAGCACAGTATAGTTTTGAAGTATTCTAACATTTTAAAACATTACAAGTTGAAGAGTAAATAGTGCGAGTAAATAGTGCACGAACAGACTTGGGCTGACGTCATGCAGTCTTTATGATGCACTCAGCCACGCGGAAGTTTGTCCAACTATATATGCGAAGGAGGTTTTACTGTTGTATATAGTTTTGAAAGTCTTGATAATGTGAAAGAAGGGTAAATCGTCCAGGTTGTAATGCTAAAGTCCGAATACATACCCGTCAGAGTATTGTAACGCCTCTGTCACTCGGCAAACAAGGACGTGTACCACTGAAGCAATATATCAGTAGGCATAGTGCATCTTTTTCCGGTAAGACTTTTTTGCGGTGTAGATCTGATCAGATTCCTTATTTGTATTGCAGTTTCATCTTCTGGAGACACGAGTTCACGCAACGGACCTCTGATTCAGATCGTCTTGAACCAAGCCGCCGAATCGCCAGAAGAAACTACCTTAGATAGTGCTAGCTTCGAAGTAGATTCCTCCGATTACGAGTATTCTCCAGACTCTACTGATATTTCCTCTGGTTCCGGCCGGAATCCGGAAAGTTTTGAACGCGCCGGACTGAACGCGCGTGGTCCGAATACGGATTTTTCAGCTGAGCGCATCCGTGATTTTATCAAAACCCAAAACGCTTATACGGCAACTGATAAGTCCCACGAAAACTATTATACCGTAACGGATGCGTCCGAAATCGGATCTACCACAAGAATAGGAGAAATCCATTTTGCGGAGGAAACGCATGTTACTGAATTACCGAGACCTATCCCGTTCAAAGCTTGGTACAAGGATTTGCTATACGGTAGCAGAAGAAGGGTCGGCACAAGAAAAGACGATAATTTCGTGGAAATTTTGACATCTAGTGATGAAAGCGATGCGCCTAGAAGTCCTGTAGATGGCGGTGAAAGCCTAGGACACTCGGGTGAGTGGATCCTGAAAGAAACAGAGTTACAGAGCGTTCATAAAGATTATAGCCCAACCAGTAAAACGAACAGTATTCGCCCGAGAAAAAGTTACAACGGTCACAGAAGTGGAATCAAGGATGGTAGAAAGGAGGGCAGCGTGCATTTTTCTGTTGGCGACACGGAAACCGGACAAGAAGAAAAGGAGAACAGAAGTCCGGGTAGTGCAAGACCAGGAGTTCGGATAGCGAACATGCAGCCCCGAAAGCCTGGGTATAGGGAAGAATCCCATATCTTGCGTGAATTAAATGATAAAGACACTGTCGGCAACTATTCTTACAGTAAGGTAAAGAATGTCGGTGAGACAGACGCCAGTGTAGAAAGGATACATGTCCCGGCTGAAAAAATCCTCCAAAGATTAAAGGGAAAAGTGCAAGTTCAAGTTGCGAGCCCGAATTCAAAACTGTCCGTCGGTCTTTTTGGAAACTCGTTGGTCTTCAGTCAGGCAGCGACGAGTGCTCGGTCAGGGCGAGTACGTTCTGAGTCACCGTCCATGTCCCGAAATGTTTCCACCCTGCTCAGACCAAGTCATACGGCAACATCAGAAGGAGGGGCGGAAGATAAATCTAACCGTTCCAGAAGGCACGCACGCTCATTGCACGTGACACAATTTGTCGCCGACCCTTCATCGCCTGGAAATTTTCGCACCCCGCTTGAAACAAACCGTGTGCATACGTTAAGTGAAGCTACTGCCAAAGACTCAGTTCATTCGACGGAAAGCGCATTGCCGCAGCGCGTTCATTTTCACACAGAGTATACACCATTGGCGCTACGAAGGTTTCGAGCCCCCCTGAGACTGAATCGGACAGATATATTTGAAAGAGCCCCGAAGGAATCAGTCCTTTCTAGAAAATATCCACTGTCTTCGCCGCCGTCACATTTCCGCGCCGAATGGCCCTCACCCAGATCCCGTCGCTTTCGCGCTGAGCTCAGTGAAAATCGGACAAAGATATTAGAAGGGGCTACTGCAGAGGGTTCTGGAACAAGCGTGAGGTCACCAGTTCGAAAATCCCGCGGCGGACTGTCCGGAGAGACAGGTGTCAACGAACTGACGAATCAACCAGGAGGAGTTCCAGCATTGACGGAAAATCTGAAAGCCGTGCTCCAGCGATTGAGTGAGGATCCAAGAACGCTCAAACACTTTCAAGAGAATTTAAGTAGTGACCCCAGGCTTTTTGGTACGTTTCTAGCCAAGCTGAAGTACGGCCTGTTCCCGAAACCCTACCCACAACCATTCCTACCGTTTCCGTATGGAGGATACCCCCAATATGGAGTTATGCCCCAGGGTATACCCTACCCTGTCCCGACTTTCACAGGGTTAGTCCCTGGTGCTGTTGCTACACAGGCACCGGTTATTACGGCCGCGCCAGTACCAGCGCCAGCACTGACCCAAGCGCTAGCTATTGCGGCAGACACCACAACCCAGGTCCCGTCCACAACTGCCCCGTTTGTGGCACGGGAGACAACGACCAGTCTTCCGTTGACCTTGAGTAAGTTTGTACTACTTTTTTCGTTCAGTTTCTCTCTTTTTCGTCTTTTTCCTTGAACTGGAGCAGATTTGCTGTCATTTGCACTTCGGAAAATACATATTTAAGTTTTATTTAAATGAAATCCGTCGGTCGGTCGGTCTGGGTTTTCCTAGTTCGGGCACTTCCACATAAGCTAGGACGATGAAATCTGGCAGGCATATCAGGGACCCGACCAGATTAAAGTGGAAATAGTCACTTCCTAGATCATACCATCTGGGGGGGGGGGGAGATCCGAAAAATTCAGGGATCTTTTACTTACGGACGGGGGATCGGATCTTAATGAAGCTTGATATTTAGAAAGATCTGATGTCTCAGACATCCCACGTCAAATCCGGACCGGATCCGGCAACTTTCGGGGGAGTTCGAGGGGGGACCCGGAAATCTTGGGAAACATATTTGACGGTGCAGAACGGATAAGTCAGCCACATTTTATTAGAGCTGTATTTCGCTTAGAGTTGAGGGATCTGGACAAAACTTGGTGGGAAGAACAAGCGCAAGTCCTAGACACATCATTGACGTAACCGGACCCGATTCGGGCACTGTGTGGGAGTTGGGGGGGGGGGGGGGGGGGGGGGGGGGGGGGGGGCGGGTTTCTAGTGATCCAGCCTGATGTGCTAGGACGATGAAATTTGGCAGGCGTGTCAGAGACCCGAACATACTGAGGAGAATAGGCGTTTCTCCGATCCGACCATCGTGGGGGAGTGGAGGGATGGGAAATCCGAAATCTAGTGGCATGCATAACTTTTGAACGGGTGATCGGATTTGAATGAAACTTGGCAAGTAGAAAAAGCTAAAGTCTCAGATGTTCCATGTCAAGGCCGGATCGGATCCGATACTTGTAGGGGGGATTGGAGGGGCACCAGAAATCTCGGGAAACGCTTAGAGGAAGGATTAAGATGAAACCTGGTGCCGACAACAAGCATTAGGCCTAGATGTGTAATTGACGGAGCCAGATAGGGGCTCTGTGGGGGGAGTTGGAGGGGGTTTCCCAGAATTCTGGTTATCGCGAGTTAGAATCGTGCTAAGGACGATGAAACTTCGCAGGCACATTAGTGACCGGACCGAATTGACTCAAGAACCTGACACAATGCCCCATAGGAAAACTTCCGTTCCTGGATCCGACCATTTTTGGGGGAGTGAGGGGGAATCCGAAATTGAATTCCGTAAGTTGTGATCGGGTGGTCCGATTCGAGTGAAACTTAATGGGGGATAAGAATGATGAGGTAGACATGCAAAACATGCGTTCAAACTACATGCGGCCACGGTTGGTGGAGGGGGAGGGGAGGGGGGGCCAGAAACTTTTGACATGCACAAAAATTGGATTTATTGAGCTGAAACTTCGAAGTTAGAACAGTCATTTGCCCCAGATGATCTGAGGCGACCGGAAATACTCAGACTTAAGTGAAACTACATATCCTACTTCTAGGTCCGAACTTCATTTTTGAATGGCGGGTGTATTTTGTGACGTTCTCATCTACTTTCTTGTACCCTACTCGTAACAAGTGCCAAATGAGCTCGTAGCTCTTGTTCTTAATTGTTGTTGAAATTTAGTTTCTGTGGGAGATCCGTGAGGACCTGGACGTGAATTTTGAAGATTAACCGGTAATTAAAAATAAAAACGAATTCTTCAGTTGGTCTTTTCTGTTTTGTTTTGTTTTGATATAAATAGACTCGTTTATTTGTTGATTAGTTTTGGTTGTAACGGGCCATGGAGCTATCTAGGGGTCGACATTTGTTTTGTTAATTTTGTGTATTTAATAAAAATGAACTGAATTAAACCAAAAAGAAAAACTTTTGCATGCGAACCATTGAAGGTAGCGCAAGTGCCGATCTCCTTTTTGGGATCCCAAAATGTAAGTTTTGATTTTGACTTCAAAAGTTGTCCGTCTGGCTGTCCTTCTGTAAGCGCGATAACTCTCGAAGGGACTGAGATATTTTGATAAAACTTCGTGTAAGGACTTTTTCGGTCAAGGGAAAGGTCAAGTTCGTAGATGGGCTCTGTAGCTCAACATTTAAGGGTGGGTGATGGGGGTTGAATTAAGGGTCGAAGTTTTTGAGGAGATAGTCGATTTGGGGTAAAAAGACATGCTGAACACGGATATGAAAACCATTTGCTCGCCGGACAAGTAGTTCGAATCCAGTCAAAACCGGAAAGTTTGTTAAAAGTAAAAGTTTTATATAAAGTTGATTAGGTGTCCGATTTAGGGGTAAGAAGACATGTTGAACATTAATATGAAAATAATTTTCTTGTCGGACAAGCTTTGTTAAAAGTAATAGTTTTATCTGAAGCTGACTAGATGTTAGATAGAGGTAAGAAGGCATGCTGCATCCGCTTTTGACAGTCAGTTCTTACCCGGACATATAGTTCGCCCTGAATCCGGTGAAACCGGAAAATTTGTTAAAAGTTAAAGTTTTATTTGAAGTTAATTAGATGTTCAATACAGGGGTAAGATGATACGCTGAATTCGTTATTGAGCTTTAGTTTTTGCCTGACAAGTAGTTCGCTCGGAATCCGGTCAAAACCGGAGATTTGGCAGAAGTAAGGCCGGAAGATTTGATCAATTTTGTCAAAGTAGATATGACACGTATGTCCTAGGGGTAAATACACACATGCTGAATCCATATCTGAACTTGGTTTTCTCAGATGATTAGCCACTGATCTTCTTGTCTTTCTAAATCTCAATAGAAAAATGTCCAAGGAGTCTGGCGAAGACCGGATATGTACAAGACCAAATTGTCTGGATCAAATACTAAGTTTTTGTGATCGCATCGTCACTTTTGGTCTTGTTCACTGGGAGTTTGATGCGAGAAGACCCCGAGCGCGAGAATGCGCCCGGAAAAACCTTATTGTCTGTCCGCTTTATGAATCACACTTCCGGCAACGGAACTTGATTTAAATTTACGCGATTTTATGCATCGGTCGTTTTGGCAAAAAGTTTAAAATCGATGCCTCATGACTTCCCAGCAGGGATTTAGACATGTTTTGTAATTAGGGCAAGCTAATTGATTCAAGAGGTGGAAAACCGTATCGCACTTCTTTTCAATTTTGGTCTTGCGGTTAAATGCTTCATCGGGCTTTCGCGCGGGTGGGCTTTAATGACTGGTTTCGGTGGTTAACTTAGTCAATCTTTTCAAGCAGCATCAAGTCGCGATGCTACCGAATATTCATAAAGATGTCGTAGTGTCAGATTGGCTCATTATTCAAGTCGAATCACTATCTTAAATACTCCTTGAGCCCAATCGGGCTGGCAGACATACACGGTAAAAAGTTTCTCCGAGTAAGGATTAAAGTTAACTGCAGTATTTGCTACTGTGATTAATCTAATCTCAACTGAGATAAGAGTAACCCGAATTAGAGATAAGATTATCTTTTTAGAGATTAGATTAATCCCAGTAGCAAATACTGCAAGATTTTTTTTTTGTATGTTAACCAGTGGCCTAAACGAAAAGTCAGCTACCAAAGACGGAGGTTCTATTGGCATATTTGTTCTTGGCTCCAGGTAGGCCTACTTATTGTGACGATCGTTACAATTGTATCATTGTTTTCGTTCCACAGTCCCGAGTGATAAGAAAATTAGCTCCTCCCTCTTTTCAAAATGATTAAAGGACGTGTCTATAACGCCAATGCAACATAATCTAATCTCTACTGAGCTAAGATTAATCCGAATTAGAGATAAGATTATCTTTTTAGAGATTAGATTAATCCCAGTAGCAAATACTGCAAGATTTTTTTTTGTTATGTTAAACAATGGCTAAAAACGAAAAGTCAGCTACGGTGCGTGTCAGCGATATTTCGGCGCTTCTTGCCTAGGGTCCTCGTCCGGGTGTTGCTGGACTGGATGAAACAAAACTGCAATAAACATAAACATATTTCAGAGAAATTACTAATGCTAGAAAGAAAGCTGTCCGGTTCAGCCTACTGTCGGTTTTGACCACACCCCCCCCCCCCCTTACCCCCCTGTTTATGTGCTAGTGTTTTTGTATGTATAGTTATTTTAGTTTTTTTCTTCATTTCTTTTTCTTTATTGTGCTCCACTTGCTTTTACTCCTGAATTTGTGGGTAAGAAATAAATTATTATTATTATTATGAAGGTCCTACAATTTGTAAGTATCCTATTTTGGTCAGTTACTTCTTAGGAATTGCTTAATATAAAGTAAGCATAAGCTTTGACTGCCCTCACAGGCCCATTCAGGCTTTCATGCAATCAAAAGATTTTTTATGTAAATAAAAATGAACAAACTTGGAACTTTGGGCCTCTTAGAGGAGTTATATCATAAGGATTCTAGCACTTGCAACGTCTAGAAGCCCCCCACCCAAGACCCAAGATGAAGCCCCGACTCGATGCGACTGCTGGGTCATCTAGCGGCGCGGGTCGGAAGCGTCCGACATGGGGAGGGTAGAATCATAGTTTGACTTTGGATCTAACAAAATGTTTTTATTGTAGCAGGCATATGGAAAATGTGTCGAAAAATTAAACTAATTATTTGCATTATCGATTTCTTCAAGTATTTTGTTTTTTGTTTTTCTTGTTAATTCCCGGAAGTTTAAAAGAATTAAGGATGTAAATTAGATCACAATAAACAAACGCCGTAAAATATACTAAATACGTTGTACTTTCTTAAAGATTCTGAAACTGAGCTAAATAATATTCAGCCTACCACACCACATGGTGATGGAAGCCTCTTATGTGCCACTCGATCTTTTCGAAGGTTCTAGTAGTCTTTTGACCAGCGCCAGGAGATCAATGAATAGTTAATTAGCATTGGCGGATTGACGTTCAGGAGTGAATTGTGTTTAAGGAATTTGTGGATAACGTTGGCTACCGTGAGGATTTTGGGGAAAACAAAGGTAACATTGCGTTCGTAAAAATTCCGACCCATCGAAAAATGATGGTGTCTCCCACCTTATCGGCCCACATGAATCAAATCCGGATCCCTTTTCTAATTTTCCTGAGCAACAATAATTATAGCCTATTAATTTGTCAAAACTCGTCGTATGTCGGTAATCCACACCCTAGATACAAATTAAATTGTCCGTCTATCAGGGTAATACGAATTGTATTTCCCTTCTCAAAGGCCATATAAGTTCATCTGCCTTTATAAAAGGCCGATATAGATGTTTCAACCTTGGTCATAATGAACAACAAAGTCCTCTCCTGTGATGTTATCACCTGTGTAGTGAAAACATCAAGTTTCAAGTATTTTTTTTCATTTATTTTATTAATTATTTAAATTTTATTTAAATTTAAATAGATTTCTTCAATAAAAAAAAATATTAAGAAATATATATACTTTTATTAAACTATAGAACACCGTTGACTGCAGGAAAGCCCGACTTTTAGGGTAGTCAAAGTGAATGTTTAATCAAAAAGTACACTTGCAAAAAAGGAGAAACCTATAAACGAGAAGAAGAAAACAACAAAGAAAGAAAAAACGTAGAAAAAATGGGGAAACTATGAACGATTTACAGCCTGCGGTCGGTCAAGAAATGTTCCTTCAGCCGCGCCTGGAATTGGGGTAGACTTGACGCATTCTGGATCTTACAAGGACCAAGATCGTGTCCCCCCCCCCCCAGATTTTTCGGCGGCGAGATTAAGGCCTGAGAGTGTGGAAGCCCATGCAACCCCTAAATTACTTCCTCCACCCAACAACTCGCTACCTGATAAGTTTTGTTTGGTCTACCTGTTCGAAACTCACACGAATTGTACAAATAGTTATGAATCATTTTTTTTATGTTTGACAAGGTATCGAATTTCTTAAACTGGTGTTGTCATGTTTTGTTTGACAAAATGCCATTTATTTTCAAATTAGTGTTGACGTGTTTACGTACTTCTTTTTATTGACGACAAACACAAAATCAGCTTTGACCATTGTATCGGTTTAAAAAATTATATAAGCTAATTGGAATAGAGAAACGCTATCTTTTCTAAAAAATAAAATGTGGATAAAGTTTTTTCTTGGACAGAAAAAATATCACATCTTGATCCCAAGTCCGGTAAAAATGATTGATATTTTGGGGCCAGAAAAAAGGTTGGTAATAATTTTGAAGATGGTTTGGCAGCGAGTTCGGGAATCCGGACAATTAAAGCACACCTCGCACTATTTACTGTTTAAGTTCCAATATTCAAAACTATCTGAATACTGTAAAACTAGGCTCTGCTTTTAACAAGTTATGCACAGCTTTGGCTGTTTTAAGCCTTTTCGATTGACTTCTAGCAAAAACTCGGTAAAATTCAGAGAACCAGTTTTACACATCAGTTGCATGGTACGCGAACACTCATCGTAGCATAATGCGCATGGAAAACAATGAATAGTGGCAAGTGCAAAGATTAATGAGGTATCGTTAGCGGGCATGGAATGTAACATATGAAATTTGGGTGTTCAGGCGTAAAAATAATGAATGCAGTACGTAAGTAGGTTGCCTTGGCATTATAGACCCGACGAGTCCTTTAATCATTTTGAAAAGAGGGAGGAGTTAATTTTCTTATCATTCGGGACTGTGGAACGAAAACAATAACACAATTGTAACGATCGTCATAACAAGTCTGCGGAACCAAGAACAAATAAGCGAATAGAACCTCCGTCTTTGGTCCCATGCAGTGACTATGGGGGTGCAGCACCCCCATCCCCCAACTTTTGTCTATTCGATAAAATTTTCGGCCCCCAACTATATTTATTCGGTAATTTTTCGATACGAGAACTATTCGGTATTTTTACAGGGAGTCGGTAGTTTTACAGAATTCCGATTGGGCTATAGATATACTTAGGTACCCGAACTGAAGAAAATCTCGCCTGTGGTCATGGATAGTAGCCTACAGTAGCTTACAAGCTGCTGCCGGGACGTCGCTCCATCCGGTTTTAATGTTTCTGCAAATGTTTGGGATCTTGATCTTTGATCCAGGAAAAGGTTGAATTTTTTTGGGAAGCAGTTAAATTTACAGGAAAAAACAGACTGAATATAGAAAATTTTCGGATCGAGGATACGACTGTTCTCAAGTCAGTCTGTTCCGGTCCCTGATATGCCTACCAAGTTTCATCGTCCCAGCACCGAACTCGTGGGGTCACCCCCCCCCCCCCAATGCCCAAATCCGGTCCGGTTATGTCAACGATGCATCTAGTATTTGTGCTTTTTTTTTTTACCAAGTTTCGTCCCGATCCCTCCACTCTAAGTCGTTTCCCAAGATCTCCGCGGTTCCCCTCTCCACCTCCCTCCAAAGTCGCCTTATCCGGTCCAGTTAAAGTGGGTGGTCCGAGACACGAGGTCTTTCCAAATATCAAGTGTCATTAAGATCCGGTCACCCGTTCGAAAGTTATACATACCTCCATTTTCCGGACCCCCCCCCCCCCCAGAGATGGGCGAATCCGATCATGAAAGGATCGAATCTGAATCCGAATACAGGGCTAGGTACGAATCCGAATCCACCATTTCATGCTGAGGAATCGAATCCGGATTTGAATCCGACCTTAACAAAAATCAAATCATGTACATAGGTTATGGTTTACAATCAGAGGTGACACAAAGCGCTGTCTAAGGTAATCAGATAACGTGACAGACTTATACTGAGGATGGTTGGTGGTGGAGACCAAAAACTTGGATTGCCTAAACACACTGTGTAAAAATTGGGAAAGCGGAAACTGGAAGGATGAAGTCTAGGAATTGAGCGGATTCTTCAGATTGAGGGTTTGGAATCCGAGTCCGAATCAGAATCCAGCCTGAAAAGCAGAAGATTCGAATCCGGCCAAAAGCACGAATCCGGATTCGCCCATCTCTGCCCCCCCTCCAGATGGTCGGACGGGGAAATGACTATTTCCAAGTTTAATCTGGTCGGGTCCCTGATATGCCTGCCAAACTTCATCATCCTAGCTTATGTGGAAGTGCCCGAATCAGCAAAACTCGGACTGATCGACAGACGGACAGAAGATCTTGGTCCTAGTGAGACCCAGAATGCGGCAAAAGAATGTGCTCTGCGGCTGACTTGGAAAATATTTTTCAGATCAGACTTGCTGTGTTTCTACTACGGATTCTCCCTCATTTTTCTCCAACCCCAGCTTCCCCGCACGTGACGTCAGTACCCCTGGAGCTTGTGCCATGACGATCAAACCACTACAGGAGTCTATTTGTCAGGTAGGAAAAGTAACAAAATAAAAGCCCGTTTTGATTTCCCGATTTTGCCTCCGGATTCCGGAAATTTGGTGACATTTGTCGTCAGCATAACTCTCAACGTATTTGGAGGAGGGAGAATTCGGAAAGGAAACCGGAAAATTGAGGTATTTTTAACTTGTGAACGGGTGATCGGATCTTAATGAAACTTGATATTTAGAAAGATATCATGTCTCACACGTCCCACTTCAGATCCGGACCGGATCTGATGACTGGGGGGGGGGGGGGTTAGAGGGGGGACCGGAGATTTTGGGAAACCAGCGCAAGTCCTAGATTCGTCGTTAAAATAATCGGACCGGATTCGGGCACTGTGGGGGAGTTAGGGGGCAAATTTCTGGTGATCCCGCGAGTTCGGTACTTCTTGATGACCTTGGCAGGCGTGTCACAGACCCGACCATATTGACTTGAGAATAGTCGTTTCCCCGATCCGACCATCGTGTGGGAGTGGAGGGATTGGGAATCGGGAATCTAGTGACATGCATTAACTTTTGAACGGGTGATCGGATTTGAATGAAACTTGGCAAGTGGAAAAAGCTAACGTCTCAGATGGATTTATTTGGCAGAAACTTGGAAGTTAGAACAGTAATTTGCGCCAGATGATCCGAGGCGATGCCGGAAATGCTCAGACTTAAGTGAAACTACATATCCTACTTCTAGGTCCTAACCTTCATTTTTGGATGGCGGGTGTATTTTGTGACGTTCTCATCTACTTTCTTGTAACGCCTTCTTGAAACCACCGTTCGGGATCCCGTCTAAACCTTCTGCCTTGTTAATCATTAATGTTTTTTTCAGCTCAGAGTGGATTTCCAAATTAGCAATCTTCTTTCGCCATCTGAAGGCCAATGTGTGAATCAGGCGCTAAAGTTTGCAGGGACAATTTGGCCGCTAGGTGTCACAACAGTATGTGGCTTTAACGACGGACAACACCGTGAGTACGGTCCTCTGACCTAAATGCGATACGCCCGGGCCACATTCGGTCACATCTGTACGTGATTTCGTTTGTTAATTTGGTTATTACCCACTCTTACGTTTCATCCTGGTCATACCTGGAACGAAGAAATTTGAGACATACACCACCATCTTCACTCAAAGGTAAACAAAACTGGCTGAAGTCAGCTGACTCTGGTCTGTGATTGGTTCAGACACTCCAAAGATGCGTTTAAAAATGGCGGAGATGGATTTTTCCATCTCGACCGTCTTACGTTTTCAGCGTCTTCTTCCCAATTTCGACCGTAAGAGGGTCTTATTACCGGCGTTATTACCAGGTGTGACTATAGTGGGGCCCGGGCAATATTCTGTGAGCGTGTTCCAGCCTTATAACAATAGTAGCAATTAGTTACTATTTCCGTTCCAACCTCACCAAAAAATGACTACGCTGACCGCTCCAACCTTCTCGAAATAGTAACTAATAGTAACTATTTGCTTATCACGCTCGGGAGCGTAGTAACTACGGATCACTGTAACGTGATTGGTCGGATTCGCCCGTGGGATGATATTCTGCTGGAAAATAGAAAAATTGTTCCAGCCCTCGTTCCAGCCTTGACGGCATAAAGCCAGAATTCGCGACATCATGCGTAGTAGCTACGGTAAGTGGGGTGGAACACGCTCTCTGTATGACTGAGTCCGAAACACGCCATTGAACCTCGGGAAGAACAAGAAACATCACTCAAACGAATCCTCAAATTGCCTCAAATCATACGTAAGCCAATCAACAACGTTTACCGTGGTGACGTTTCTGGCTCTTCGCTAGCCACACAACGATTCTTCGTCTTCACCAAGAGCGTGTTCCACCTAACTTACCATAGTTACTATGCATGATATCATGAATCCTGGCTTCTTGGCGTTAAGGCTGAACCCACTTTCTATTTTCTTCAAAATGCCGTGAAGCAAATAGTAACTATCAGTTACTGTTTCGAGTAGGTTGGAACGGTCAGCGTAGACGTTTCACGAGGATGGAACGAAAATACTAACTAATACGGTGGAACACGCTCTAAAAGTGTATTCTCGCTGCTCCCCGAGGACTCCTCAGGGAATCCACCAGGGGACTCAGCGTTGCAAAACCATGAGTATGCGGGGAATGCTTCCAAAATGGTTTCTGTTCGAAAAACAAATATAGAGTTGACGACATTAGTATGAGATCCACTTTATTTTAGTTTTGTTTATTCTGATTATTTTTAATTAATCTTACATTGAACCAACACCAGCAAAAACTGATTCCCTCCGAATCTGAAAGGGAGTCCTTTTGATGATGGTGGTGATGATCGGGACATTCCCCATCCGTGGGGACTCGTGGGAATACGGCGAGTGAGTCCCTGGGACAAAAAAAAATTCAGGGACTCTTAGGAATCCTCGAGGAACGGCGAGAATACGCCTTAAGAGTTAGTCATCAAGAGCATTCGCCACATTTTAGTTTATCGCCTCCAAGTCTCCCGATGTCTCTCGAAGTCTCCCGCAATGGAAGACTTTCAACAGTGTTGCCAAGTGTGACCCCTTTGGTGATTTTCGAAACTTTTTGCCTCTAGGTGATACCATGAAACTTTTTCCGAAAGTGACACCTTTTTCACGAATGACCCTTTCTTATGACAGAAAAGTACAAAAAATCGAACTGTCAAAAACCACCATTTTGTCACGAATTGTGACACTTTTATGAGTCGAGCTCTTGGCAACCCTGACTTTCAGAAACAGTCAGCTTGGAGCGACGAATCGAAATAAGGCGCATTGATTTTTTTTAGTTATAAGTACAGATATAAATAGGCATACTTTCCTTCAAGGACTTGTCGCCGAAGTTGTCCGGTTTCAGTATTTATTAATGACTCTTTCGCAGACCTAAGGTATACTTCACCCGGTCGTCACTCGGGCACTCCGTGGGCCGATTGGAATGAAAGTAGTGGGGTCACTTCCTGCGAACTCCCTGGACGGTAAACTATGAGAATACAGGGTATGCGATTCTGTGTACTTTGTTCGAACATTCATCTACGAATTGCAAAAAAAAACTTGGGTCATGGCAACGAAAAAGGAAAGCAAAAACAAATCTACACAAACAACTGTCCATGGGACATTGCAACAAGGAGGAATTGACCAAGTTTATGAATATTTGCACGTCCCATCTTAATATAACATAATGTGCATATACAAGTTATTTTCCATCTTACTTTCGATTCTAGAAACATTTTTACATGGTTGCGAAGTTGCATCATTTATAAGACTATCCGTAGTTGTAATAAAACAGATACTATTTTCTTCTAATAAATTGTCAGAAAAATAAAAGGTCACGATTGACCACAAGAATCCAGTTGATTACAACCAGAATCGTACTACACAGATCATACACATATGGTATGAGGCAAGATCCCCTGAAGCTAATCTACCCTATCATCTTTTTTTTTCCAGAGAAATATCAACATCAATAAACCCTAGCTTTGAATCTCCGTCGACATCAACAGCAACCTCTAAATTGACTCCCCCTCGATTCCTAAAGTGTATTCCTTTTTTGATGATTTGTGAAAACCTTTGAAATTCTTCGATGTGGCGTTGATAAAAACAGTGATAGTGATCTTTATTCTTGAACGTCTTGTAACAGAGCAAAATAACACTAGAAATTATCGCCAAGACCTATGCTTCCCATGCTTCGGAAACGGGGTATCGGCACTTAAAGCTATACAAACTTGCGGTTTTAGAAATTTCTAGAAAAGCTAAGATGCGGTCTGCAGACTTCGAGGAAACATGGGAGGTTGCATACTTTTTTGCTGTATTTAGAATAGGAAGTTATCGGAACCAGCGTTGGTGCACGACTAATTGATTTTTAGTAGGGACGTTCTCTATCGCTAGTGGTGCTAGTGTCGTTGCTACTATTCAAAAAAGATGTCGAAAATCAAATCATGGTGCTGATAACCGTGTTTCTTCCGCGTTGACTCACAAGAATACGGAAATGCGCGGGTTAAAACAAAATGCAAGTTCCTGTGGGAGCGTGGAAAGTAGGCTAGGGCTATTGTTTCTGGCAGCCGCCGTTTGACATCTTAATATCAACGTAGAAAACTCTGACGCTGAAGAATTCGGCCTCTGGTCTTAAAGAAGGGCTCAAAACAGCTGTATCGGTTGCAAACCCACTCTAACGTTTTCTTCTACCAAAGTGATAAAACAAAAACTGTATATGTATTCACTTCCTTCCGGTTTCTAACCCCCTTTGCTCATCCCTGACAGTACTATCACCCGATCCCGCCACGCCAGGAATCCTAAACATTCTGGATGAGCATAACGACCTTCCATGATTTCAATGAAATAACCATCTTGAATATTTAGCACTGTTAGCAGTGGTATGTCTCTGAGTTTAAAAAAAATGTTGGCTACTTGTAAATAGGAAATCTTTGCCGAAATTTGACTGTCATTTTTTATTTTTATTTTCTGCCTTGCTTGAATGTGTTGCTATTTGAGACAGAAACGTACAGTGTCTGAAAATCTTGTTGTGTGCTGTTGGTGAACCCCGGCAAAAGTTTGTTTGTATAAATCAAAACTTTCATGATTGAAATTGGGATTTAAAAGTCCAGGTTTGGATTAAGTTAACCTGTAATACATTATATATGGTGACAGGCTTAAATTCACAGTGGTTTGCTTTAACAGTCCTAAAGATGGAGGTAAAGTAGAGGGAATTCGCATCTTATTCAATTAATTTTGCTCGAAATCTGATTCTGCCATCTACACTGTAAAAAGTTTTTCCATATAAAGATTAAAGTTAACTGCAGTATTTGCTACTCATATTATCCTTATCTCTACGCAGATAAGATTAATACCAAATAGAGATATGATCCGAGTAGCAAATACTGCAGTTAACTTTAATCTTTATACGGAGAAACTTTTTACAGTGGGGATTTTTACAGTTGTTGCGATACCGTACACCATTTCCATATTTGATATGAATGAACAGTTATTATGTAATTTTATTTGTTCTCCGACTAAAAAATATTCCGACCCCGGTGGGACTTGAACCCACAATCTTCGCCTCCGGAGGGCGACGCCTTATCCATTAGGCCACGGGGCCTATATGGAATTGCTGCCAGGGTTGCCATATGAAGAACTATAGTGCCAATTGTAGCACTATTTTTGCCTATGTAGCACCGTAGCACGATCAGGGTAAAATATAGCACTATTTCGGAGTAATAGTGTAGGAGTAATTATGTAGCACCTTAGTGCTACAATTCTCGGAAGAAAAAAAAATATTAGGACCAGAGTCAGCAAGTGAGGGGATTTAAAAAGACTGGAGGAGGATCTTCAGCTGAGCTTTTCTAGTTTGACAAGTTATCTTAAATGGGAATTTCAACTTCTGTTGAAGCAACTTCATTTTTCCTCAGGAAAAGAAAACTCGGCGCCAATTTATAGTTCAGATATGTTCATAGTTACATATGAACATAGTTCAAATATGAGTAAGAAGGTGCCTTCTGCACTGCCGCAGTTTGTACTTGAAACGCGCCGCGTATGCTGCACAAGGAAAAATAGATCTCGACATAAACGGCTGTCTGGACTAAAAAGAGTACAATTTTTCTATCGGTGGCAACTCTAAGCGCCACGCAGCTTATCACGCATGTGCGTACAATGCTTTAGTGAAACAACAAAGGTATTCGTATAAATGCTGTAATCTTTGTGCGATCAAAAACGCGACTAAAAGTTAATTGATCAACACCAAGCAGGATTACGTGAAAATTGCATATTTAGCAAAACAAAATTAGTAGCACTTATTATAGAACGGTAGCACCCTGTTCTCGAAAAAAATTGCACACTTTGGACAGAAGCAGGTGGCAACCTTGAGTGTTGCTTGCAGTATAACATTGAAGAATGAAGTTATATAGAAAACAGGTCAAGAACGGGGAAAGTACATACGTGGTAGAGGAGAAAGCATATTTGATAAAGTAAAAAAAGTCATTTCTGTTGAGAGAAAGGTGATTTGACGAGAAATTTACCTTAAGTATATTTTTTAGCTTTATGTAGCATATTTAAAGGTGCAATATAATCATGCAAAGAAAGAAAATAAAGAGACAAAAGAATTCGCTTAAAGTACGTGTTGGAAAGGTTGAAAGGAAAGTTCCCTTAAATCAAGAAATTAAAATAACGTAACGAAGAGAGATTTTTTTTTCTTTATGGTAGTCATGAATTAACACTGCTTGGAGTCGAGCGTTCCATGCGATAACGCTGTGCTTCATTTCAGGCCGATTTGAGCAGACAACTCTTGCTTCACGCGCGATAAGTCAAGAATGACTTTGCCGCATCAAATGAAGCGCAACCTTATCGCATGGAACGTTCGACTCTACGCAGTAAAATGTCATAACCACTATACCCAAACAAAGCTCAAGGAATGTATTTATCATTTTTTGTTTAGATTAAAGAGGTTACCTCGGGGAGGGGGGGGGGGGGTCACATATCCATCCTGTCAGGTACTAATACATACTTCAAAGATGTTTTAATCAGAATTGCGAACTTAATCCATTTCAAGAATTTATAAGTCCCCTTTGGTTAATCTAATAGTGAAATAAATTATGGTATAATATTAACCAAATGATAAGGCACCTGAAGTTCACGTTGAGACCGGCGGGAGATTTAAAAGTACAGCACATGTCTTCTACATGTATGTAGCCTACGTTGGAGTTGCTTTCTGCGATATTCTTACTGACGGTTATTTTCAAAAGTAGATTCAGAGGTAGATTCAAATAAAAGTGTCAACATTGGTTGAAGATACTATGATTTTCATCTATTTCAGTTTATATTCATCTGGACCGAAGTGTGCCCTTAGCTCTAAGATATGCCAGCATTATTCTGCAGACGAATTTACGTGGCCAAATGTATAGTTTGCAATTGAAGATTACACAGATCGACTGTTCAAAGAACTTGGCAACAGAAGGTAAGTATTCAAGGTCTCTATATTTATATAGCATATGTGTATATTTACCCATCATACCGTCAAAACGGCAAAGACGGTTTTCAGAAGCGTTTCACCGAGTTAGTATCAGTTACGATCGTTACGCTTCTGTTATAATTTGTTTCCACCGACCCGAGGGGTTGTCCACTCTTGGTTTTAGTGTACGCAAGTGTGTGGTGCCATGTCGGTGCCGGCACCAGCTGACACCATTCGGCACCGGATACCACGTGTTAGAAAATTAAAATCAATCTTTAGAACCGTTTGAAAGATGAATTTTACAAGAGTTACGATCGTTCCAATATTAGTTGTGATGGGTCTTCATTAGTGATACTAACCATCTGTTGAGCAGGAATTCCCATCAGAGTGGTCACGTCTGTCCGCTGCTGTTATAATTTTTGCTCGGAAAGGATACTAACTACCACAAATTAAAAGCTGCCCCTCCTCTTATAATCATAACTTGTAATAACTTCCTCGGAACGCAATCGTAGGATCGTTTGGAGTCTTCTTCTAACCGTCGAGGTGATCAGTCGCAATTTTCATTCGAGTTTGGAAGGATAAAGTTCAACGGTTTCTGTCTTCAAAAGACCGTTAGGTTGTCTCGACCTTGGGCATGGCGCCAACGGATAACAATGGTTGTTCGTGGAGTGGACTCTACTACCAACCAGTGCTGAATTTTTTTCAAAAAAGTCTCGATGTTGGTGTTGACGAAGATGTGGTCAGGAAGTTTGCAGCTGAATTCTTTTCCGTTGAAGCCATAGTCACGGCTAAGAAGCTATTCTGGTCCTGTGTTTTCGCCCCGGAGCTCCCGCCAAAACGAAACACATCTGCTAATCATTTAGCAGACCTCACCGCTGCATTCAAACGTTGTGACAATGACAACGTTGAGCTACCTGACTTCGTTATCAGGTTCCCGAACGAAGTGCCCGTTATTCCAGCTGTGGCTTACTCTCTCCTGACCAGCCAGATCAATGCGTGTGCCAAGGATATTCGGTTCATTGCTGATCGAATTGCAAAACATGAGGGGTCCACTCCTGTCTTTGGAATGTCGAATCAAACAATCACGACCCCCTCGCCTGTGCACACTGTTATTGTGGACAATATCCCTCCTTCCCTATGTGACGTCAATTCAAGAAATCAGCATCTCGATTCCGTTGAGGGTCGAGATGGCATCACAAACGTCAAAGCTAGTGTCAGGCAAAACCGTCTAGTTGTACAGACTTCGAGTGCGACATATGCTGACATTGTTGCCAAATCGATAACAAAGGGTCTTCCGCCCGGGGTTACCACTAAGGTCATACAACCAAGATTCTTTGGGGTAATACGAAGTGTTCCAGAGCGCATCTCTTCTAGTGATTTGAAGTGTTTGCTTGATGCCGTGGAAGTCTCGCAGATCTCAAATTCCCGGTCTTTCAAGGTTGGCTATGTAGATCAAGCTTCCCTTTTAAGAGCTTTAAAGTGTGGAGTTAAGATCGGTTACGAGCATTTCCGTGTCCATGAATTTCATCGCATGCCGAAAAGATGTTTCCGTTGTCAGTCACTGGACCATGTTGTTGATAGATGTCCACTTCAGACAGATACGCCTAAATGTGCTAGATGCTCTGGATGTCACGTATATTCAAGAGACTTGCCTTGTAGCCTACCCCCCAAATGTGCCAATTGTGATGGGGACCATGTGTCTTTCAGTTTTCGGTGCCCGAAAATCAAAAACGCATTGAAAATAACGGTGTGATGGCTCAGATTTCAAATGTACTCCGATGTGTGTCTTTGAACATAAATGGGACGAAAGATAAGGACCTTGAACTGGATCGATTACTCTCCGAAACTGATGTGCTGTTCCTTCAAGAGCATCTTCTTTCCACTACTAGTGCCGACAGTCTGCGCCGTTCGGTCGATCACTATATATTCGTGCAACCTGCTAGAAAAACGAGAGGCCGTCCTTCCGGTGGACTAGCAATTTTTATCCGTTCTTCCTGTTGCCTCAGACCTCCAACTGTCTTTCTTTCGGATAGACTGATGCTAGCTGTACAGTTTGGCGACCTCGTTCTAGTTAACGCATATCTTCCGTGCGACCGTCGCAACCTCGCTTCATTTGGATTATTTGCTAAATCTTGTAACAAGATCAAGTCTCTCCTTTCAGACATCAGTAGCAAAGGTCTTAACTGGATTCTTGTTGGTGATTTGAATACCAACATCCTGGCTCCTTCTATACGCACTGACCTGTTTACCGAGTCTCTTCCTAGTCGGTATTGTATCGTAGAAAAGTCCTTGCCGTATACCTACAGACACAATCGTGGCGGAACCGTTTCGAACCTTGACCACCTTATAGTCTCCCATCCATCTGTAGCTGATGGAACGGTTGAAGTTGACGACGAAAAAATTGAAGATGACCATCTGCCGTTGACTTTCAAATTGGCACTCCCCGCCGATTGTGTTAAAAGCACTACGTCTCAACATCAGACATGGATCAAGAAAAGGAACTGGAATCGTTTAGATCCCGTACTTTATATAGCTACACTGACCACCCTTTTGACAGCTGTGAAAATTCCGTTCCACTTACTCCAGACTAGTCTCCATGTGACTGGTTCCTCCATCGACTTGAACTTTTATTACTCTGAGGTCGTTCATTGCTTGAAGACTGCCGCTAACGTAGCCGTACCATTCGAAAATGTTCGGGTTGGAACCCGAAAGCGGCTTTGGAGAGTTTGTCCGGAGGTTAAGAAAGCCAAAAATCATGCGAAATTTTGGTTGAGACTATGGATAGCTTGTGGACGCCCTATCAGTGGAACCGTGTTTGACCTTAAAAAGAAGACAAAGCGGGAGTATAAATATTGTTTGAAATCCGCACGTTTAAATGGCGCTGATGCCCCTACAGACCGCAAGTCTTGGAATAAAGTTCTTCTTTCGGACAAGTGTTGTGCAGTGTCTCCGTCAAAATTGACCTCCTCTGACTGGATAAACCATTATCGCAACTTGTTCACTCAGTGCAATATGCGCGTGCAACAGTTTTTCGACTCTTTACTTTCAAGGTTTCTCCCTGTTAAAATTTCTCAGTCTTCTGTTTTTGCGGTTACTAGTAATGCTGTCGAAAAGGCTGTTTACAGACTAAAAAAGACTGGATCTGTCGATATCGATGGTATTTCTTCAGAGTTCTTCAAAACTGAATGTCCTGTTCTGATCCAACATCTACAACTACTGTTCCAAATGTTTCTTTCCCAATCTCAGGTCCCGAATAGCTTCCTTGTTGGAACCGTAACATCTGTCCTTAAGCGAGGCAAGGACCCTGAACTGTGCAATAGTTTCCGTCCGATTACAGTATCATGTACAGTCAGTAAAATTTTTGAGTATGTCCTTCTTCCCGAACTTCTTGAAAAAGGCAATTTTGGAAATATGCAATTGGGTTTCAGGGATGGTACGGGTTGTGCGCATGCTCACCACGTTCTAACCAAAATAATGCGACAGGCCACTCTAAACAGATCAACCATCCACATTTGTTCCATAGACATCTCTGGGGCTTTTGATAATGTTGTCCATTCTCAAGCTTTGTATTCGCTTGCTCGTTCTGGAGTCAATTCTTCTATTCTTTGCCTTTTAAAGTATTGGTACGCAAATTCCAGCATTCGGGTAAAATGGCAGGGTCAGTTATCGGAAAATATTTCAGTGAACCATGGAGTTCGCCAAGGTGGAGTTTTGTCACCGTATATATTTAAGTCTGCGATTTCTGATTGTTTGGATTCTCTTCTTCCTGCATATTTGTTCAAGGAGATTTCGATCAGCTACATTGCGTATGCTGATGATATCCTCCTAGTCAGCCGTACAAAATCCACTCTTTCTAAAAATATGAAAATTTTAGCAAACAAACTTTCAGACATCGGACTTGAGATAAATCTGTCAAAATGTGAATATCTTTGTTTCGGTCGCACAACAACCTCTGAGCGCTCTTCTGTTGCAATTGGTTCTTTTTCTATTTTTTCGTCCGAGTCGCTGAAATGGCTCGGGCTTACCTTCAAATCCACATTATCTTTAACGTGCTCCTCTATTTTAAAATCAGTATCAAATTCCATCAGATTTGGTTACGGGCGTTTGGTCCCAAATAGAGGAAAATATTCACGCAAGGCGCTCGGAAAGTTGTATAGTGCTTTTTGCGGCCCATATATCCACAATTGTTCCGGAGTTTACCATATCCTAAGGAAAAAAGATGTTAAAAATTTGAGAAGTTGTTTTTTCAAGTATTGTAAATTTCTGATGTATCTTCCAAAATCTTTTCGTAATCGTAAATTGGTTTCGAATTTTAATGTTCAGGATAGTGTTAATACACTTTTTCGTTCGCATTCAAATCTATTTTCCCTCCACAAACATCCTGCCCTCTCAGCCCATGAAATTATTAGCCAGTTTTTCATTCCTGAACCCGATTAATGTGCTTGTCACTGTGTACAAATTTTAAGTCTATTTAGTGTTTTTTTTTTTTTTTTTAAATGAAAAGAATGTTGTCGTGTTTATTTGCATTGTTTTGTTTAAGTGTTTTAATATGTATATTTTACTTTTGTATTTTATACTCCGCTGTTACGCAAAAAGCGGGTCATAAATAAATAAATAAATAAATAAAAGTAGGATTTATTGATTTAATGGAAAAATTACCACAATAGCAAAAGCATAATAGGCAACGAAAGGAAAATAAACAAACACACATTAATAGCTAACAACATCTAAATAATTTACCATGGAAAGATTTCCCACTCAAAACCTTCAACCAAACACCGTACCGTAGACCTTATGTTTTATGTTAGCTTAGATCCTCCTGAGCCATCACTGGCGCATACGGCGCCGCGAAGCCTCTCAATTCATCATGAAGTTGTGTTGTGCTACTACAGACATGTCTCCCGTTGTAGTGTACGGGACATAATGTTGGCCTCTTTCAGTTCCCGAGGGAAAGTTGTAAGATATTTTAGAATTCGTTTAGTGGAGTGTTCCCTGAAACAATCCACTATTGCGAGCTCTGTAGCAGCTTTTGGTTTCCGGTTTTCGGTATTCACCTATTTTGTGGAGCTCTTAACTCGTGAACCAGTGCGAGTATCAAGTCCAAACTTGGTAAACTAGTGGGTATTGGGGTCTAGTTGTGCCTTTTGGGGGTCCCATCGCCCACCTCAACCCGGTTCAGAGGCAAATGGGCCCAGATTGCCCAGAGATTAATGTTCATAACTTGACCAGAACCTTGTACAATTCCTTGTACATGTAGAGATCCTAGGGCTGGGAAATTGCTTTTAAAGTTGCACCTCCCCTATCCACCCCGTTCATGGACAATTGGGCCCATGAGTAAAGTTCGTTACCCGTGACAGGAAACAACAGATATCAAGTCGAAACTTGGTAGGTTTGTGAGCATTAGGGTCTCTTCTTACTTTTTGCGGGTCCCAAACCCCACCCGCACTTGATGCAGAGGCAATTGGGCCAAGAGGGTTTGGCGATATATATGTGGAGTTGAACCATCTCCCACCCTCCCCCTTTATGGGCAAGTGGGCCCAAATTGCCCATGAAAAATGTTTTTGACCCATGACTGGAATCAAACTCTAAGCTGGTATACTTAAGGAAAGAGAGGTGTAAATATGCATTTTGATGTGTCCCGACCCCCCCCCCTCCTCCCCTCCCGTTCATGGTAGCTGGGCCCAGATTTCCCATGAGTTAAGTACGTCCATGACAGGTCTCAAGTCCAACTCTTGTAGCCTATATTTGGGGAGATATGTCTATGGATGAGGATTTCGGTGTAACAGAAACAAATAAGACGACGCGACGTACTTTCATCTTTAATGAACAGTTAGAAACTTTACTGTTTTGTCACATGGTCTATGGTATGGCGTCCTTAATGAATTGCGACAAAGGGGCTGCTAGGATTGGTTTATCTTGTTATTACCTTGCTAATGGAAAAGAGGTTTAATGGGTCGGACTGGTTTCAGACCGTTGTTGGAACTCGAGCTATTCGTGCAAGATCTTCAACATTTCTTTGAATTTATACTTGTGGTTTGTTTACATTTAAAGCTTTAAAGTGGGATGATTACAAATTAAGTAATTTCAATACTTGTTCCCGATTTCCAGACTTATGCTTCAAATTAGTCCCAGACTTGTGCTTTAAATTAGTCTTTAGTCTGCTGATTCCCTCTGATTCTACTCCCGATTCCCGCAGTCCGCTGATTTCACACAACGAGTTTGAAACTCTTAAATCCATGACCTTCCCGTCGCAACCTCGGGAGATAATGATGTGAAGCAATATGCGTAAAGATACTTTCTGTGTTAGGGAACAGTATTCATGTTAACCCAGGAGAGTGCTGATCATTAGCCCCCTGCTTTGGTTGGAGAGACCGCTTTTCCAGAAATATTTATAATATCCGGGATCGGATCAGTATGAGAGAACTAAGTTGCTCGAGTAAGATACTTCCTCACCTAGGGCTTCGAAATTTGTTTTGCTAAAGCTAGACGAATAATTGATTCAGTACACTGTAAAAAGTTTCTCCGAGTAAGGATTCAAGTTAACTGCAGTATTTGCTACTGGGATTAATTATGTCTCTACTGGTATACGATTAATCCGAATTATAGGTAAGATTATCTTTTTAGAGACAAGATTAATCCCAGTAGTAAATACTGCAAGATTTTGTTTCTGCAGTGTATGTAAATGGTGTTGTCTGAAGTACAGCGGATTATCTGAAGCTTGTGAGGTCACATTCATTCATTCATTTATTGCTACTACATAAACTACATAACATAAATATAATGCAATAAACAAGACCCCTTGAAGCTATCTTGTTGGGGATCTACTACCTATACTAACCTACACTGAAAATATTCACAGTAGGCAGTGGCAGTGGCCCCACCCACTGCCAGGCGGGAGCCTTATGGTGAGGCTGGAAGTATAATGATGTTTTTTTTTTTTTATTATTAAACGAAATTGAAAAAAATTTTGAAAATTGACGGCAGAAAAAGAAGAAAAAACACGAGAATTTCATTCCATTTCCAGATTAAAGTGATTGCCCTAGAACGGTTTTTAAATATAAACGCGTCCGGCACTGCTGCTTGGCTCTATATGTAGATTCAGATATAATAATAATAATAATTTATTTTAACCCACAAATCGTACAAGACGAAAACAGTGGAGTACAAAAGAAAATATGAAGACTTAATTAAAAGCACGAGACATACAAACAAAATCTACTTAAGAGTCAAACAGACGAATAAGCCCACGAGAGGGCGACAGACGCGCGTACGCCGTTTCGGACAGTTTTCTCTGGAGAACAGACAATTTCTCCGTGATATCCGATAGCGAGTACTTAACAATAATTTTAGAATTTCTTTGCCAAGGAGGGAGAAAAAGAAGAAATTCACAAAAACGAAAGTAAGCGGATCGCATAGCTTCAATATCCTTTTTGGGATCCCAAAACGTAAGTGGAGGGATACCTATGACATCGCAAAAGTTGTCCGTCTGTCCGTCCGTCTGTAAGCACGATAACTCTCGAAGGGAATGAGATATTTTGATGAAACTTGGTGTGAGGATTCGTTGGGTCGTCGGACCAGTCAAGTTCGTAGATGGGCTTTGTAGCCCTACATCTAGGGGTAGGGGAGGGGTTTCAAATTAAGGGGTAAACAAAATATTTGAAACAGCTAATGTGATAGTCGATTATGGGGTAAGAAGACATGCTGAACACGATGGTGAAAACCATTTTGTCATCGAGCAAGTAGTTCGCCCGGAATCCGGCCAAAACCGGAATGTTCGTTAAAAGTAAAAGTTTTATTTTAAGTTAATTAGTTGTTCGATTTAGGGGTAGGAAGACATGCTGAACACGATGGTGAAAACCATTTTGTCATCGAACAAGTAGTTCGCCCGGAATCCGGCCAAAACTGGAAAGTTTGTTAAAAGTAAAAGTTTTATTTTAAGTTGATTAGATGTTCGATTTAGGGGTAGGAAGACATGCTGGTGACGATGGTGAAAACCATTTTCTCGACGGACAAGTAGTTCGCCCGGAATCCGGCCCAAACCGGAAAGTTTGTTAAAAGTAAAAGTTTTATTTTAAGTTGATTAGATGTTCAATTTAAGGGTAGGAGGACACGCTGAACACGGTGGTGAAAACCATTTTCTCGACAGACAAGTAGTTCGCCCGGAATCCGGCCCAAACCGGAGAGTTTGTTAAAATTAAAAGTTTTAGTTGAAGTTGATTAGATGTTCGAATTAGGCAAGAAGACATGCTGAACACTTATGTGAAAACAATTTTCTATCCGGACATGTAGTTCGTCCGGAATCCGGCCAAAACCGGAAAATTGGTAGAAGTTAAAGTTTGATTTCTAGTTGATTAGATAACCGATTTAGGGGTAAGAAGAGATGCTGAATCCGCGTGTGACAATCATATTTTACCCGGACATATAGTTCGACCGGAATCCGGCTGGAGTCGGAAAATTTGCTATAAGTTAAATTTTTATTTGAAGTTGATTAGATGTTCATTATTGGGGAAAGAAGATACCCTGAGTTCATTTTTGAGCTTTTTTTTTTTTGCCGGACAATTAGTTCTGGAGTTTGGCCGAAATCGGGAAATTGGCGGTATTGGCAGGAAGTTTTTCTCAGATGATTAGCTATTTGGCCTTAATCTGTTTCTGAATTTTAATTGTAAAAATGTTCAAGGAGTCTGGCGATGACTGGATCTGGCTAAGACAAGACCCAGTTGTCTGGATCAGATGTTGAATTTTTGGGATCCCATCGAAACCTTTGGTCTTGTTCTTTAATAACAGGATAGACTACAGATAGAAAAAGAATATAATGATCTAAGAAGGAAGAGTATAGCCAGGGGGGCACAAGTATGAAATCTACCGATATCTAGCCTAATATCAGTCAACTTTCAAGAAACGGACCCACCCACCCCGACCATAGGGTACAAAATCTGTTTTTGGGATTGGGACCCCCCCCCCCCCCAACCCCGGGAAAAAATCCACAATTTTAGTTCCACAGCACCACCCCCAGACTAGAAAAAAAAAATTAGATGTCAAATGGCCGAGATTGATGATCTGGATAAGTTTATGGACAAAATCATGCCGATATTTCGATAATTGCGACGTTTTGAGCGAAAAAACAACAACAAACAAGCTGCCTCATCTACAGTACAAGAGTGTTACAGGAGGGGTATCCAACCTCGAATTTATGTGACCTCGAACTTTGCCTGAAAACCTTACAAGGAAATATCTTTGGGCTCCAAAACAGGTCCTGGATCACGCAGGGTTTCCTTCTTGACAGTTAGGATCTTTTTAGGACTGGAATGAAATTTCCTTCCATCCTTTTTAGGCCAAGTTCAAGGTTGTGTAAATTCGAGGTTGGATACCCCTCCTGTACACCAAGGAACAGAATCCAACACACTAAACTAAAGAAAAACCGTCGAGATGGAACTTGGTGGGAAGAACAAGCGTAACTCTTAGACACATTATTGATGGAACATGGTCGGGTCAGTGCACTGTGAGGAGAGTTGAAGGGGGTTTTCTGGTAATTCCGGTAATCGCAAGTTAGGGTGCTTCCAGAATTCAGATGGGCTAGGATGATGATACTAGGTGGCGACCAGATTAACTTGGAAATATCCATCTCCCCGATCTGAAAATCTTGGGGGGAGTGGAGGGAAAGGAAATTAAAAATCTTGTGTCATGCGCGACTTTCGAACGGGTGATCGGATCCGAATAAAACTTGATAGCTGACAAGAGGACGTGTCACAGGTGTTTTATATGGTGATACAGACCGAATGCGACAACTGTCGGGGGGGGGGGTTAGCTAGCGGGACTGCTAATATCGTAATACGCTTAGAGTGGAAGGATCGGAGTGAACTAGAGGGAATAACAAGCCTTTGTTCTAGATACAGCATATCGGGCTGGATCCGGCCACTGTGGGGGAGTTAGAGGTGGGTCCCAGAATTCCGGTGATCGTGAGTTAAGGTACTTTCAGTTGTGCTACGACGATGAAACTTGACAGACACATTACGGACCCGACAAGACTGACTTGGAAACACTTCCCGGTTCCGAAAATTCTGGGGGCTTTTGAGGGAGGAAAAAGCTGGAAGCTTTCGACATGCATAACTTTCGAACGGGTGATCATAACTGAATGCAACTTGATAATTAGCAGGAGCTGTGTTCGTTGCACTCCGTGCCATCTCTTGTGTTTTGTCACCGGTGTGCGGTTCTTCCCTTGTAACGCGTATTTTGGTTCACGGGTGGGTAGTCACTGGTGAGTGCAAAAACGGCCTAAATTCTGGGTTTTGCGCGAAAGCCCGTCAATTGAGGAAAAGTTGCTAACTTCTCGGTAAAGTCAGGCTCCCGAGCAGGTTCTGGTTAGTCCGCACCGGTGAGATAAAAACCGGGCACCAGTTAGTTCAAAAACGGGTCATAAGACTGGTGAGTAGTCACCGATGGATGCAAAAACGCCGTATAAAAGTAACCGGAGACCACCGGCCGGAAGAACGCAGCTAAGAGCACATGCACCCGATATTCAGTTTAACGCCGGACGGGATCCGGCAACTATGTAGGATCGAACACCGGAAATCCCATGACATGCTTCGCCTATTATGGAGTCTCGGGACCGGACTTCGCGGAAGGAAAAACCTAACTTCTAAACAATCATTTGTAGCACTGGATCGGATCCGGGCATTACCGGATGAGTTGGAAAGGGAGGAAGGCCCGTTAATTTTGTGGCATTCAGGACTCTGGTACGTCTGACAGAACTTGAAGACCCCTTAAAGTACGCATATTAACATCAATGTGCTGAAAATAGATTTGTTTAAAGATACTTACATTTTCATGGTCCGCGTAAGGCCCATGATCTTTGTACCTCAAGGGTTTAGATTAAAAATGAATCCTGACCACCTTAAAGTGTCGATTTGTCGATCTATTTTGCACACCTACAGGGAGAGCTGAATGGAATGTTTGGGGGAAAACCACAGACATGCACAGTTCCTGAAGCTTTCCAGTAGATCAGGGTCTCAAAGGCTTAAAAGAATTGACATGATACAAAATGTACAAACGGATCAGACAACAATTGACGAGGTGGAAGGTGGTCACGGGAAATCTCTTGGCACGCTTAGAGTTAGGTATCGGGATGAGACTTAGCAAGACGAACAAGTATAAGACCTATACATCATTTTTAGAACCGGACCGGATCAGGGCACTGTCGGGAGAGCTGAAGGAATCCCGGAGTAATCCCGAGGAAATCCCGGAAATCTTGTGACATGCTTAATTCTGGAACTTGACAAATGACACGAGCACACGTCTTGGATGTTCCGTTTAATTCTGTATTAGGGACCTGACTAGATTGTATAACTTTCAAACGAGTTATCCAATTTGGATGGTGCTTAATATATCACGATGACACCAAAATCCTTCTATTCTGAAACAGTCGTCAGCGAATGGAACAACCTTTAAAAATTCACAATGTCATTCCCTCTTATGATGAAAGGCATCTCGGGGAAGAGCGCAAATCCTATCTGATGCACATGCTAAATACCCATACATTGTTCCTCGTTGTGACTTTTGATGATACGAACCACGTGGGGGGGGGGGATACGTTTGTAAACAACAGCTGGACCAATAGTAGTATCCAGATCTAAACCAAACTTTGTGGAATGGTATAGCTAGGGTCCTAGATATTCCTTTCGATCGGACCACAAGGAATTCGATCCAACCACGTAGGGGGAGGTTGAGGAAGATAAAATATGCTTTTTCGACCCCGGTCATGGGAGCCTCAAGTTCTTGTCAACCGCGGCAGAAAGTGTTGCCGGATATGATGTGAACCACATCAAAAGGCAGAACTACAGCCCTAGCTCTAACTTCCAAAGTTTGGTGAGATCCGGCAACTCAATCTGATACCTGGTTCAACCTGCTGTTCAGACAAATTTGGACCCCCTCTCTACAGTCTTTGGATTATCAAGAAACACAACCATGAACAATTTGTGTATTCTCTTATACTATTTTTTCCACGAAGAAAAAGTGTCCTTTTTCGGAAATTATGGGTCTCCTTCCGTTGCCCGTATTTTGGATTTATGTCTATCGTTAACAAGCCAGATCGGTCCCATTTTTGTTTTTCCTTGGGTCCTGTTTTCGTTTGTCAGAAGGGTCCGGTGGTAAGGGGTCTTGGGTCCCGTTTTCGGTTGTCCAGGACCTGTCACAGTGGTTCTGAAAACAAAATTGGGCTTGTCCTTCACTATACGCGAAAAGAGGAGAAATAAAATAAAATTAGTAAGCCTAGTGCGGTAGCAATTCCTGGGGAGAACCTCTCGTACTCGAGTATGCCATAAGATAAAATTTGTTTCTGGGCACAGATATAAGCTGAAAGGCAGTCGCATAAACATGAGCACCAGAAAATTTTCATAAGCACCGGAAAATTTTTCACAGCCCAACGGAAACCTAAATCTGCAGTAGTAGTCCTCCCAGAAAATGAACCTGTTCCTGTGCTGTACGCACAAAAAAGCTTCTAGGTTCAATATCGCCTTAAAACCATCTCTACGACTGTTTTTATGTGGTGAGCTATCGAATGATATGTTACTCGTCCTAAAAATAAAATAAAACTGACAAACCACCCACCCTATTTATGAAGGTATAAAATCCCAGATTTTGTAACTTTAAAGGGACCCACCCCGGATTAAATCCTGTGCCCCCCTGAGTATAGCTATTAGTATAGTAACAATAATTATTTACTCCGATTTTCATACTGAACATTCATTCAGCCCAAGCTGACTATGACTACATGCTAAACGGATACGTCAGCTGATTTTCTTCGAGGGTCCTCTTGAGGCTCAAAGCTAGAAAATTGAACCAGTGAAAAAATAAATGAAGATTCTAACAACCATAAGTATCCTATTTTGTTTGATTTCCTATTACTGGTTGATTTTTGGAGAATAATAAAAAAATAAAAATTTCTTCGTACGAAGAAACTAATTTAGAATCTTCATTAATTTCTTTTCAAGTTCAGTGTAGCTAGATTTGAGCCTGAAGACGGCCCTTGCCAAAAAGAGCCGAAATACTGCTTAAAGGACACCTGAATGAAGAGTACCAAGTATCATCCCTATCTGTATGACTTCCGTTAACATTGCCTGCAGAAAATCCAATACAAATACGAAAAAGTGTTTCCAAGCTATGATTTTTGCTACTTTTTGCATCTGTCCTTATTTCAGTACCGAACAATTTTAGAAATGAACAATTGTCTCCGATCAACCCTTCTTCTGGAATATTTTTTAACCAGTTAAGCCCAAACGTATATCTAGAAGAAATTCCGATACGATCCGGCCATCGCTGTACTATATTTGAATGAATTGCGCTTTTTGTCTTGAAGTCTGCATGTGCAAACCTCCAGAAACGAACATCCCTATTTTGAAAACGTCACGCTCAGGAGAAGAATGCTGTCCGTGGCCATACCTGTAAATGTATTCTCCATGGTGTGTTCAAGTATGGTTTCATTGTTCAGGTGTCCTTTAACAGACCCCTTTGACATATTAACCTACATAACACTGTAATACGGAGAGAAATTAGAAAAAAGAGAGGAAGAGAAAAGAATAAAATAAACAATATTATGCAAGGAGTTCATCATCCAGTTAGGGGGTAAAAGTGAACCCCAAGTACTTGAAGAATGTAACAAACTCATTAAACCCCTGAAAGAAATACTGGTCAATTACTATGAGTCACATACCTCTCATACCAAGGGAAATGAAAGCCAATATGACGTCACGAGCCCAGTGTCACTAGCCTCTTAGCGGCGTCCCAAGTTTGAGACTTGCCGTTTGGGACTTTGCCAAGTTTGGGACTTGGAGACCCAAGGTCTCCACCCCCAAACTATGACTAATCACGCTTTAACACAATTGATGAAACCAACACACTTCGTAACACTTGGTTTATTTATTTTATTTCTATCCGCCAAAATCGGCGAATAGGTTACAGACAGAGAAAAGAAACACGGGAATAAGCGAACAATTACAACAGCATTTAACGCGAGACAAACTTGCGGGTTTAGAAATTTCTAGTAAAGCAAAGGTGCGGTCTGCACACTGCATCAAAACAATGGAGGCTGACCATTTTTATGGCACTTGCCTTCCGGCCAAGTGCCATATACAGATCAAATTTCCGTCGGTCGGTCGGTTAGTCCGGTGTTTGCGAGTTAGGGTACTTCCAGATACGCTATGACGATGAAACTTGGCAGGCATATCAGGGACCCGACCAAACTAACTTGGAAATAGTCACTTGCCCGATCCGACCATCGTGGGGGGAGGGGGAGGTGGTGGAATCCGGAAAATAGGGTACCGGAATATCAGATCATAATGAAACTTGATATCTGGAAAGATCTCATGTCGCAGATGTCTCATTCCAAGTCTGGACAGGATCCTATGAATCTGGGGGGGGGGAGTCGGAGGGGGGAACCGGAAATTGTCTGAAACTCAGAGTGAAGCGATCGGGATGAAACTTGTTGGTAAGAACAAGCACAGGCTCTAGATACATCACTGACAGAACTGGACCGGATTCGGACACTGTGGGGGGAGTTGGAGGGGGGTTCCGGAATTCCGGCAATCCGTAGTTAATGTACTTCAAGGTGGGCTAGGACGATAAAAATTGGCAGGCGTATCAGGGACCCGACCAATCCAACCTGGAAATAGTCACTTGCCCGATACGACCATCGTGGGGAGAAGGGGAGGTGGTGGAATCCGGAAAATAGGGACATGCATAACTTTCGAACGGGTGATCGGATCTTAATGAAACTTTATCTCTCGAAAGATCTCGTGTCTCAGATGTCTCATTTCAAGTCCGGACCGGATCCGACGAACCTGGAGGGGGGGTCGGAGGGGAGAACCGGAAATCGTGTGAAACTCTCAAGAGTGGAGCGATCGGGATGAAACTTGGTGCGAAGGACAAGCACACGCTTTAGATACATCACTGACAGGACTGGACCGGATTCGGACACTGTGGGGGCAGGTGGAGGGGGGCTCCAGAATTCCGGCGATCCGTAGTTAATGTACTTCCAGGTGGGCTAGGACGATAAAACTTGGCAGGCATCTCAGGGACCCGACCAGATTAACTTGGAAATAGTTGCTTGCCCGATCTGACCATCGTCGGGGGAGGGGGAGACGGCAGAATCCGGAAATTAGTAGCATTCATAACTTTCGAATGGATTATCGGATCTTAACGAAACTTGACGTCTTGAAAGACCTCATGTCTCAACATGTCCCATTTCAAGTACGGACCGGATCCGATGAACTGGGGGGTGGGGTCGGAGGGGAGAACCGGACATCTTGTGACACGCATAGAGTGGAGCGATCAGGATGAAACTTGATGGGAAGTACAGGCACAAGTCCTAGGTGCATCAGTGACTTAATCGGACCAGATTCGGATACCGAGGGGGGGGGGGAGAGCTGTAGGGGATGTCCGGAATTCCGGTGATCGTGAGTTAATGTACTTCCAGATGTGCTAGGACGATAAAACTATGCTGGAGCATTAGAAACTTGACATCGTTGGGTAGACATCGTCACTCTCAGATCCGACCATCCATTAAAGAACTCATCTTAACCGCAAAGTACAAAATATCACTTTTAAGCAAAATTTACTTTTTCACGATCGCCATGAGCACATGATCCTTTTTGCCTCAAGGGTTTTGCTTAGAAATTAAATTTTAGCACCCTTAAAGTGCGCATCTCAAACGAAAAGTAAAAACAACTTTTTACCATCACTTCCATCCTCTGACCCAGCCTAGCAAGTTTGGCGCATCTTAACGGAAAAGGGGAAAAAAATACTTTTGACCGTCACTTCCATCTGACCCAGCCTTGCAAGGGCCATACGAGCTTCCAGCTCTTGTTTTGCAATGTTTTGAATAGGAAGTTATACTCTTGATGATTATCTCTCCCTTCCGATGCAGAATCTCCGGGTACCTGCGGAAGAAACGAAGAAACGGTGTCACAGTTGCGCTGACTTGGGATTTGATTCATTGAGTTTGAGTCGTTACGGACACGTTTACTCCTTCTTCCTGAGAATCACTGGCGTGTTTTGACTTATAGTGTCATATAGTGTATTGAAGCCAGCTCTTGCGAACGACTGAATGAGTTTTAGTAGGGACGTTCTTTTACCGCTAGTGGTGCTGGTACGCTGCTATTAGAGTGTGTGTCAAGTTTGTCAAGTCTTGGCGCTACTTCCTAGTGTTATTTTGCTCTGTGCCAAAGCAACCTACTTCCTTAACTGCATTCATTAATTCTTATACCCGGAGACCAAAATTTCATATGTTACATTCTTAACCCTAATCTTTGCGCTTGCCACGATTCACCATAATTTCCCCCGACGAGTGTTGGAGTATCGTGATTTTTTTCAGGTTTTTGCTAAAAGTCAATGGTCTGGGAAAAGGCTTAAAACAGCCAAAGCCGTGTGTAATTTGTTAAAAGCAGAGCTTAGTTTTACAGTATTCAGATAGTTTTGAACCAGGGGCGTCGCAAGGGGGTAGAGGGGTGTTCGGTACATTTACGGGGATTCGGTAGTTATACAGTATCCAAAATAGCCTATTGGTACAAATCTATTCGGTATAATGTTCGGGATTCGGTATAAATGACAGGATGCGGTAGTTATCACGGATTCGGTGAGCGAATTTACTGAAATATTTGGTAATTCTCATGCCAGAACTGTTCGGTATATTTACTGAAATTTGGTAGTTACACAGAATTCCGAATAGGCTAGGCTATCGGTATTTTTATTTTTTATAATTTCAAGATTCGGTAGTCGACGAAAGTTTCCAGTTCCGACGAAATTATACCGAATACGAATATTATTCAGTAGTTTTTCGATGCCAAAACTATTCGGTATAGCAACCGGGTTTCGGTAGTTATATAGAATCCCGAATAGGCTATTGGTCTAAACTTACTCAGTATAATAACTGGGATTCGGTGATTTATTAGGTGTAATTTCCAGGATTCGGTAGTTACCACTAACCTCGAAACTCGAAGAGGTCGAGTGAAGAACTGGTCGCAGACAAAAGGACTGATTAATAATTTCACCGATAGTCCTTACTTTTATTTTGGATCCCCAAAACACGCTCCAATCACAAATGTTTCGATAATTCCGCCTGCGCCCATTTAACTGGTGTTCCAAGCCAGTTTTGGGATTGGGATTTGAGGTTAACAGCTAGATTTTGCATAGAAATAGTTAAAATTTCCAGGAAAAAATCTTAAATATCTCGCCTGCGGTGCTTACTTTATGTGATCAAGGGTAGTATTGACTAGCCGACTAGCCTACAGTAGCTGCTGCTGCCGGGAAGTCGCTCCATCCAGTTTCTGGGTATTTTTATGATCTTGGCTAGCCACGGTAAAAGATAGAACTTGGATGAGAAACAGTTAAATTGTAGCCTACAAAAAAACAAATTGGTGGCGCTCAATTTAATTTTGTCTTGGGTATAATAAATAGGAGCTGCTACTGCAGTCGTGCCCGGCAATATATTGTCTGAGTAGGCTTTGCAAAAACGACACCTAGTAGCTGGCTAATCATCTTTCATGCTGCCCTTTAGCGTTTATTTTAAATTATTGAACATAAAGGATTACGTACAAAGAGTAACAATTGTTGCTATTACTCTTTGTACCGTACAAAGAGTAACGGTGACAATTGTTTTTGTACGTAGTCCTTTCTGTTCAATAATTTAAAGCTCGAATTCTCATTTTCAGAATTTGGAAAAATTTTAGAAAGATTCGGTAAAATGTTTGGCTCTGCCCCCCCCCCCCCAACGAAAATGCACTTACGACGCCCCTGATTGGAACACAAACATTTTATGTTACAGCAAAAATATATTTTCTTTCTCATAGATACAAGTTGTCAGATCTTTCATATGTAGTCATTAATCATTACTGTGTTGGATTCTTAACGGTTATAAGGACGACTTTTTGTACTTCTGGATTTTGAATTTGTCCAGGCTCTCCGCCAGTCGAACAGGTCCAGATAGCTAGTTCGGATAGACAGATTCGAAAAAGGCGACCGTGGAGTATTTAAAGGACTACCCTTTTTTAGACTAATAACCGACATTTTTTTTTTTCTAGCTCCAATGGGTTGTCTTCAGTACTTGACTAGTGGCACTGGTTCATTTTCATCATTTAACTTCGGATCCGGGCAGTATCTAAGCGGTGCACATTATAAGATCTGCGTTAGGACCCCAAGAACTGCTTGCAAAATCCAGTTTTCCTCAGGGATTGGACAATTTATGCTGGAGAAGTTTGGAAGTGACCAGACTGTGCCGTATACAAGGTAGGGTGCAGCCCTTTCAGGCCCCTACCAGAAATGGGCGAATCCTAATCCGGATTCGGATTCGAATCCACTATTCGTCCTTATGGCCGAATTCGGATTTGGCCGATGCGGACTCGGATTCCAGACCCTCAGTCTTACGAATCTGCTCAAGTTCCTAGACTTTATCCTTCCAGTTTCCGTTTCCCAATTTTTACATAGTGTCTTAGGCAATCCAGCTTTTTGGTCTTCGCCACCAACCATCCTCAGTAATCTATCACGTTGTCTAATTACCTTAGATATCAGAGCTTTTTGTCACCTCTGATTTTAAACCGTAACCTATGTACATGATTTAGTTTTTGTTAAAGGACCCCTCTTGCATATTCTGCCTTTGGTTCCAGACCCTATGGAATTATAAGCTTGTAAAATCCCAACTTTTTCCATTATTTCGCTTCGTAACTACGAATTTTTAGCGCTTTTTCGGCTTTTCCGACTTTTTCCGTCACCCAACGAAAAGTTTGCCGTAATCTTCAATGTCCGCTGACATTCTTTTTATTACTTCTTTTATTTGCTTTGTTTTCCCACTTTTTAACCAAGGCACGTTCAGTTTTCAAATGTTTTGCGCCCAGCCGCCGCGTCGGAGAACAGGAAGGCTGGATATAGTCGACAAGCGCTAACAAGAGAACCGCTAGTTTTAGGTGGAAAGTAATGGTATTTCCAAAAACGTTTTTGGGATCCAAAAACGTAAGTGGAGGGATACCTATGACATCGCAAAAGTTGTCCGTCTGTCCGTCTGTCCGTCCGTCCGTCCGTCCGTCTGTCCGTCCGTCCGTCTGTAAGCACAATAACTCTCGAAGGGAATGAGATATTTTGATGAAACTTGGTGTGAGGGTTCGTTGGGTCGTCGGACCAGTCAAGTTCGTAGATGGGCTTTGTAGCTCTACATTTAGGGGTGGGGGAGGGGATTCAAATTGAGGGACAACCAAAATATTTTGAAACAGCTAATGTGATAGTCGATTATGGGGTAGGAGGACATGCTGAACACGATCGTGAAAACCATTTTGTCATCGGACAAGTAGTTCGCCCGGAATCCGGTCAAAACCGGAAAGTTTGTTGAAAGTAAAAGTTTTATTTGAAGTTGATTAGATGTTCGATTTAGGGGTAGGAAGACATGCTGAAGACGATGGTGAAAATTATTTTCTCGACGGACAAGTATTTCGCCCGGAATCCGGCCCAAACCGGAAAGTTTGTTGAAAGTAAAAGTTTTATTTGAAATTGGTTAGATGTTCGATTTAGAGGTAGGAAGACATGCTGAAGACGATGGTGAAAACTATTTTCTCGATGGACAAGTATTTCGACCGGAATCCGGCCCAAACCGGAAAGTTTGTCAAAATTAAAAGTTTTATTTCGAGTTGATTAGATGTTCGATTTAGGGCAAGAAGACATGCTGAACACTTATGTGAAAACAAGTTTCTACCCGGACATGTAGTTCGTCCGGAATCCGGCCAAAACCGGAAAACTGTTGGAAGTCATAGTTTTATTTCTAGTTGATTAGATAAGCGATTTAGGGGTAAGAAGAGATGCTGAGTCCCTGTATGACAATCTTATTTTACCCGGACATATAGTTCGACCGGAATCCGGCTGGAATCGGAAAATTTGTTATAAGCTAAATTTTTATTTGAAGTTGATTAGATGTTCACTACTGGGGAAAGAAGATACCCTGATTTCGTCTTTGAGCTTTCTTTTTTCGCCGGACAAGTAGTTCTGGAGTTCGGTCGGAACCGGGAAATTGGCAGAAGTGGCAGGAAGTTTTCGTCAAAACAGATATGACTTATAGGGGTAAACACACATGCTGAATCCAAATCTGAACTTGGTTTTCTCAGGTGGTTAGCTATTTGGCCTTAATCTGTTTCTGAATTTTAATTGTAAAAATGTTCAAGGAGTCTGGCGAAGACTGGATCTGGCTAAGACAAGACCCAGTTGTCTGGATCAGATATTGAATTTTTGGGATCCCATCGAAACCTTTGGTCTTGTTTCTGATTCATTTCATAGGGAAAAGGTCATTTCTAGTAAAGTTAAAATCAGACAAGAAGGAAAACACTGAACTGGTGTATGAACTAAAAGTAAAGAAAAGCTGAAAATTTGGTAGTATGAGTAGTAAAGAAAAGCTGAATATTTGGTAGTATGCATTTTTTGGGATCCCAAAACATAAGTAGAGGGATACCTATGACATCGCACAATTGTCCGTCCGTCCGTCTGTCCGTCCGTCCGTCTGTAAGCACGATAACTCTCGAAGGGAATGAGACATTTTGATGAAACGTGGCATGAGGATTGTTTGGGTCAAGGGTAAGGTCGAGTTCGTAGATGGGCTCTGTAGTCCTATATTTGGGGGTGTGGGGGGGGTCCATTTAAGGGACAAACAAAATATTTTTAAACAGCTAATGTGATAGTCGATTATGGGGTAAAAAGACATACTGAGCACGATGGTGACAATCATTTTCTCGCCGGACAAGTAGTTCGTCCGGAATCCGGCAAAAACCGGAAAGTTTGGTAAAAGTACAGGTTTCATTTGAAGTTGATTATATGTTTGATTTAGGGGTAAGAAGACACGCTGAGCATCTAATCAACTTCAACACAACTTCAATTGTATTGAAGTTGATTAGATGATATATTTAGGGGTAAGAAGAGACGCTGAGTCTGTACATAATGATCATTTTTTACCCGGACATATAATTAGTCCGGAACCCGGTTGTACCCGCATTTTTTTTAAGTCAAAATTGTATTTAAAGTTGATTAGATTTCTTTATAGGGATAAGGAGATACGCCGGCTTCGTTTCTGAATTTTTCTTTTTTTGCTGGACTAGTAGTTCGCTTGGAATTCGGGCGAAACCGCAAATTTGGCAGTAGTAAAGCAGGAAGTTTCGTTGAAAACTTTGTTGGAATAAAAGTTTCGGTCAATATCGTCAAAATAGATACGGCTTATAGAGGTATAGATAGGTAGATAGAATATCTGAACTCGGTTTTCTCTGATGATTAGCCTGGCGAAGACAAGACCGAATTGTCTGGATCAAATCTTAGATTTTTGGGATCCCATCGACACCTTTGGTCTTGTTTTCCTAGCCCTCCGATTTCATTTTATTCCTGATAACTGGTAAGGGTCTAACCTGTGCGGTTTTTACGGAAAGTGTGGACCTTAGGCTGGATTGATGAATATGACATTACATTGTGGAAAGCTCCGTAGAACTCTAGCCTGGGGCCAAAAAGGATGGTTTTTGCTTGTCCTCGAGCCAGAGCCTACGGTGTGCGAAGGGTAGTGGAGTTATATAGCTCATGTCAGAGAGGACTATCTGAAGTTGTGCAGCAAACCTTTCGTTTCATCAAACCATGTTTGTGCTTTCGAGTGGAAAACTCCGTTCTAGCACGCAAGCAGGCAGGCACCAGTTTCAAATTGAAGATGGAGTAAAATCTATAAGCGTTAAACATATGCGGCAGTTACCCGGCCCCAGAGCCAACATATCTTCTTTGAGTGATGAATAGAAAAATCTACAGAAACAAAAAAGTGTTTTTTTCCCACGGGTCCGTAAGTGCTGCCATCTATTGTTTCTATCCATTTCTGTTCGCGATTTCAGCTTAGTTTATCATTCGTTTTTTTTTGCACTTGAGTTTGCGGTAGAGAAATGGTATCAGATGTGCCTCTCAAACTTTAAAAGTTCTCTCATTGCTAAAGAAACTAGAGCTTATCCTTTGCTCCTTTCTAAGTGGTGACGTTAGAAAGTTGGCCTACGGCAAAAAAGTCAACTTTTGAACTAAGACAGGTAGATTTTTTTTTCGACGGCAGTCGATAGCCGTTGATAAGCTGATCAAAGCATATGTCATCCATTTTTTGGTACAAAAATTCCTTCATGAGATACACCAGTCTGAAAGGGGTTGACAACTTCAGTAGTAAGGTACACACTGAAACCAAAAATAGGTGATACCAGTTGTGGTACATGTAGGAAACTTGTACGTAACAGTCAACTGTTAGCTCATAATCATCTTTGTCAATGAGGGGTTTGCAGCTTTTGCTAGTTGGTGTACCTGTTATTTGTTTCCGGTGTATTCGATGGTAAGAACAGTTTGATTCCCAATTGTAAGACATGAAAGGGACTTGTAAGTAATAGTCGGCTGTTATGCTACAATCATCTTCAGCGATGAGGGGTTTGCAACTTTTGCTAGCTGGTGTACCCATTATTTTTATCCGGTGAACTTGATGTCTATCACGGGAGAGGGACTTGTAAGTAAGAATCGGTTCACGGGGGGCTAGAAATTTGTGCAAATTGGTGCACATTGTATCCGATTTCTATAAATCTGACGGTAAGAAAGTTTGTATCGATGGTGTATCGCTGTAACCTAGGATTAACTGTTTGCGCAACGGGTACAGACGATAATGTAAAACAATGAGGTAGTTTCGTAATAATTAATAGTGTCATCTATGGTATTTCAAGCCTAAAAAGTTAAGGATAGCTTTATAATACTAACTAGATTATAGAAGATATTGTTCCAAGTTTTTATCCGTCACGATGTCTACGATTGAAAAGGATAAAGTTCAACTGACTGCGAAGTCAATTTAGTCCCTTCTTCCGATATTCTTTTCTTGTGGTTAGGGCAATCGATAGCCCTTGATGAGCTGACCAAATTCATCCATTTTTTGGTGCGAAAATTCCTTCATGAGATACACCAGTTTGAAAGTTTCAAGGGGTTGACAACTTCAGAAGTAAGGTACAAAGTGAAACCAAAAATAGGCCGAAACCAGTTGTGAGACATGTAGGGGACTTGTAAGCAACAGTCGACTGTTAGCACATACTCATCTTCGGCAATGAGGGGTTTGCAGCTTTTGCTAGTTGGTGTACCTGTTATTTGTTTCCGGTGTATTCGATCGAAGAACAATTTGGTTCCCAATTGTAAGACAGGCAAGCGACTTGTAAGTAATAATCGGCTGTTATGCTACAATCATCTTCGGCGATGAGGGGTTTGCAACTTTTGCTAGCTGGTGTACCCATTCTTTGTTTCCGGTGAACTTGATGTCTATCACGAGAGGGACTTGTAAGTAGGAATCGGGTTCACGAGGGGCTAGAAAGTTCTGGAAATTGGTGCACATTGTGTTCGATTTCTATAAATCTAACGGTAAGAAAGTTTGTATCGATGGTCTACCGCTGTAACCTAGGATCAACTGTTTACGCAACAGTTACAAACGATAATGTAAAACAATGAGGTAGTTTCGTAATAATTAACAGTGTCATCTATGGTAATTTAACCCTGAAAAGTTACGCATAGCTTTAGAATACCAACTATATTATATAAGATATTGTCCCAAGTTTGCATCCGCCACGATGTCTACGATTGAAAAGGATAAAGTTCAACTGACTGCAAAGTCAATTTAGTCCCTTCTTCCGATATTCTTTTGTTGTTGATTATACAACGCTGAGGAATAGCCTTTGATCATGTAATTACTGATCGTGTTCTTCTTAGAACATACCGTTTTATAAGCTTCGATAAGTTGACAACTTCAGCATTTAACCGACAGCAAAGAAACAAAACCAAAGTGTTGCTCTCGCAACACTTTAGTCGGCGAAGCCGGACAAAGGTTGCCGCAACACTTCACGTTGCCCAGGCAACGTAGGTCTAGTTTTTTCCAGCCTGTTTTCAGCTTGGATTTTTTGTAAGAAAAAGTTTGACCTTCTTAGCTAAATCCTTTCGCAAAATCACCCGATGAAAACTTTGTCGCCTACGTAGTTGTATGATAGTTGTACGAAAAATTAGCATGCTTGATATGTAATAGTACAGAACACTATCATATAATGTGCCTCAGACTGGGCCAATCTTAAGCAGTAGTATCGAATAGCATCCTGTCTTGCTATAGTAGCATCCAGTCTTGTTAATAGTAGCATGCAGTGGTAACACTTAACACTGTATGCTATTAAAACTTACAACTCGATACAACTAATTCTTGAAAATTTTCATCGGTCATTGGTGTGGGGTCATCTTTGTTGGACATTGGCTCGGCTTGGAAAGTTCAAAAATTCGGTGAGGGTGAGAGACCCTCTTAAGATCCACTTTTCGCAACTGCAGTCATAATTTTGTCTTACTTTGTTTCTCGTAGATTATATGATTTTTCATGGGTAGCTTTGGCCTCTCTTGGGAAGACAGGGAGGGCAGCTGCACCCCTCGAAATGACACGTCTACTTGATTAGATTGTCTTGAGTTCGCGATTATCTGTTGAAACTCGAATTGTTCCCGATACCCCCCCCCCCCCCCCCCAAAAAAAAAGAAGAAAAATTGATTGGACTCTGTAAGCTTTATTTTAGGTCGGGTGTGTCGTCGAAATACTGCGTCCAAGATTATCTGCTTCTACCCGGTGGGTCGTCTGATGGAGAAGTGCCTACTCAGGACCGGTTTTGTGGCGGTGTCTTGAACACAGTTCAAGGGTCAACGGAGTTCCGGCCTGTTATCGGTAAGTCTTTACGGAACCCCGTCCCGTTGTCGGTAAGTCTTTAAGGAATCCCATCCCGTTATCGGTGAGTCTTTCACGGAATCCGGTCGTGTTATCGGTAAGTCCTTACGGAATCCCGTCCCATTATCAGTAACTCTTTACAGTTCTGCCCTGTTATCCGGAAGTCTTTATGGAATCTTGTCCCGTTATCGGTAAGCCTTTACCATGAACGGATTGCATGGCAAGTAGGACGAAATGAAGACAAAAACGGATTCTCCACCTTGGGGTTGCTACTCGCTAAAGGCCATGCTTTATTCACTAGGCTACCCGGATGCAATTTTGCGACGCCGGAATTCTGAACTTTGTCCGCGAACATAATTTTATTTATTTATTTCAAATAAGGCCAACAAGGGCCACAATATAACAAAAACACATTAATGAATCGTCATTGAATAATTAGCAAGGAATATCTGTGAGTTTGAAATATCAGCATGTGATACATTCATCATTGAGAACATTTTCACCGCCTCCTTTCATTTTTATTCCTGTTCTTGCTCGAAATCGGTTGCTACGTAGGACAAGAATGCTTAATGCCGAAAATCCTAGCTAGTACTTTCTGTGACTCAGAAGAGTCCCAAGAGAGAGTAGGTTTGTGTCAATCAGAAGCTGAAGATTGCATTGCGGCTAGTTTTTGGGGGGCCTGAATACGTAACTACTTAAACAGCCTTTACCCTAGGTTCACTCAGACGTTCACAGTGAGGCGATATCGGCCATCGCCGAGATTTTCGTCGCCAAAATCGGCGATTTCTGTTGCTTCGTCAGGCGATTTTAATTATGGGAAAATTCAGCTTTAATCTGTGCGATTTTATGCACGCAACAGCAACATGGGCGACCCTTTTGATGATTCACTTTTAGAAAAATTAATTATTTTATATTATTTTAATTATTTTTCGCGTTAAATTCTGCTGCCAACGAAATCAGTGTGAACATCCAGGCGATTTGGATCTTCTGTCGCTCCTTTTGGAAAATCTCGTTCATCGCCGCGATTTGCTCTGTGTGAACCTAGGGTTACGCTAAGTCATAAAAGTATAGTAGTTAAATTGCATTTGAAAACTATCATAAACAAAAGAAGAAAATATAAAGATATCGATGGTGGACAGGCGGAAACGCGTAAATTTTTTTTATTTTTTCAGGAGGCTAAAAAAACAAGCGCATTTCGCCGCAACGCCTGCAATGACCTGCACTAACTGTATCTCGGTCTCTATGCAACCGAACTGTATCTCGGTCTCTATGCATACTAGAGACACGGTGACTAGAGCAAAATGTGCGCCTTAGCCTCGGATTTAATGGTTTGACCATAACTCATTTTCATGAAAAAATGAGTTACTCGTGTCTGCCTGTCCACCAGGGGATCGACTAAAACCAGGAAGGGAAGGGAACGCAAGAAAAGCAGGAAGGCATACTAAAACCAGGAAGGGTATACTAAAAAGAGGAAGAGCATACTAAAACGAGGAAGGCTGTCGCCGGAATTCGCCGCACCGTTCCCTTCCTCTGTTTAGTATTCTTCGAGGTGTCGGCAACTTTGAAAGTTCACCATCACTTCCTCGTTTTAGTATGCCTTTCCTGGTTTTAGTATGCCTTCCTGCTTTTCTCGCGTTCCATTCCCTTCCTGGGTTTAGTCGATCCCGTCCACCAGCGATATACTCACACAATAGATAAAACGGAAACGTCATCTGCATATGCTGTGGCGGCGATATTTCGTCCCTTCTTGGCAAGGGTCTTCGTCAGGCTGTAGAACGTCAGGGACAATGTTGGCAAGCGGAAGAAACGAACCTGCAATCATGTTGAAGCTTGTGTAGCTGTCGTTTCCATTTTATCATTATTACCATAAATTACCTTAAATCGCAATTGCGAGCGAAAGGTAATCCCGTTTTGCGCTGGCTCAGTGATGTATAAATGTTTCGAAGTCAGCTTAGGCTCAAGTAGTATTTAAAATCTAGAAATCAACCAAGTGAATAATCCAATTAATGACACGAAAACATTAAAAACGAAAGAAAAAACTCATACATCGTTATACCTCCAAGGCTCTACAATCAAACCGACTCTAAGTGCGAATTTGGAACTACGCTAATTGTAGTTACCAGGAAAAGATCAAACAAAATCCCGTAAGAGCTCCATCGTAAGCTGGAAAGCTTTGAGCACCAGCATGGAAAATGGTCAACATCTTCCTCTTCGGTTTTCCCAAGCGGAAAGTATACGTATTGCAGCTATGCGGATGACCTGGCTGTCCTGGCCCAGGGTTGGTCACCAAAAGTAACTTCGTACACCCTGGAAAGTAACCCAAAAGTATCTCAGAGTAACCCAATGTAACCTAATGTAACCCAATGCAATGTAACCCAAAGTAACCCAATGTAACCAAAAGTAACCCAAAATAACCCTGAGTAACCCAAAGTATCCTGAAGTAACTCGTACACCCTGGTGCTTGGTGACCAACCCTGGGTCCTGGCTCCGTCTGTGTCTGCACTCAATAAATTATTGGGTTTGTGTGATAGTTTTGCTAGTCGCCATGACATTGTTTTCAACACTAAGAAAACATTTTGCATGGCTTTCATTCCCCCTGGTATGAGACTCCTAGTAATCCCACCAGTGTTTCTTTCGGGGGTTCAACTTGAGTTTGTAACTTCGTTCAAGTACTTGGGGTTCACGTTTACCCCCAAGCTGGATGATGAACTCCATGTGAATGCATTGGCCAGATCGCTCTATGCTCGTGCTAACCTCCTGATCAATTCGCGAAGTGTGACGGAGTGGTAAAATCTTTCTTGTTCCGGGCTTACTGTACACACCTTTATGGTCTTTCTCTTGTGACCAATATCACGGTCAGACGCGGCAATTCCCTCCGTGTTCTGTACAATAACTCCCTCTGGTGGTTGCACGGTTTTCCCTGGAATTGTAGTGCCTCGGCAATGTTTGTTGGTGAAGGTCTCCCATCTTTCTCTGAAGTCCGTAGATCAGCTTGTTTTTCGCTCCAGAATAGAATTTTGGAGTCCCAGAACCCTCTGTTGGCTGTTCTCTCTGGACCGCATCTTCCCATTTGGCTGAAATGGGGGAGTTGGTATACTGTGGATTTGACCCAACTTAGTGTGTAAAGTGTAAGTTTATGAAGTGTTATTTTGGTATGTATAATGGCCCTAGTTTGCCATTATACATACTATTGATTGGATTCAAATAAATAAATAAATACCTGCTCTTCCCTGATACCCTTTTCCTTTTAGAACACTTTTTTCTAAACGGTAACCGTGAAAATTAACACGAAGCTGAATACATGACAGTAGGTACTTCAAGTGCCGCAGGTACATAAACTCGGGATCATTTGAAAGTTATGAAAGTGTTACTTCTAGAAATTCCTAGTTGGCTCCTCCCCTTCCTCGAGTTTCTTCTCAAAATTGCCATCATGTTCATTCCAAAGCTAACAAGACCAAAGGTTTCGATGGGATCCCAAAAATTCAATATCTGATCCAGACAACTGGGTCTTGTCTTGGCCAGAACCAGTCTTCGCCAGAAGTGTTTACCCCTATAAGTCATATCTGTTTTGACGAAAACTTCCTGCCACTTCTGCCAATTTCCCTGTTCCGGCCGAACTCCAGAACTACTTGTCCGGCAAAAAAAGAAAGCTCAAAGACGAAATCAGGGTATCTTCTTTCCCCAGTATTGAACATCTAATCTACTTCAAATAGAAAATTTTCAAATATTTCGATTCCAGCCGGATTCCGGTCGAACTATATGTCCGGGTAAAATACGATTGTCACACAGGGACTCAGCATCTCTTCTTACCCCTAAATCGCGTATCTAATCAACTAGAAATAAAACTTTGACTTCCAACAGTTTTCCGGTTTTGGCCGGATTCCGGACGAACTACATGTCCGGGTAGAGACTTGTTTTCACATAAGTGTTCAGCATGTCTTCTTGCCCTAAATCGAACATCTAATCAACTCCAAATAAAACTTTTAATTTTGACAAACTTTCCGGTTTGGGCCGGATTCCGGTCGAAATACTTGTCCGTCGAGAAAATAGTTTACACCGTCGTCTTCAGCATGTCTCCCTACCTCTAAATCGAACATTTAATCAACTTCAAATAAAACTTTTACTTTCAACAAACTTTCCGGTTTGGGACGGATTCCGGGAGAAATACTTGTCCATCGAGAAAATAGTTTTCACCATCGTCTTCAGCATGTCTTCCTACCCCTAAATCGAACATCTAATCAATTTCAAATAAAACTTTTACTTTCAACAAACTTTCCGGTCTGGGCCGGATTCCGGGCGAAATACTTGTCCGTCGAGAAAATAATTTTCACCATCGTCTTCAGCATGTCTTCCTATCCCTAAACCGAACATCTAATCAACTTCAAATAAAACTTTTACTTTCAACAAACTTTCCGGTTTTGGCCGGATTCCGGGCGAACTACTTGTCCGATGACAAAATGGTTTTCACCATCGTGTTCAGCATGTCTTCCTATCCCTAAACCGAACATCTAATCAACTTCAAATAAAACTTTTACTTTCAACAAACTTTCCGGTTTTGGCCGGATTCCGGGCGAACTACTTGTCCGATGACAAAATGGTTTTCACCATCGTGTTCAGCATGTCTTCTTACCCCATAATCGACTATCACATTAGCTGTTTCAAAATATTTTGTTTGTCCCTTAATTTGAATCCCCTCCCCCACCCCTAAATGTAGAGCTACAAAGCCCATCTACGAACTTGACTGGTCCGACGACCCAACGAACCTTCACACCAAGTTTCATCAAAATATCTCATTCCCTTCGAGAGTTATCGTGCTTACAGACGGACGGACGGACGGACGGACGGACAGACGGACAACTTTTGCGATGTCATAGGTATCCCTCCACTTACGTTTTGGGATCCCAAAAATGCGGTAGGATCCATTCGCTGTAAGACCTTTAAAGACCCTGGAGAACTCGCTGGAGAAACAACAGATACTTAATTCAGGAAACTAAGAGCGGCTTAACCGAGTATTTCCTGTACCAGGTGTTTGAAAGTTTGATCTTATAATGCGTACGGATATGTTATGAACAAGTAAAAGGAGACCAGCGTCTCTCGTGCTTATCTCAGTTATACATCATTGAATACGGAGGCTGTGGATGCATACGGATATGAAGAAGTAAAAGGAGGCTATGGTAAAATATTAGCAAGGGTGCCATTTGGGTCGAAATTGTTCCACTTAATCGCCCGAGGCCGAACGGTCGATCCGAGGAAGAAACTGACCTGGAACTGGGTTGAAATCTGTTTCACTTTGTCTGGGTCGATTTCAAGGGGGAAATTTCCGTGCGGGAATCAGAGACCTTTAGATTTCAAGATCTCCCTCCTTGGTGATAGGTTTTGTGCGCTAAATACGTTCCAAAAGGCAAAATGCTAGTCAATGACTTTACTTTAAGGTATGTTCAAAAACTACTTTAAATTTACACCAAAAAGATTATTGAAGTTTATTAATAGACCTGGTATTGGGGCCCAAAATTGGTCTTTGGTCCCACAGAAATGGCGCCACTTGATATTAGTATTTGTTTTTAGTTTCAATATACTATCTCAGGCAGACGATATCTCGGTACTTGACTTACCACTTAAAATGGCAATAAAATAAATTAGGATAGGCTGTAGACAAACAGGTATTAAGAATTACCAAAAATGATATCCTATTATAAGGCTTCAGCTCCACTTTAACTTAAATGGTTTTATTGCTATTTGTGTGTAAATGAATTTTTGTGATTCTTCTTTTCAGCCTTTGCTCGTATATTTCGGTGGAAATAAATAAAACAATAATAACCTTTCGCAGTGCAGCTTTTCGACAGAACCGTTTATTGCTATTTACCGAACCATCTTTCGTCCCTACCAGAATCATATGTCTCTTTCCATTTCTGTTTGAGGCCTATTGTTCCCAGTGGGATACTTGGGGGGAGGGGGATATACTCTAACTTTATCACGACTCGGTTTAATCCAACTTGAGCCCACGTTTGTTGCGGCGCTCAACAATGCAATTCCGTGTGATAACACTCGTCTTTCCAGTAAGCAAAGATTTACTGGATTTGTAGAGAATCCATTCAGAACGTTAAGAGAATCCTCGGTAATAGGTGTCTGTTTGTATTTGCCTTTAAGTACAGATTGCCGCGTGACGTGTGATTTGAATTATTTGCCCTTGGTGTGAGGAAAGGTCTGTTCGCTGTATTCGTGTGAAAATTGCTGTAGGCGTTTCCTTCGCACTGTTGGTAGTCGACTTTTTTTCAAATTTTCTTCAATAAGCTGTTTTTATGGCACATGAGCTTACTCAAGTGCCATATAGCGATCGTAATGTCTGTCGGTCTGTCCGCATTTTGCTAGTTCGGGCACTTCCACATGACCTAGGACGATAAAACTTGGCACGCATATCAGGGACCCAACCGGATTAACTTGGAAATAATCACTTCTCCGATCCGACCATCAATGGGGGAGTGGCAAGATGGGAAATCCGGAAATTAGTAACATTCATAACTTTGGAACGGATAATCGGGCGTGCATTAAACTTGACAGGTATCAAGAACAAGTGTCTTGGATGTTCATTGTCAAATCGGGATCGGATCCGATAACTGGTCGAAGGGGTTGGTACAATATGGTCGAAGGGGTTGGTCGAAGGTCGAAGGGGTTGGTACAATATGTTGTTGAACCTTAGTAGGGGTTGATATTGATTAGGGGGGTGCTAGGATGATGAAACTTGGCAGGCATATCAGTGACCCGACCAAACCGACCTGGAAATAATCAGTTTTCCGATCCGACCATCTGGGGGGGGGGGGATCCGAAAAATTCAGTGGTGTGTAACTTTCGAACGGGTGATCGGTTGAAATGAAACTTAATACCTGAATAAATAACATATCTCTGATTTTCCATTTGAAGTCCAAACTGGACTCGACAGCTATGGAGGAGCTGGGGGGGGGGGGGGGGGAGACCGGAAATCTCGAGACACGGTTAGAATGGAGGGATCGGAGTGAAACTTGCTGGGAATAACAAGCATCTGCTCCAGATAAATCGTTTACACATCTGGACTGGATCCGGACACTTTTGAGGAGGGGGGTGGAGGGGTGTTTCCCGGAATTCTGATGATGGCGGTTCTGGGGATGTTCACGGCGAATGTTGGGGGGCTTGTCTGGGACCCTATCAAACTGACTTGTAAAAAAAAAATTTACTCGATCCGATAGTCGTGGGGGAGTAAAGGAAGGGTGAATCCGGTATATTGAGTCGTGCTTAACTTTGGAACGGGTGATCGGATTTAAGTGAAACTTTTTTATTGAAAAGAGGACAGGTCTCTGGTCTTTTTCATGTTCGGACCGGTTCCGACAACAACTGGGGGGGGGGGGGGGGGGAATACGTAACCGGATAGGGATGGAACTGGGTGGAATAACCAACAGATGCTCCGGATAAATCATTTACAGAACCGGATTGGCTAACACAATCGCGCCATTTGGGCGCATTTTGAAATTCCGTGGTGCATATTTTTTCCAGAAATGCGCCTGCGCACTTTTGGGCGTAATTCTGGAACTCTACTGGCGCTTTTGGGCCCATATTCGGTTCAAAGACTGAACTAAAACGCGGCTTTTCAATTGCCAGTGTTGAGGTTTGGCGGACACTGTGGCTGAGTGAACACTAGTGGAGCAACGAAGGGACGCATTTTCATCATGTATGATTTAACTGAACACACATAATTTTGATATTCTTTTAATTTTCACTATATGCTCTAGTAGTGACGTTCAGAATTACTACGGCCGTCCCAACAACGTCAAGTTCTACTATGGTGCAGAAAATGTGTACCTAAACACAAATGCGGCTTTTCAATGGCCAGTGTTGAGGTTTGGCGGAAACTGTGGCTGAGTGAACACTAGTGGAGCAACGAAGGGACGCATTTTCATCATGTATCATTTAACTGAACACATATAATTTTGATATTCTTTTAATTTTCACTAAATGCTCTAGTAGTGACGTTTAGAGTCACTACGGCCGTCCCAACAATGTAAAGTTCTACTATGGTGCTGACACTAGAGCAACGAAGGGACGCATTTTTATCGGGTCTGCACGCCACTTTAAGTAAATAAGTGATGGGTAGCTAGGTTGTCCTATCACAGCCCTTTTCGTTAAACTTTAACTGTTAAATATTTTATTATAAGTACGGTAGTTAACTGAAAGACAAAAATCCTCGTCGGGCGGGATTTGAACCCACGACCTCCGGCTTGGATTGTCGTTGTGCAAAATAATTGAGCAACCAATGGGCTTGGAAAACATAAGTCAGAACTATGTCTGTCTAGCGACACTACAGTCAGTAGGTCGGACTGGGATAAAGAATCAGTGATCCCTGATCGAAGCAAGTTCACCGAAACAGTCCATTTCCTCATTTCACGGGACTTGACACATTCTTCTTAAAGGCGGGGGGGGGGGATCCGTGGGGCGGGATTTTTAGCAGCGAGTCTGTCTCCTGTACTTTGGTCTCTGTGAAGATCCTCTCCTGGCCTCAGTGAGAATTGTAGCACTTTTAGCATTTTGTTGCGCTGTGAATAAGTTGTTAATTCTGTTAACCGTTATTAACCCGAGGACAAAGACGAATGAACAAATACGCAAATAATATGTTTTTTTTTCTTTTCAGCAAAGCTGTCGGGGTCAATTTACACCGTTGAAGTTCACACTGGCGCACCGCGGAACTACTTCCCCCCCGCCCACGCCGGCTTTAGTGTTAACTATCGGTTTATAACCGGACCGTGTCCACCCATCGAAGATGTACCACCTTGTGTTACGACCACAACCACACCAAACACCACCACGACAGAACCAACGACTACTAAAGAAACGACAGTTACTGAAACCACCAGTACCAAACCACCAACCACTACAAGAGCTGGGTACGGTCCGCAAAAGCTACCGAGTGGAAGCTACGGTGTGCCGCAGCACAGCCAAGGATACGGTGTGCCGCAGAAAGGATATGGCTTGCCAGTTAACAGCTATAGTGAGCCGCAGAAGGGATATGGCACTCCAACGCAGAATTTTGCAGTGCCGCAGCAGAATTATGGCGTGCCGCAAAAAGGATACGGTGTACCTAGCAATAGTGGCAGTATACCTCAAAAGGGATATAGTGTGCCGCAAACAGGCTATGGAGCACCTCAACTCAGCCACAGTGTCCCGTCAAATACCTATGGCACACCGATACACAATCCGAATTACGGTGTGCCTCAGAATAGTTATAGTGCGCCAGAAAAAGACTATGCTGCGCCGCAGCAGAACTACGGAGTGCCACTCAAAGGGTATGTGACACAGAAAGGATATAACACACCAGAACAAAGCTATGGAACTCCACAGCAAAGTTATGCTACGCCCAGCTACGCAGATCTTCAGAGCTATGGAGCGCCGGGCTACGGACAACATACACTTGATCTGAATAGCTTAACCCCGATTTATAGTTTGCTCCAGCAGTATTTTAAGCAGCCTGACTGGAGCTACATAGCTGCACTAGTGGGTCAAAGTGTACAAACTGCGCAAGTGCCGACTGGTCAGCCTTCCCCGACCATCAGCTCTTTTCCAGTCCCACTTGCTCCCTCTACTTCTCAGGCTCCCCTGATTCCTGTGATATCTGAGATCCCGCATTTAATTACCTCATCAACAACAGCTCCCCAGGTCTTCGTGGCGTCCCAGACCCCACTCAATTTTAGCTCCAACCAACCCCCACTAGTATCAGATCCCTCTACCAGTTTTACCCCTCAACTTTCCTCTGATCAAGTAACTACTCCGACCCTTAACCCGCTACGTTCTTCAACCTTTCAGAGTAGCTTAGAACCGGCTGCCCCTCAGATCATCACGCCAGGCCCTCAAATCCTCCCACCTTCTCAACCCCCCACAAACCCGCCTCATTCTTCCCTAACTACTGCCGACCTCTCCCCTATCCCGCAGTACGGCCAGCCCAGCACCGCTTTAGTTGCACCCCCAGTGTTAAAGAAATTTGCGGGAGCTTTAGCCCCTCCTCCAGTTTTAAAAAGTTCGGCGGGTAATTTGAACTTGAAGAAGTTCACCGCCTTAAGTTTGGGACTCCTACCACCAGACCCGTTAAAAAGAATTTTGATGGAAGACTTTGACAAGTTGTTAGAAGAAGAAAGAGTTAGCAGTAATGAAGTGAAGAAGCGCGTGTTTGATGAAAGTAGTGAAGATTCAGATTATTACTATGATGAGTGACAAGTTTCGTTAACTCTAATCCGCTGTTAAAGCGAAGAAAAGATTACCTTTAGGAATAAGTGTCATCACAAGCCCCTACATTATGTGAAATTAAAGATATTTGTGCAGTAGTTTCGAGCAGTCGCAAGCCTTGCCAGACCCTATACCGAACACCACTGCTTCCACTCCTCCCGATTCCTCGGCAGATCTCCAGGGTTTTTTGGAAATCGCCAGACCAAAATTTTCTCCCGATAATCTCCCGATTTTCGTAATCTTGCCAAAATTATAATAAGGTTACAATTCTCGAATTTCAAAACTGGGTTTTATACCAAAATCTCTTCAAATCTTTAGTAAAAAATCAGAATCGAATAGCCAAGTTGCGAAATTTTAGCCTGCGTCGCATGGTTGCCACATTATTTTGTTTTGTACAAAAATATTTAATTTATTATCAGAAAAGTAAATTGATTTTTTGTTTGTTTAATCCTGCATGGCAAGGTTTCAACATAAATCTTCTTTGTAAGCTTTGAGAGAAGATGGTCGAGTAAGACTCTTGTCACTGCCATTTCATTTGGGATCCCAAAAAGATGATCAATCATAAATGTTTCCCAAAACTTCGCACGTGGTGCCTTTGGTAGTTTTCTCCGTTTTTGGGATCCCAAAACGTAAGTGGAGGGATACCTGTGACATCGCAAAAGTTGTCCTTCCGTCTGTTAGCACGATAACTGTCGAAGCGGTTGAGATATTTTGTTCAAATTTGGCACGAGACTCTTTGGGTAAAGTATAGGTCAAGTTCGAAGATGGGCTCTGTAGCTCTATATTTAGGGGTGAGGGAGGGGTTCGAGATTAAGGGGCAAATCAAGATATTGTTTAAAAGCAATTGAGATAGTTGATTTAAGGTATAAGGAAATATGCTGAACCCGAATATGAAAGTTATTTTCTTGCCGGACAAGTAGTTCACTCGGAATCCGGTGAAAACCAGACACAAAAGTTGTCGACCAGTTTTCGGCTATAGCAGTCCTACCCCTTTATTCTCAAACTAGTATAGCTCTGCGCCTGGATGCCGGCATTCATTTGTTTGTCCTGTGTGACGTCGAGATATCTGGCGTAATCGAAGGTCGAACGGGTTGATAAAGCGAGGATGTTGTTCAATGAGGATTCACTGGTAAAGGACAGGTCAAGTTCGTAGATGGGTCCTTTAGTCCTATCTTTAGAGGCAGAGTAGGGGTTTGGAATTTACGGTAAAACATCTCTTTTTTTTATCGTCGTTATCGATTATCGCTTTTATCGAATCGGGGCAAGGAGATATGCTGAATACATTTTTGAACTTTATTTTAACAGTAAAAATATTCAAGGAATCTGACGAAGACTGAATGGCGAAGATACAACCCAATCGTTTGAATCAAACGTTAGGTTTTTGGTATCCCATCGAAACCATTGGTCTTGTTTGGAAGGGCATGTCATTTAGTTGGGGTTTTCTTGAGTTTTAAGCTTAGGATTTGAGAAACATTAGAAACTGGAATCTGTGTGGGAATAGTTGAATTTTGGCAGAAAAAAGCCGAATTGAAAAATTTCGTCGAAGGCGCTCGCTTTGATATAGTCTTGGAAGCTGCTGCCAGAGCCTCGCTCTCTTCGGTTTGAAATATTTCTGGAAACCCTTGGGATCTTAGGGTTTGACTAAGATTAAAAGCCAGAATTAAAATACAGAATCTCTTCGATATAATAACCGGGATACGGAAGTTATACAGACTCCCGAATGCTATCAGTGTATACTTATTCGTTATACGGTAATTTATTCGTTATAATTGCCTGGATTCTGGAATTACCACGAAACTCGGAAGAGGTCGAGTGGAGCACTGGTCGCAGAGAAAATGTCATCGATACTCCTTACTTTTATTTTGGATCCCCAAAAGAATATCTAATCATAAATATTTTGAAAATTCCGCCTGCAGCGCTTTTCGTAATATTATCTATTTTGTAGAAAGGCGCATTTGACTGGGGTCTTAAGCCAATTTTAGAATTGAGATTTCGAAACATTAAAAGGTTTGGCAAAAAAAGCAAAAACAAATCTCGCCTGCAGCTTTTATGTGATTATGGGTAGTGTTGACGAGACTGCAGTTGCTGCTGCTGCCGGAACGTCGCTACATCCGGTTCCTGGAACTTCTTAGAGTCTCGGTATTTAATTCATGGTAAACGATAGAATTTTTAAGAGAAGCAGTTAAATTTTAGCCTAAAGGAAAAAAAAATGGATTTCGAAAATTGTCGGCCTCGGCGCTCGCTTTATTTTTCTATTGGCTATAATAGATAGAAGCTGTTACTGCATTCATGCCGGGCAGTATATACTCCAAGTGGGCCAACACGCCGCCCAATAGTTGGCTTATCGTCTTTCATGCGGCCTTTTAATGTTACTCTTCCTGTGTAATCCTTTCTGTTCCATAATTTAAAGCTCGAATTCTCAGTTTCTAGGATTCGATAAAATTTGTGAGAGATTCGGTACAGTTTTGGCTCTCCCCCCCCCCCCCCCCAACCAAAATATACTTGCGACGCCCCTGCTGACGCCTGGTGGTTTGGGTGTAAATTACAGCCCCTGTAATTGCCCATGAACGGGGAGGGTGGGGGCAGTTGCTTCCACTTTCTTTTTCTGAAAATCATACTTCGAAAAAATCCCGAGATTGTCGGGAGTTAATTCTAAGAAATCGGGGGATAATTATAAGAGATCAAGGAGAAACTCGGGAGTTATAAAACTGTGATTGTGTCTGACAAAGCAATTTAGAGTAAGCTTTGTTACAAAAAAAGCATCGAGTAACTGCATTCAACTTGTTAGCATGTAAAAATACTCTTTTGATTCCTCATACTTAAAAGGGCTCTAATTTAGGATAATCCTGAGAAGCGTGAAGAGTTTACATCGGTCCCACACAATTCAAACTAAATTGCTGGAAAACTGGAAAAGTTACGATTTGATTCCTCTACTTTCGATCTGCTGACTGTCCCCAAGGTGATGAAAGGTCAAGTTTCCAAAGGCTTTCAAATTTCCTCACGGACGGACGTACCCATTTCGTAAACCTAATTTTCTGTCGAGAAATCCGTGCTGTTTCCAAAATTTGCAAAATCTGGGGCCCTGGCTCTGACGGAAACGGAAAGAGACATTTTAAGTAGACCTCAAAGCACCAAGTGTACTTTAGATTTTGGAGGTGTAATGGAGATCGGGAGTTTACTATCAGCCTTGCTGTCAAACCGGTCATATACTAAAGTAAGTATGAGGCAGTTACTCAATGCCTTTTTTGTAACAAAGCTAACTCTAAATTACTTTGTCAGACATAATCACAGTTTTCAAACTCCCGAGTTTCTCCTCAATCTCTTGAAGTTTTCCCCCGATTTTTTCGAAGTAGTTGATTTTCAAGGTGATTTTCAGAAAAATGAAGTGGAAGCACTTCTACCACCCATTCCGTTCATGGGCAAGTGGGCCCAAATTGCCCCATGAAAAAAGTGTTTGACCCGTGACTGTAATCCAATTCTAAGCTGGTATACTTGAGGAAAAAGAGTAGTAAATACGCATTTTGATAGGTCCCCCCCCCCCCTCCTGTTCATGGGCAGATGGGCCCAGATTTCCCATGAGTTAAGTTCGTCTGCGACAGTCTCAAGTTCATCTATGGATGGGGATTTTGGTTTAACAGCAACAAATAAACAGACGCGACGTACTTCTTTAATCAACAGTTGGAAACTGGACTCTTCCGTCATATGACCGATGAAATGCCGTTCTTAATGAATTGTGACAAAGGGGGATTAGGCTGCTGCGATTTGGCTTATTGCACTTTTTATTACTTTGCTAATGGAAAACTGGCTGTCAGACCATTATTAGTAGAACTTGTTGGAACTCAAGCTATTCGTGCAGGATCTTTAACATATCTTTGGATTTCTACTTGCGGTTAAATTTAAAGTGGGATGATTACAAATTAGGTTATTTCAATAGTTGTTTGGTTATTGGCAAATTATTGGGGATGTGAAATGTCTTGGTTCTAAAGCTGTTTGTATATCAAATGTGATAAACATTTTACTTTTACACTCCACGTCTGAGCGCTTGCGCACTTGTTCTTCAAAAGAGTCGATGACCAGCTATTCGGTAAATACCTTGTATCCCCCCCCCCTCCCTAAACAATTTGGCTAGTAAAGTAACGGCTCTGCATCTACGTGCTTGTCCTTCAGACATTCGACAAATATAATTATAGGTAAGCCATTACCGAAAAATAACAGACACATCTTATCATCAGTTTCCTACTTTTTTCGTCCCTGGATTTCAGCTAGATTAACATCCGTAGCGCAGGGAAATTCTACGCTTCTGGATGAATTTTGGGTTGTCGTGCAAGCAGCCCACATTCTGAACGTCATTACTAGATACCAGGGTGAAAAAATGCAAAATCCCTCAGATTATAGTCAAAGTAATTCAGTGTATTCAAACATGACATGTAAATATAAGTTGTCTCTTCAGTTAAACTTTAAAGAGTCAAAATTTTGACATGTCTGCAGAGGCTTACAAATGTCGAAAAGTTTCTTTCGTAAGTGTATTTGTCCAAATCAACAGCTTCAAGTGTGTCGTCGAGGAACTGTAAAGAAGCCAGCAGGAGTATTTGGAATATCCATATTGCCTGGACGAATTGAAATATGCAGAAAGTTCTTAGCGGTGTATGAATGCGTTTTCATGATGCGATGTGTTTCCAGAGCTGAGCTGCCATTGGTTGAAATTCTAGCCAATGGAGAATCGCCTATAAGTTGACGGTGGGAATCCAAGTCCAAAAGGTGCGATTTTCCACAAAGCTGTTACAGATTCTTAATATCAGTTCTCTGGCTAGTAAGTTGGAAAGCACAGGTGCTCTGAATTCCTCGAACCTTCAAATTGAAAGTAAGTCTGATTTTGGTATGATAACATAGTTCGAAAGACGGGCTGTTTTAGGATTACCTTGAGTTAGATTTAAAGGAAGTTTAAAAAAATTTCGAGTGTAGAACCTATTTCAGAGACTGGATGTGTATTATGTATTACTTGATTGTCAAGACGCTGTCAAAATATCTGGGGGGGGGGGGGTGCGTGAAGATGGAGTTTAAACAAGATACTTCTGTTACTTTCATCTAGCGATTGCAGTGGTTTGCAAACGATGTTGACAAACCTCTCGGTGGCGCAGTAGTTAACATAAAGGCAAATGAAACCGAAGGTTGTGGGTTCAAATCCCGGCCGAGGAGCAATTAGTTTACGTTTTTATTTGCCTTTTAACCTCGCTTTTAGCTGGCCGTTTCGATGACTTTCTACTTGTTTTGCATTTTCATAAAAATGGTCCTGAGCAATATTTGATATTTCCCTTTTCTGTCAATAAGACAAACGCCGACTTCGTCTTTTCCCTCGCCTTTTTGCAAAATAGAAACTTGGTAGCTGACCCTTTTGGATTTTTGCCCCGCAAGTTTTGTCCTTTTACCCAGAAATCCGACAAAAGATGGATTTGACTCAAAGGGATAATCAGTATTTGGAGACTGTCCCACATTTTAAAGATGAAAAATCTATAGTATGAGCAAGGCCGTATCCAGGGGCGTGGGGTAGGGGTTGACCCTCCCCCCCCCCCCGAAACATACAAAAATAATCATTTGTATAGGCTTTTCCCGCTGATCTATGTGTTTTCTGTACTTTTTTGTCCGATCAGTAGGCGAATCCCCCCCCCCCCCGAAATAAATTCCTGGATACGGGACTGAGTATAAGTAACAGGACAAATAAAATGGCATATGTCAAAATTGTGTTTTCAGGGAAAGCGGAAAGTCCTTAGTGGTAATGGCGACTTACAAAACCGCCAGAATGTTCAAAAAGGCCTGAAAAAGTATACAAGGTAAAGCCAAGGGAAGGCAAAAGCCGAACAAAAACGCAACTATTTTGTCTTTCAATTCACCATTTTATTATCGAAAGGGCGAAAGAACACGCTTGCTTGGCTGTTATTTTGGGCTCAAATGGATATTTTTGCCGGAAATCGGAGATATTGAAAGGCTTAGAGCTTTTACATCTTCTGATTGTTGTCCTGAGAGATATATTCCTGGAAATAAGAGTGAACGGGTCCCGGGCGCTCCCGAGCTGTATCCAAGTGATGAGTAAAGGGGTTACACATTTGGGAGCAGCAACCTAGAGGAAGTGAATGTTTGTGCGCTCCCCTTGGTGTGGAAAGAAAAGAGGAAATAAAGTGTACTGTTTGTTTAAGCAAAAAAAACTAACGCTAGGCCCTCTATGCCGTTTTCGTATTAGGAGTAAAAAAAAGTAGATTAGGGACATGCTGCACTTCATCAATACCCGATTATTTCAGGCTTATCCTGGCATAAACTTTCAGTAGAAATTTAATTTAATTTTATTTTATTTTGGATTTACAAGTATGCTTCTTCTTTTATTTGATGCGTCTGTTGGTTCGAACTGCCAGCTTCTTGGTTGAAGGTGCCTTCTTCTTTGCAAAGTATTCAAATTGTGAAAGGAAACCTGGTAGCAGTTGCTATTACCAAAATATTCAAAAAACGATAAAACGTGAATGGAAAATATTTTTGGTAAGTATTTTATAGTAAAAAACACATGATTAAGGTTTTTGTTTTTTCTTCGGCGATCGTTCACTGTTAGGCGACGTTCACATAAGCACACTTCTACTGTATATGTTATTAAAACAATAAGCCGTCAGAATATAAAGACAAAAACAGACGATTCGGTCTCAAAATTACAAACAACCTAAAATTTAGTGTTTGTTGGACATATGTCGGTGTATTTACAGCAAGGCTTGAGTTGGGTTTGTATTCACTATTACTTGCTTAATCGTACTTGTGCTTAAGCTCGGCGCCCACCGAACGCGGATCTTTCCCGAACAGGTTTGCCACATCAGAAATTTTTAGAGAGTGACTTTTAGCCCAAAACAGAGAGTGAATTGGGAGTGAAATTTATTTTCATAAAATGTTCACTTTTGGACGGATTTGCCTCTGTTAAAATGACACATCTTAATTTTACTCATATGAACAAAAACTTGAAATAGTCAGTTCTGGTCGGAATCCCTGCTGCAAAAATGACACATTTGGTAATTTTCGGAAATAGAGTGACTTTTATGTCCTGCGTAGGAAAGAGTGACAAAAACAAAATAGTGTGACAATCCACACTTCCGTGCGACATGTGGCAACCCTGTTCCCGAGTCGTGAATTTTCCCGCTAGGGAGGCCAATACGCATAGGCGAATGTAGTCCCGCCTTCTGTGAGCTGCAGGCTACGGGACGCAAGCTGTTCAGCTCCACCAGGCAATACTCTTGATCTCTCTGTTCCGATGCAGAATCTCCGGGTACCTGCGGAAGAAATGAAGAAGCGGTGTCACAGCTGCGCTGACTCAGGATTTGAGTCGTTGTTTGAGTCGTTATGGATACGTTTATTCCTTCTTCCTGAGAATCACTGGCGTGTTATAGTAGCTGACGGACAAAGTCGTCCCATCAATCTCGGTCTGTTGTGAAGATTGGGGGCGTGTTCCGCCCATCTCCGTCCCAACCTCACGAAAAGTTACTACGCTGACTGTTCTAACCTTCTCGAACTAGCAACTACTTGCTTACGCTGCTCGGGAGCGTAGTAAGCGTGGTAACTACGGATCTCTGTCACGTGATTGGCTGGTTTACCCTGTGGAGTGATATTTGGACGAAGAAATAGAAAAATGCGTTCCAACCTTGACGCCAAGAAGCCAAAGTTAGTGACGTCTTGCGTAGTAACTACGGTAAGTAGGATGGAACACGCTCTGGGTGAAGGGAATCGAGAGTTGAACTAAAGAGTATCCCACCACCCTCGTCCGAAACGGGCTATGAGGATGCTCAGCCACATTTTACGTTGGGCTACGCGGAGTTTCTTCCAGCCGAACTCTCGAGTGGCAAGCAAAGCTCGGACTGGCGAAAAAGGCTTTGCTCACTATCCCCCATTTTAAAGTTAAGCTGCGTTCTTTGTCACGGGAGTTCTCACCAGCGGTCTCCGGTTTTTCTTATAAGCCGTTTTTGCATCCACCGGTGACTTCTCACCAGTCTTATAACCCGTTTTTGAACTAACCAGTGTCCGGTTTTATCTCACCGGTGCGGACTAACCAGAACCTGCTCGTGAGCCCTGCTGCAGCGAGGAGTTAGCCTGTTTTCATCAACTCACAGGTGAACCAAAAGAACGCGTTTTAAGGGATGAACCGGACACTGATGACTAAACACCAGAGACAGCCCGGAGTGCAACGAACGTAGCTTTAGTTTACTTCTGTCAATTTTTTTAGGAGAACGAGGACACGAAATGGAATGGTTGAAGCAAGCATTCCTAAGCGTTTTGGTGATCACGACAACGTTCGCTCTTCTCATCTCAGCCGATCGCGAAGATTCATTGGTAAGTGATTATTTTTTCTTTTCGAAGGGGAGTCTCTTGGGGAAAATTTTATGAAACAATTAATCAACAAGTTTTTCTTGCGGGCGGGGGTCTCAGTTATGAAAAAAATTAAACAATGGCTTAAACGCAAAATTCAGCTACGATATTCGACAGCGATATTTCTGCTCCGTGCGTGAGCACCAACTCGGCCATTGCCCATCACTTCGTTGCTAATTGGCCATATTCCTGTTCACCGCTTCCAAGCCGACTAGTTTCTGTTAATCCCCCTGTGCCTCACCATCAGCACTTGGATCAGCTATGGTAAAATAGATCCACAGGTTAGTGAGTGGGAAACCTGTCATCTGTGTCCCAGGTAATGGAGGTTTTACATATATATGTTAGCAGCAGAAACTGAAAGTGACCCACTACCCTAAGGATCCGACTTTTTACTATGTCTACACATGTGATAGTTACGAGGCAATGGGAGACTAACAGAAACTAGTCCACTTGGAGCGCTGAAAGGCGAATAACGGTGTGTGAAATCAGTTTGGAACGACGAAAGAGAGGGAGCCTGTAAGTTGGCCCACCCGTCAGTTTGTCTGCAAAATCCGTCACTATGACCTTATTTTCCGACGTGTGGGTGAACCGACCTGTGGACAAACTGTCGGATTTTTGTGTGTGTGTGTGAACTGACGCGGTAGCATCACAGCGATCCGAAAGAAAAAAGATTTTTTTGTTTTAGGCTTTCGCAGAACATTAGCGGTTTTTGAAACTATAGAAATCAGTCACAAGAAATCAGAAGAAAACAGTCCAATGAAAAAATTGAAAAACAGATTGAATATTTCGGGAGGTCAACCGCCTCGTTTTTTCAGCGCAGGCGGAAAATTTTGAAGCAAAATGTCAAAAAGTGGAAAACACCTAACAAAGCGGAGAACCAACAAACAACTGAAGATGAAAACCAAAATTCAAAGAATTATAAAACTAAATTTTTCAATAATGTCACGAAGACTACCTACAAATAAAAATTAAAAAAACTGTTCTCGCTCGGTGCTAATAGCACCGAGTAAGCACGGCGAGTAACATTTTTCAGTATCTTCGTTCCTTAAAAAAAACATTTTTGGCTGTTGTTCTTCTTATTTCTTGTTATTGTCAGGCCAATGTGGTTTACGATATTATCTTAGAAAGAACAGTATATTATAATTATTTCTTACCCAAAGCGGGATCCCATTCGTTGCGTTGAGATTGGAAACGGATTTCTTGTCGGATGTAGATTTATGCAAGATGTTGGTTCTATCGTATCTTTAGAAGTTCTTGCTGGCCAAAGCTCGGGCCAAAGTTGCGATCCAACTTTTTGACAGTAAAAGTAGTCCTACACCTAGTGCTTTGAGATAAACTGTTTGGACGTGAACCAATTTCCCGTTCTGATTACTTTTTGAGATTGCTTCTTTTCAAGCATGTTTGAACTTCTATTCCTCTAGGTAAACGGCGATAATGAACTAACGGAGAGAATACAAAAGAGACCATTCTGCAATGCTTTCGCAGGTTTGTTATTCTTCTTTTGTTTGTTAGATGGCAGCATACCGTTCAACTTCGGACCACAGACTGCTCTAAACTATACTAGCGTAGCCGCTTGTTCCCGATGCAAAATGCGCAGTTTTGCCGCATCCTAGGGAAGTTGAGGGGAACCTTAGAGCTGGGGGGAGTTACTTACACTGTAAAAAAGAACTTGCAGTATTTACTACTGGGATGAATATTGTCTCAACTGAGATAAGATTATTTCTAATTTGGACTAATCTATCCCAGTAGGGATAAGATTAGTCCAAGTAGCATATACTGCAGTTAACTTTAATCCTTTCTCGGAGAAAGGTTTTAGTGTACTGAGGATTGCTTGACGCGAAACTTCTAGTTCGCAGGGTATTCCTTCGTACGCACTCTCCAACTATCGGTTGGTAAACTTGATCGCAACTAATAGTGCGGACACACGATCAGGATAGAAAGCTCCCGGACTGGAATTCCTGTCCGGATTTTTGCCACCATCAATACTTATGGAAAAGTTGAAAGTTTTTCAACTTGATGATGAAAGTGCAGGAAATCCGGCTGGGAAATTCTGATCGTGTGTTCGCAGTTTAAGCTACTGTGTTAAAGTCCGAACATATGATCAGGATTTCCCGGCCGGATTTTCATCACTTTCATATATAAAGTTGAACATTGTTTCAACTTTTCCATATGGAAGTGATGATGGTGACGAAAATCCGGGCAGGAATTCCAGCCCGGGACCGCCCGACCTTGATCGTGTGACCAAAGCGTACTGATTGTTCAGCTTGTTCGACGGGCTTATAAAGAATCACGGAAACGAGCTACTCCATGGATACTCCTTGTGACTAACTCTACTTGCCGATGAAGAATCGCCGTGTACCTAGCGGAAGAGCCGGAAGCTTCACCACAGTTGTCACCAACGAACGGCGTTTATTGGTTAACAAATATTTTGAGTCATCTTTTGGGCGACGTTTCTCGTCCTTCCGAGGTTCACTAGCCTATTTGGCCTTATTGGCCTTTTTTTGCCTTATAGGGTATAGTGAAGAGGAGTTACTTTTATATTTGATGGGGCTACACGGCCATTCAGCTGAGATTCAGTCCAGCCACAGGGGTTCGGCCCGTCTTGGAAAGGGTCCTCTTCAGGCTCAAGTATAGAATAGTCTCAGAATAGAATAGTCTTGCACTCGCTAAATAGGGGGTATTACAACAGTAATATACAGTGAGTAACCTTGTCAACTTATTTCATTTTTCGTCATCAAACTAATAAAATCTTTAAGATTAAACTGACCTATAAGAAACAAGGTAGGCCTACACTACTCAGTGTCTTTATCTTCAAAGCTTAAGAGTATGAATTTTAGTGAAGAGGACCCTTGCCAAGAAGATCCAAAATATCGCTAAAATGAATTTCGATTTAGCGCTATCGAATTTGATTCGCAATCAGCTTAGGCTGAAGGAATACTTGTGAGTTAGTTTGATGATGTTGATTGACAATACTGATGATAATACATAATACAGGAATACTCTATATTACTAAGTCCAAAACACACAAGTGATCCTCAGGAAGAACGAGAAAAAGTCGCACTAATGACTCAAGCTCACCAACTCAAATCCTGCGTCAACCAATCACGGCGATCGTTGGGAGAGCTGGTGCCGCTTTCGGCTCTTCCGGTAGGTACACGGCGATTTTGCATCAGCAAGGAGAGTTAGTCATCAAGAGTATCGTTCTACTTGTAAAGAATGTAACCCGTTTGAACCGAAAAATCCTAGCTTCCCTTTATAACTCCGTTGCAATACCCCAATTTCTTTACCTAGCACCGTTCTGGCAAATATTCTCAGCTAGTGAAAAAAATAAACTCCGTTCCACTTTCTTCAGATTCACCAAATACTTACTTCGGCTCCCCCCTTGGACAAGAAATACCAAAATGATGAAAATACATAACATAAAAGACCCTGAGCTTGCTATTTCTAACCTGATTAGCAAGTACAACTCAAAAATCCAGTCCCACCCTTGGAGTAAATTCTCAAAGTTTAAGTGTATATGCATGTAATCGTGTTCGGTTTTTAGTCAGTCAGAGAGTCTCAGTTAGTAATTTTCGATTTTTGTGAGTGTTTCCCATGAAAGTGTTACGTTTTGCTTTTGTTTTGTTTTTCTTTTCGTTTTTGTACTCCGTCCCTTTTCTGTTTGAAATGACGGGTGATAAATAAATAAATATAATACTTAGTCAACTCGCCGGACGAAACTAACGCGGGTACCCTTCGCCGGTGGGAGTTCAGACACGTCTAACGCTAGAGGGACTTGAGCTGCTAGACTTCCTCACTAAAGCATTACTAGTAGAATCCACATATCATAAATTCCTCCTTTGACAGTGTTAAAGCTGAAGAAGTTTCATTGATACAGATATAAAATTTTCTCTACTTGTGTCCAAGACAAGAGAGAGTTGAAGCATGTACCGGCACCTGACATGTGGCATATGTAATCACTTGAATCTAGAAATTAAAATAATATAATAAAAGAAAATCTAAGGCGGAGCTTTATTTGACAAAGACGCGTTGAAATTCGAAACAGTGTCGTAGCGTGGTTAGTCCAAGCGTTATGTGTCATATGGTCGCGGTCGCATTCTTTGCTTTCTAATATAATATGCCAGGCTGATTCTACGCAGTAAAACATTTTATTGATTATATCGAAGCATCATTTTGAAAGTTTCCCAATTTCTAAATGCGAGTGGTTACATATGTGACGCGCTGACATGTGAAATGTGCTTTAAGAAATATGAAGCGGCAGATACTGCTTCGTTCTTAATGAATGAATGAATGTCTTTTGCTACCTATCATTAGTGGCAAATACGAGGGACGACAGAGTTAGTACAAAGCTTAAAGCACCATGTACCACCAAAAACTAAACCACGGATATAAAGAAGGAACAATTATAAGTACACAGCTTTGCAAGCTTGAGGGATTCTCGGGTCGACTAAATTCTCAAACTGTTTACCTGGAGCTGGTAATGGATCAAAACTGTTTTCAAGGCTTCTTTGTCCTCAAAGCTGTTATCCCCCTACGGTCGTTATCTAACTTTACAGTCAACAAACAGCTTTTACTCACATTTCCCATCTCCGCGTTTCTCATTACTCCACTGGATTTAAGCTGTGCTATGGGTGATAAATAAATTAATATTACTAAGTATTTTGTTTATAGGATGTGGTCGAAAGCGCTCCGGGTTCGACCGCTCAGAATTCGCCTACGACTTCGAAGACGCAACCGGAACCGACGAAGTCTCACCCCAACGTCTGGAGGCTGCTGTGAGACTGTGGGAAACGCTCCTGAATAAATTGCGCTCGCAGAGAAACAGTTAATAATTTGTTTTCTTCCATCGTCTATTAAGAATTAAAACTCGAGTAACGTTTGCCCAAGGAGGCCCAATGTAGTACATGTATTATCTGGATATCTCCTTTCTTCCTCCTCCTCTCATCGACGCAAGCTTGGCAACTATTCTTTCCAATTTTACTTTTAAGGCGTATTCTCGCCGTTCCCGAGGACTCCACTTGAGGAGTCCCCGCTTTTTTGTTTGTCCCGGGAACTCACTCCCCGTATTGTCGCGAGTCCCCACGGACCGGGAATGCTCCATTATCATCACCATCATCGAAAAGGACTCCCTTTCAGATTCGGAAGGGAATCAATTTTTGCTGGTGTTGGTGCAACGTAAATTAATTAAAAACAATCGGAGTAAAGAAAACCAAAATTAAAGTGGATCTAGACGAATTTCCTTAACTCCATATATTTTCTTCGAACAAAATCCATTTTGGAAGCATTCTCCGTGTTCTCGCTGTTCCTGTACGCGGAGCCGATGAAAGTATGGTCGTCGTAGTATGGTAGTAGTACGAAAAAGTTGCATGTAACACTATGTAAAAGCAAAGAATACTATCATTTAATGTGCCTCAGACTGGTCCAATCTTTTGTAGTAGGATCCAGTAGCATCCTGTCTTGCCGTAGTAGCATGCAGTCGTTCTAATAGTAGCCTATACTAGTATGCAGTAACGCGGTATCCTTGAAGTAGAAGCATGTAGTAGCATCGTTAGTACTGCGTGATACTTTTTCGTACTACTTCATAGTACTATTTTGAGATACATTTTTCATCGGGGAGTCCGCGTGGAGTGACTCCCTCTATTCTCGTCGTTCCCTTCGATTCACCGAGGAGTCCTCAGGGAACGACAAGAATACGGCTTTGGTACATTAATCATTTTGCTACTTCTAATCTTATTAACTTTGTGCTTAAAGTTCAGCCTTCACTTTTTGGGATCCCAAAACGTAAGTGTCCGTCTGACCGTCTATCCGTCCGTCCGTTAAAGCTGAAACAGAGTATTTTGAGGCCCTCTTTCAATGGGCAACCTAAGGCGTATTCTCGCCGTTCCCTGAGGACTCCTCGGGGAATCGAAGGGAACGGCGAGAATAGAGGGAGTCACTCCACGAGGACTCCGCGTACAGAAAGCAGCGAGAACACGGGAAATGCTTCCAAAACGGATTTTTTTTGAAAAAAAATATGCAGTTGACGAAATTTGTCTTGATCCACTATAATTTTGGTTTTGTTTCTTCTGACTGTTTTAATTATTTTATATTGCACCAACACCAGCAAAAATTGATTCCCCTCCGAATATGAAAGGGAGTCCTTTTTAATGATGGTGATGATAATCGCAGCATTCCCCGTCCGTGGGGACTCGCGAGAATAAGGGGAGTGAGTTCCCTGGACAAACAAAAACGCGGGGACTCCTCAAGTGGAGTCCTCGGGGAACGGCGAGAATACGCCTCTAATCAAACTTACAAAATATATTCCCGAGATGGAGTCGGAGACAGCTGACGATAATTTTCCGCGGAAATGAAAAAGCTTATATTCCATAACGAATAGAGAATACTCTTGGTCCCAAATCTCATCGGAGGGCATTGGCTTCTGTTCGAAACTTAGTTCCATATTATTACACCGACTAAAGTCCTGTTTCTATTTAACCCTGTTTTTTTTCTCTCGAGTTTCCAAAACACTAACAAACCAAGCATTCCTTGAGCACATAAGCTGACCGGGAAACACATATTCAAACAATGGATAAAACGGGTACGTCAGCTACGATGCTTTACCAGCGATATTTCAGCCCTTCTTGGCAAGAGCCCTCGTCAGGCTGTCGAACGTCAGGGACAAACTTCGGAAAGAATTGCAGGTTCTTTTCTTCACAGCGCTGTCCTTGACGAGGACTCTTGCCGAGAAGGGACGAAATGTCGCTGCCGAAGCATCGTAGCTGACGTATCCATTGTTTGACTATATCACTATCATGATATGATATGATATTTATTGCAAAAAGCCAACTAGCCATAGCAACTACCACACAAAAATTACGTACAAGAAAAACAAAACAACAAGAACAAAAAAGTGAAAATCCTAGATATGATAACATTCACATTAGATCCTCCATATGCTTCGCTGCCAACCGGACGAACACCGCCAAATTTCTCATTACTGCGACACTTATCTCCAATCAGATCTACTAACCCTTCCTCCCTTAAAGCACTCCTCCCAACCATTTCCTCTCTTAATAATAAACTGCCTATTTGTTAGTTGTGAGACGACATTTGCACTAAGCGTGTCCGTTTCGTGTATTGTGATGCGATTCGGCGATTCTGAAATCCCTCCCAGTAAGAAGAATTTGCGAGAATAGGTTTGTAGTAAGTTTTTAAAGTTTAACTGAAAAACGCTGGGATAGGGCAACCTAGTTACCCATCACTTAAGGCGTTTTTCCGTGCTCCCACAAACAGTTTGTGGGTCGACTGTGGCTCAAAAAGAGTGATTCCGCGGTCTTTCGTGCGGCCTATAAGTGTGTTTCCGCGACCAATAGGATTTTCGTGGCTCGCTTTGTGGCTCAAATTCGACAAACAACTGGCGAGGTGGTGATTGTCGATTTCGTGGCTCAATTCTGGCGGGAAATTCAAATTAAGTAGTAAAATAGTGTCTAAACAATAAAACTAACTACATTTTCAAGCGTGTAGACTTAGAACTGAGGATGCTTTTTTGTACAGAATGGTAAGGAAATAAGCCTGGAGTTCTATTTATGGAAATTTTACATGAATTTTCATTTTATTTTTAGATATTTGTAATTACCGCCAAAAAAATAGACAACACGGCGTTTCCGCGAGTTTCAACTAGTGGCTCGACCGTGTCTCACACAATCGTGTTTCCGCGACAAACACTGTGTCGCGGAAAAAGGCCTTTCTTCACTTAAATTGGCTTGAAGACCCGCTGAAAATGCGTTACTTCGTTGTTCCGCTATTCACGAATAATCGATTTTCAAATAGTGGAATTTCGGGGTGATTTGTGGTACCTCTATGCGCTTGTGTTTTTTGTTGTATGCCTTACGAGAAAGAGTTATGATGGGGTTTTTTTTCGGGCACTAAGCAATCTTTACCAATCTCCCCACTGTAAAGCCGCGTTTGTGTTGAGATTAAAATTTCCCGCGTCATAGTAGAATTTTCGCTGTGGGGACGTCCGCAGATATTCTGGACGTCATAACTAGAGCAGATAGTGGAAACTAAAATATATCCTTTGCAGAATCCAAACAATTCAGTGTACTAAGTTCAATGACACACAAATAAGTTGGCTTGTCAGTTAAACTTGAGGTTTTTGAAGTGTTGGATTCAGGTGCGAGCAAACTGTTTACCGCTGTGTGGTGGTAATTCTTGGAATTCTAGTTGTCCGGATCCGGATAGAGTACGATTTTGTCCTCTTTGCCATCTTGATGGGGATGGTCTGGATCATTTTCTTTCAAGAGCCAGGAGTTTTCGCACTGGGTTTATTATTATCTCGAAATGGTGGGCAGCTTCTTGGTATCTTACGTCACCAAAAGTTATTGTTTCTTTTGGTAATTTTGTGCGAAAAGCACTCGAGTTGGGAAGTGCTGTTTCTTAGTTCGTTATTTTGTCGAGTTTCCTATGAGTTGTTTGTTTATGCTGTATATGACCTTTGGGTTTTTCAATACAGATATATAGATACTATATTAGTAGTAACCCTAACCAATGTGGGTGTCTTTTTTCATCTCTAAATCCCCCCTAAATGACGGTGGGAAGTGGGGTGTAGAGTGAACTGTTTGGTGTCAGAAATTTTGACTCGGTGTCACAGTGGCTCAGAATAAATCATTCATACATTCAGAACACAAGGTGTGCTTACACAAAGGTAAAGCTCAAGAATGGGTTAAGATCACGAATCCTAGGTTTGTCAAGTTACTGCAATGTTGGTACAGAAACAAATCATCATACAACGTTCGGGTACTGATGACTGTATACCAGGTCGTCGATGAATATGGACTCTGGGTTTGGGTCAGATATCAGCTATTGTTAGACAGCTACTTTAAGTTAATTTTTTGTTCTTTGGTCCGGTCAGAATAGTCCGGTTTAAAGCTAGGAAAGATGTACATAAAATAAAACTTAGCAGCCTTGAGACTGCTAGGAGCCAGGAAATAATTTGAATCCGCTCTTCGAAGCCGCTGCTTATGCGTGCAGTTCAAATTTGGTTCTGCCAAGTTTCTGAATGATGTTCAAACTTTTCATGGTACTGCGCTGTCGGTTCGGTGTCGTTAAACGCGCAGAATCTGACCAAACAGTGTACTCCTCCATAAGTATCGCGATTGTAATGGCAAAAGCGACAGAAGTTAACCGCTGGGTAATTTCAATATATAGCTAAATCCTCTACCTGACTTCGGTTAAAAGACCTGTCTTATTTCTATCAGAAAGGTTGCCACGTCTATCTCAAATGAACTCGAATGAAGAAAGTGCTCCAACCAAACGGATTTCAAGATTGTGTCGAAACCCTGGCAGGAATTCCTTGCCAACCGTCTGACTCAGATTCACTCTACGAAACAGTTGCGTCCAGGGGCTGCTGAATTTCACGGAAAACCCCCTGCTGCATCGCAAATTCAAATACCGTTCATTCAGGAGGTAACGGGAATGCGTTGACAGTTGTTAATAGTTGCGTTTTTGCTGATACCATGGTATCTGTTACCACGGTAACTGGATCTGCAATTAGTCGTTTGTGCAGTTATCGTGGTATCTGATACACGGTGCTGTACAAAAACGACTATTGCCGAAATTGCACTTAGTCATCCCAATAAAAAAAACAGATATCTAGTTACGTCACGAAGTGCTAAACTTCTTTCTTACCAATCTGACAAAATTGATGAAAGTGAGCTGACTTTTCAGATACCACGACCAGTTACCACAGGTCAGACCGTAGTATCAGAATATTTGATACCACGATAACTGGTCAGATACCACGATAACTGCAAAACGCCTTTTGACCGTGGTATCAGATACCACAATAATTGCAAAAACGACTTTAGACCGTGGTATCAGGTACCATGGTATCTGGAAAAACGCAACTAATGTTTGTCGTGTCATCTAGTAAAACTTTTTGATTGTAACAGTGGCGATTTTGCTTTATGTGCTGGGAGATGGCGTGTGTTTCCGCATTGCGGATAAACTCTGCACCAATCACATTAGAGGGACTGGTTAGTCGTCCAATCACAAACCGTAGATAAATGCGCGCCGGCCGCCATTTTCCGACAAAGCGGAAACAACATCAGAACGATTTTGTTCGCTTAACCGTCGACTCGAAGTTCTTAGCGAAAGCCGTTACTTTTCGTGAAGCTCTTCGTACCAAAATGGTAAGTTTGTCGTGTTTACCGTTAATGCGTCTTAACTATGTTGTTCCGCTTTTACTCTAAAGTCTAGTGGCTGCTATCTTATCTGGATAGTAAAATTTAAACCCTCACTCGCTGTGCCATGCAGCATTTATTTCGCCTTTAGGCTTTACCATTACTTTGTGTCTTAGATGTAAGTTATGTCTCACTTTTTACTGTATATTCTGTCATAGAAAGGACTCTTGAGAAATTTTTGAACAGATGTAATTTTACAAGCAGACTTTGCCAGTATCCGTTCAGTTTTTATCAAACTAAGCTTGTTATCTAAAAATCATGTATAAGTAATGTGCCTTTATGCAGGTGCACAAGCAAATATGTGCTCTGTTGCAGTGCTGTTGGATTGAGTTTAACTTACCCGTCAAACAAAAATCCTGAGATTTGGGGTGTGCAGTAAGGGACACCTTACTAATGGGATTTCAGTTGGGTACAATCTCATGAAAACTTTTAAAGTAATAACATGATTACCAGATTTAAGGGTGACTGAAGTTATTGCATGAGAAACTGCATGTCTGGAAACATGTCTGGGTCTTAATTTATTAAAACAAAAATTCTGTCCAGGAGCATGCCAAGGTCTTGATTAATTCAGTTGATTGGAATTAGCTGGGGTACAGCCGAATGCTGGATACCTCAACCCCAGTAAGATATTGATGATTTGAGTGAAGCTCAGAAATCAACCAATCAGATTCATCTATAGTGAGATAGGTCAGAGTTAGTGTACCAACAGCTATTCAGCATTTGGCACAGGGTATCCAGCGTCAGGGATAGGCTATGCCAAACGCTAGATATACCAATCATTTGGCATACGGTGTACAAAAATCAGGGGTTTGTGGCTGACTGGACTGTCCTCATTTCAAGCTCTACATCAGTTGGGCACCAGACTTTTTGGAGAATTCCCCTGCACCGGTGAAAAAGAATCCCCTGTGGAGGAGATGGTGTTGGGGGAAAAGAGTGAGCAGTTGGAAAACAGCACTTTTCCCCCAACAATTCTCCAAAAAGTCTGGTGCCCAACTGTACATCCTCCAGGCCTGCCTATTTTTTCAATTGGTGATAATTGTGGTTGTTGCCTTTAAATTAGTTGTTATTGAATAAATTGTCTTCCTGATATCAACAAGCTCTGTTTTTTTGCAACCCTGTTTAAAATTTTTGTATTTGAATCGTTCAAGCAGGGCACTGTGTCCTTCCATTTGGATTACTCTTTCATGAGCAGTGTACCATAAGTATTCACTCAGGCCAGGCAAAAATGGATGCGTCAGCTAAATTTTACTAGAGCTACACTTCAGCCTTTCTTGTCAACAAAACCAAAGTCAACCCAAATGCAGAAAAATCTGTACCATGTCAACGCAGCAGTCAAAATGAAGTCGCAATGTTCATTTTCCAGCTTGACCCTGAAGAGGACCCTTGCCAAGAGGCCGAAATATAGCTCTACTAAAATTCAGGTGGCGTATCCATTTTGCACTGTCAGATTTAATTGGCAGTCAGCTTAGGCCAAAGGAATTATCCAAAGCTGACTGTAAATCATATTTGACAATGCTAGACGAATAAGTTAGCTGATGTTTGTTCTAGCAATATTTCAGCCCCTCTTGACAAGGGCTCTCTTCGTCTAGCGAGTGGATGTCCGACCATAGGCTTATCTCTTATTTTTGTTTTTAAACGTCCAGGTTTCGCCGTTTCTCTAATTTTTCGACTTCGTCGTGGGAGTGAAGATATCCGGCCGGGACATCTGGGCGTCCATCCCCCGCCTATGCATAAACTTAGTCTCGATATTCGTTTTTTGCAGCGTGAATGTATCTCAGTCCATGTCGGCCAAGCTGGTGTCCAGATCGGTAATGCCTGTTGGGAGCTCTACTGCCTTGAGCATGGAATCCAGCCAGACGGTCAGATGCCCTCCGACAAGACCGTAGGAGGGGGTGACGACTCCTTCAACACCTTCTTCAGGTATGACTCTTTCAGCACCTTTTTCAGGTACAGTCTATTTTGTTTCGCATTTTTGGCGATTTTTGGTCCCTCAGGAGATGCATCAGAGGATTCGGGGTTCACAACCCCCCAGACTCGCGGTGCCGGTATCTATTTAGTCTGGTCTTGTGTCGGCTTCCGAGCAGCCTTTCGGGCATCTTGGGACTTGAATTGCCATATTACAGTTCAGTGGTCAATTGGACTAGTTTCTGTTATCTCTGTTCATTGCCTCATAACCAACACTTGCGTAGACATAGTAAAAAGTCGGACTATAGAGTAGTAAATGCTAACCTGTGGATCTATTTTTACTATGTCTGATCCAAGTGCTGCCGGTGAGGCATAGGGGGATTAACAGAAACTAATTCCGCTTGGAAGTGCTGAACGGGAATATGGCCAATTGTCTCCATATTTCGGACTCGCTGTCCTCTTTACCAGTCTCGAGATATCGGACGTACGAAATTTGTTGTTTCCATATTTCGGCACTGTATACGGTAGGGTAAGCGTGTCGGTAAGTTTCGGCCGGTAAAAGGGCACTGCCTGTTGCTTACTCCTGACCAATGAGGTGACAGTACGCTTCATGGATTGGTGGCTACTTCTTCGGCTGTGCCCACTCTAAATTTTGGCTTGTACAAAGCGCCGGTTGGTGTGGGAAGAGTGTACCGCAAGTTTTCAAGGAGTTGATAACCCCTCGGTTATCCCATTATCTTCTCCAAGTCTTGCCATAAACTATGAATAAGAATTTTCATGCAACTATGTTAGTATTGTATCCTATATTTCTTCGGTTGACTTGCCATGAACTATGCATAATCATTTTCATGCAACGATGTTAGTACTGTATCGTATATTTCTTCAGATGCTAAGATTTTCGCGGGTTATTTCGTCTTCACTTTTCGAGACCATGGTATCGATCCGTTGCATCCTGTCCCATTGCAGAGGAATTCTGTCTGGCCCCAGGCTGGCGGTTAATTACACTTTGACGTAGCTGTGGACTCCGGAGTGGATGCGATATGAAGATACGCTGACTTCTATAAGAGTAATGTACACCAATATAGTGAACGTCGTATCCACCTCTGTTTAGCGCGATAAAGTGTTCAACAGGTATTGGTGTTGGATGTGTGCTTCCTATCTCGGTTTCGGGGAGTGTGGTGGTGGCTTTTGAGGCAGTAAATCGTTTCCGAGGGGTTTCCCGCTCCTCCTATTTGGTGTGCACCGTTTCATGGCTAGGTCCGCACCAACCGAAACTAGCATTGTGGGCCATTAATTATGCTATTCATCTTTCAACGCTTCTAAGTATGCTGATTTTTATATTCTAACATGTTACGACCGGTGCCGGCCCGGCACCGGGTATTTGGTGTACACCAAAATTGAGATTGGGCAACCCATTCATCGACTTCACGTTGAGTGTTGGATTTTCTTGAATAGATAAGTTTCGTAGATATTTATGCCGTTCATGCGCAAATAATAGAAAAAAAAATAATTTTACGTGTTTAGACATAAAAATAATAAGTTTATTTCTGACAGAGATAGTACAAGACAAAAACAATGGAGTACCCAAAAGAACAAGCAATAGAGAGACATAATTAGGGAAAAACATGTACGATAAGACAACTAGCGCGTTATATAGACAAATAAGCCCATGAAAGGGCGACAGACATACGTCGTTTCTTCAGGTTTTTTATGGAGAATAAAACCGTCTTCATAATATCTGGCAGCGAAAATTTAATCAGAATTGTAGTATTTCTTCTCTAACGATCAGCCTTTTGAATTTGCTACAGCTCTTATTTCGTACCCTCGCATGTAGCCTACTTACACCACGTAAGATGTAGCTATTCCATCTGCAGTATTTCCGTCACACTCGAGCGTGACGCATCTTGATAACGATTTCCTTTCATGGGCACGTATACAGTGATTCAGTTGGATTATTACCCGAGAAAAGTACCGTATTTGAGGGGTTAGCGGCTCTCCTAGAGTTTAAGACTTTGAAAGACTGGGAGTGCTTTTTTAAGTCCTCGACATTCTAATCAAATCTACAGCTTCTGCTTCAAACAAACTCACCCTCTCGCCAAGACAGTGTTGGCAGATCGTGGTAAAAAAAAATAAGCCGTGGCCTTAAAAAAATACGCCAGAAATAATTACACCCCCCAAAAACTCAAAAACTATCAACACAGAACCCCCCAAAAATGTGAGGACTTCGGCTGGAATGATTTTTCGTAAAAACAATATTTTGCGAGTCTGTTTCAAATTGCATGTAGTATTTATGACTGAATGACGATTAAATTTATTTCCTCAGAAACGCAATAAACATAGATCATAAACATCACACAACGCAAAAAAAAAAGCGCCAGTAAAAAAGAACAAGACCAAAGGTTTCGATGGGATCCCAAAAGTTCAAATTTGATCCAGACAACTGGGTCTTCTTTTCGCCAAATCCAGTCTTTGCCAGACTCCTTGAAGTGAAGTGAAGTGAAGCTCTAATAGAATGTAGCTGACGTATCTGTTTTGCAGTGTCAAATATGAAAAAAGTAGTCGCGTCTCACATTTCCATCGTGTAGCTCCTCCCACAGAGCGGGGCTTAACTACAAACTCTCGCTTGTCATCCCTTGACCCCCCCCCCCCCCCCCCCCCCCCCCAATTGGCTCCTTGGACTTGGTTAAAGGACACCTGAACAATGAAACCATACTTGAACACACCCTGGAGAATGCATTTCAGACATGGCCACGGAGAGCATTCTTCTCCTGAGCGTGACGTTTTCAAAATATGGATGTTTGTTTCTGGAGGTTTGCACATGCAGACTCCAAGGCACAAAGCGCAGTTCATTCAAATCTTGTACCGCGCTGGCCGCATCGTATTGGAATGTCTTCTAGATGTACGTTTGGGCGGAACTGGTTAAAAAATATTCCAGAAGAAGGGTTGATTGGAGACGTTAGTTCATTTCTAAAATTCTTCGGTACTGAAATAAGGACAGATGCAAAATGGAGCAAACATCATAGCTTCCAAACACTATTTCGTATTTGGATTGGGTTTTCTACAGGCAATGTTAACGGAAGTCATACAGATAGCGATGATACTTGGTACTTTTCATTTAAGTGTCCTTTAAATTTCCTGCAACAAACTCGGATCCTGACCCCAAGTTGGACCAAGTTGTAAATAATATTTTTATTCTTGATTTTAGCGAGACTGGCAGCGGCAAGCACGTTCCACGCGCCGTCTTTGTTGACCTCGAACCCACCGTCGTTGATGAGGTCAGAAGGGGAACTTACCGCCAGCTGTTCCACCCAGAACAACTCATTACCGGTAAGTTTCACTCACTTTCATTGGACTATATTTAAAGAACCCCTCGCACTATTTTCTCTTCAACTTACAGTATTTTTAAATATTTGAAAACTAAACTAGGCTGTGCTTTCAAAAAATAACCCACGGTTTTGGGTGTTTTAAACCTTTTCCAAGACCCGTTGACTTTTAGCGAGAACAGGGAAACAATTTATAGAATCGTTTTTCTGATGGAAAAACTTCTCGCATACAACATGGACAGCGTGATACACATCGAAGGTAGCAAAACACAGCAAGTGAGAAAATCAGTGTAGTTTTTTTAGTTAGAATGTACCGAATGAAATTGGGGTCTCCGGATTTAGGAATATATGGAGTTATTATTTAAGTAGGTTGTGTTAGGAGTGCTTGACTACGGCAGGGAAATAACCGATATTAATTAAACAACAAACAGATTGAACAACTAAATAGTTCGCCTCATCGACTTCTCCTTCCTACCGTTGAGACTGTTCATAGGGTTTGATTGTGGACATGCGGTGTATGTTTTCAGCTTTGTTGACACATTTTTTTTCTGCTAGATCAACCAACAGAATTAATGATAATAATAACGGATTTATTTTCTCAATAGCAGTTACAACTGCTAGCTGCGGAGTGTGGATCGTTACCATAACAAATTACAAATCACGGCTGATTGATAGTTACAGACAAGGCACAAACGACGATAAAATACCTTTTGGTTGTGTTTACGGGGGGGGGGGGGGGCTGAAGAAGCCATGGCTTGTCAATCTTAGCTAGTCTTCTCCTTGGTCTCAAAATTAGGGTAAATAGTCCGATAACAGGTCTGTATTCGCAGTTCTCTGTGATTTTCCTGCATGAGGCACAAACGAAGATAAAATACCTTTTGGTTGTGTTTAGGGGGGGGGGGGGGGGCGGCTGAAGATGCCATGGCTTGTCAATCTTAGCTACTCTTCTCCATGGTCTCAAAATTAGGGTAAATAGTCCGATAACAGTTCTGTATTCGCAGTTCTCTGTGTTTTTCCTGCATGTAGCTGTGTTGAGAGCGTCCAGGCCTATACGTCGCACAGATCATACCACGGTCGTACCGACTTCTGCTTTGACCTACTGGCTTGCATGTGGGTGATCTAGAATGTCCAGATCAAAATAGAGAGGGGCTATTTATTACAATCGTAAAGTTCTGAGTATGGACTACACGAAAAACCTAAAAACTCCTCGTCATCATGACATGACTTTTCGGATCTTCCTGGCAATTATTATTAATTATTATTACCAACTTTTTTATTCAGATTTCGCCATAATTTACTTGTTATGTATAACATAACGCTAGCAAAATCATGACAGCTTGCAAGTGTTGGCCGTCGAAACTGAGCATCCTTGCGTTATCTTTTATGAAACTTGATAGTTTAGGACAACCATTTTCCAGTTGTTAAGAATATTTTTCTTTTTCTATCCAGGCAAGGAAGATGCCGCTAACAACTATGCTCGTGGCCATTACACGATCGGAAAGGAGATTGTCGACATCGTTCTCGACCGAGTTCGCAAACTTGCTGACCAATGCAGTGGACTTCAGGGTTTCTTGATCTTCCACTCCTTCGGTGGTGGCACCGGATCTGGGTTCACCTCCCTCCTTATGGAGCGTTTGAGTGTAGATTATGGAAAGAAGTCCAAGCTGGAGTTCGCCATCTACCCAGCCCCCCAGGTAAGATGATACCTCAACTTGCTCCTGAAGGTCCAAACGTTGGGTACTCCTTTTCCACTATCTGCTCTAGTAGTGACGTTCAGAATGTGTACGGCCGTCTCCACAACGCAAATTCTACAATGACGCGGAAAATTTGAATCTTGATTAGCTCGCGGAAAGTAGCTAACCGAGAGCGTGTTCCATCCTACTTACTGTAGTTACTACGCATGACGTCGCGAATGCTGGCTTTTCGCCGTCAAGGCTGGAACGACTTTTTTATTTTCCAGCAGGATCTCACGCCAGGGGCGAATCCGACCAAGATGCGTAGTTACTACGCTTACTACGGTCCCGAGGATGGTAAGCAAATAGTAACTATTAGTTACTATTCTGACAAGGTTGGAATGGTCAGCGTAGTAACTTTTCGTGAGGATGGAACGGAAATAGTAACTATTGTTAGAAGGGTGGAACACGCTCCGAGTGAACACTTATTTTTCGTCTAGCGTTCTAACACAGGTACAAGAGCGAGATACCACAAATCCGACGAAGTAACGGATTTTCATCGCATCTTTGAGCCTCTTGAGGTGAATAAGTGATCGAAAGAAATAAAAGGTTTAGTACGTTATTGGCCATATTTATCATAAGACGTCGGTGTAAATGTCGCAAAATTGTATTATACTTGTAGATTGCTATATTAAGACGTTATGTGTTGACGTAAAAACAACCTATCGTAACAAAATCGCTGACTGACGTATCAATTCTATACACTGTTTGAATATGTTTCTCAGTCAGCTCTAAGAAGTGTTTACAATTAACATCACAGGTAAGATGGTTCTTTAAAGTTCAACTGAAAAGGGCTGAGATAGGAGAATCTAGTTACCGATCACTTAAGGTTTGAAGCCAAGCTGACCATTCATTACGAAAGAAATTGAAAACCGTGATTTTCGGGTTTTTTTTTCTTGATCAGCTAATTATCCGTCTAGGATGATGTGTCTTTCACATTAGTCAAGAGAAACTATCATTTTTTTTCTCATCTTTCCTTTTTTCAACAGATCTCCACCGCCGTCGTCGAGCCCTACAACTCCATCTTGACCACCCACACCACCCTGGAGCACTCCGACTGCGCTTTTATGGTTGACAACGAAGCCATATATGACATCTGCCGTAGGAACTTGGACATTGAGAGACCGACCTACACCAACTTGAATAGACTGATCGGTCAGATCGTTTCCTCCATTACCGCCAGTCTTCGCTTCGACGGAGCCCTCAATGTGGATCTCACCGAATTCCAGGTAGGGATCATTAGTTGCGTGTTTGCAGATACCATGGTATCTGATACCACGGTAAGTCGTTTTTGCAGTTATCGTGGTATCTGATACCATGGTCTAATGTCGTGGTTCCAGTTATCGTGGTTCCACGGTCAAAAGGCGTTTTTACAGTTATCGTGGTATCCCCCCCCTCCCCCCCCCCCCGAAATTCTTGAAAAAAGGGTTTTTAATTGGAAAAACATGTGCGAAATACGGGCGACAGAGGCGATCTTCATCCGAAATTTTCGGAAAAGGAGTTCATTTTACGGGAAAAACGTACGCAAAAATACAAATTGAGAAGCAAAATCGAAATTATTTACAGTATGGCTCAGTACTTGATCATAGAAACAGTTTTTGAGTCGTAGTGTGCATGATTACAAGATTAAAAGGTGTCTTTTGCACCTACAGGTATTTTTAGTTTAAAAACGGTTAAAATATGCAAAAATAAGAAAAAATTTAGGCCTTCCGGACGATAAGGGAGTGGCCTTCGGCCGCATGTTTTCACTGAGCTGTCGCCCCTCCCGAAAATAATCGGAATATACGCTCCTGATCGTGGTAACAGATATCCAGATACCACGGTCCGACCGTGGTATCTGAAAAGTCATCTCACTTTCATCAAATTTTGTCAGATTGGTAAGAAAGAAGTTTAGCACTTAGTGACGTTTTGGGATGACCTCGAAAAGTGCAGTTTCGGCAATAGCCGTTTTTGCAGAGCACCGTGTATCAGATACCACGATCGAACAGCATATCCAGTTACCGTGGTAACAGATACCATGGTATCAGCAAAAACTGAACTGTTGCCTCGTAGAAAGATTTAGACGGCCCCAGAATACACCATTTCAGATGAATAAAAAACGGCTCTTCTCTGTATTTCCGGTCCCGAAAGTAAACGATGACAAAGCTGCACGTACCAGATAATTAAACAGTAAAAAAGACAGGAAAAATTGGGCTGCCCGCTAGCTAGCGTTTTAACTGTGAACACGAGAGAAAACACACAAAAGGCGTATTATCGCCGTTCCCTAAGGGGGTCGGCGAAAATAGAGGGAGCCACTCCACGCGGGCGCACGGAAAACAGCGAGAAACACAAAAAAATGCAGTTAATGAAACTAGTCTTGATCCACTTTATTTGGGGTTTTCTTTATTCTGATTGTTTTTAAGTAATTTTACATTGCAAGCAAATGTCTTGAGTGAATCAGTCCCATTCACTGTAAAAAGTTTCCCCGAGTAAGGATTAAAGTTGACTGCAGTATTTGCTACTGGGATTAATCTTATCTCTAGTGGGATAAGATTAATCGCATTTAGATCTAATCTTATTTCAGTAGAGACAATATTAATCCCAGTAGCAAATTCTGCAAGATTTTGTACAGTGTTCCTTCAGGTCGCGTATTGCAGTGGCTTGATCCTTTCTCTGATTAACTGTATATGGTTTCGCGACTCTGGGATTCTTAACTTCCTTCATTCAGTATGATCATTCTCCGGTGAATAATTAGTAATGATAGGTTGCGTGTTGGATGTATCAGCGTGTAGACATCCCGTTCTTTCGAATATTTTCTGTCGCTTTTATTTCTTGATGGTATCACTTGTTTCACTACTTTGCATTCTTGACGACCTTCACGGGAGACCCCGGTTAATACAGATACGGCGTTTCCGGGTAACCATGTATAGTGCACATCTACGGGTGTTTCCTGTGAGCATTTTAAATTTGTTCAGCCCTTAAATGGATTTTGGCACTTATGTTGCGTCATCACTCGCTAACCGAAATTTTGGCATTATTATTTGTCTCACTAGGATTTGGTTCGGCAGCTCGGGTATTCAACATCGTTGCTACATATGACCGCCCGCGGGAACTCCCTAACAGACGGTGTAGTCGATGCGGAGACGGTCAACGAATTCATAAAAGCTGTAGATGGCGTTCATCTGAGCCTCGTTTTTGTTTCACGCTGCACGTCCACTTCTGGTGGAAACCAAACCTTAGCTTATTATCTACGGCCTGTGACGTCATGACAGAAATAGGGAAATTTGATTAAATTAATGTTTCAGAATATATATTTGTATCTGTGTGTATAAAGCCGAGCGGCCAGCGAGGCGCTGGACGTGTTGACACTTAAAAACCGTTCTAGGGACAATCAGTTCCGTTAGTAAATGTAAAGTATTTACTTTTCGAGTGAGTCACGAGTCATAGATACTCGGCTAAAGTTTAGTCGACACCCCACTTCTCGGCCGTTTCTACATAAACGCCAACGGCGGCGTTTTTATTTCGGCAGCGAATCGCCACCTCCGGGCTGATTCTTTGTACATTCATCTGCACTGCAGTGCTTCCGAGGAAGACGGCACCACTTCTCGAGAATGGTGGACTTGACTTACCGACCAAGTCCGTGCTTCCCTGAAAGGTGCTGCTTCAACCAAGTCCGTGCTTCCCTGAAAGGTGCTGCTTCAACCAAGAAGAAATCTTGCAGGCAATGAATCTAAAACGCATCTTGTGCAGTAGCAAAGAAGTGCTGCAGCAGCGATGCGGCAGCACAAAACGAAGCTCTGGGCGACATGTTTTCTGTCTCTAAGTCCCGCTGAGAGCTTTTTTATTTACTTAAATTTTCGGTACCAGATTAGTTGCTGTACTGAATGAGCTTAGTTTCTGTTTTTGTGAAGTAACAGGCGTGAAAGCATCCATCAGCATTGCATTTAATTTTTTGCGTAGAAGCGTAGAAATCGAGCGTTATATGTTCCAGTCGCCCAAGACCTTAAACCAATCGTTCTTTTTTCTCAGACCAACTTGGTTCCCTACCCACGTATCCACTTCCCCCTCGTTACATACGCCCCAGTCATCTCAGCCGAGAAGGCCTACCACGAACAATTGACCGTTGCTGAGATCACCAACGCCTGCTTCGAACCAGCCAACCAGATGGTTAAGGTAAGAATAGAATGTATTACACAAAAATGCCCGTGAGCCGTGGCAACACAAATTACCTTACAGAACACGCACACTGCTCCTATTCTAAAAATCTCGTTCTGTACTCCATTGCAAGCCTCAAGTAACGTCCGAGTTTTCTCACATCAACAAAAAATTCATCTATCATTATCCTCACCATCCATTCTTCATTATAAACTCTCTCACCAAACAGCTCCTTTCTCCATTCATTAAATTCCGCACAATCACACATCAAATGAACTACGAATTTCATCCTCCTGACCACACATAAGACATAAGTACGGACTGTCCCTGTCGCTCGTAACAAAAATCCAGTGACGGTTTTGGTAACTAATCGACCGTATGCGTTAGACCAAAGGACGGCGCTCGTGACTTTCGTAAATTCGTTTGCAAGCTAAATTGCGTAACTATTTTTCGCCGCTCATACAAGGATTTATCTTTTCAATTTCCTGGCTCTACATTTACAAATTTTGCTTTGGTTTCTCTTCTGTTGATCAACCTTATGGCCGAAAGAGATCCAGAATGGAACCAATCTGCCAGTCATCTGAAGGAAGGAAGGGCCTCATGAATCACGAGTTGAACTCCTCGCCAGCTGCCGTAAGGAATTTGCGCAGGTTCGCGGGACAACCTTTACGAACGCTGTCCTTATAAACTGATTATTTTACAAATTGGGTGTGCTCGGCACGCCCCTATTTCCTAAAAATTAAATAAAAATCCTAAGGCAACACCCCAACACCCGTATGAATAACCTTAAAGGACGCCTCGCAGTGTTTCTGCTCTTATGGTCTGAAATATTTGACTAGTTTACAGCTAAGCTATGCTTACGGCGTTGGCTGGCCTCTTTTCATGGCCCTTGCGTTGGATACCAATCTTTTAAAAATTGGCATTACCGATCTCCGGACAAATAAGCTGCACGGAAACTTGCTGATAATTAATGAAGATGAACTTGTCGATAAACAATTAAAGATTCTTCCTTAAATATTTGATTTTGTGAACTTTTTCTCTGAAAATTGGCTGAGTTAAAGCTGGTTCTGTGATTTCATTCTGGGTACGGCTGCTGTTTTTGATGTTCGAACTGTCGTCGAAAGGGTAGATGTTCTTCTGCATTTTTGTTTTAAAGCCTTCTGTCCCTTATTCTTCTTTCCAGCTAAGATGGATACTTGTTGGTGGTACTTATGGGCGATTTGAAGTTCCGCACTGTGTTGATTCAGCCCAAATTGTGTTGATTCAGCCCAAATTTGGGCTGAAGGAATATCTATGCCAAGTTCATTGCGGTGCGTTGTACAGCAGACGCAGAAGCTAGCACTCTTCAATGCAATACTGACGATATGATAAGATAAGATAAGATAAGATTTAATTGCACAAAAAAGCCAAAAGGCCATGGCAACAATATAAACAAAAAAAAAGAACAAAGATCTATACCGTAACCTACTTACTCTAGGCATAATTTTCGGTGTTGAAAAGCGACCCTGAGGAATCTTGCCAGCCTCCTCACATCACCAAACTGCCGGCTACCAATCATACTACACATCCATTCCTCATCGAACACCCTCACGCATTCTCCAAACACTTCATTCCTTAACTCTCTTAATTCTTCACATTCACACATGACATGCACCACACTTTCATTCTCATCTCCACACATTGGACAGGAGAAATACTGACCAGAACGTTCGGAAGAACTTCCAATATATGTTCTTCTTCTCCCAAGCGGTAAACAATCTGCCCTGAGACACCACACCAACTTAACTTCCTCCTTTTTTAAAAACACCTTGAAAAATATTTCCTCCCCCCACACCTCTTTAGCCTTAGCATAATACCTCAATGAATGTGACAGATCCTTTGCAACCTGCCAACTCTGAATTTCTTGGTCTAAAAGCCTAGCCTCCACCTCTTTTTTTATTTTTCCCAATTGCAAACCAGGACCTACGCCATCATTCCACCACATTGACAATCCACAACCATCTAAAATACATCTTATTTGTGAAGACCACGAATCTATTCTAGTATCTAAAATACTCTCTTTATAAGCCGCCTTGAGGATCCTTACTCTCGGCAGCATCAAAATCTTTTCCCAAAAACCTATCATAGCTACCCATCTATGTCTACGCATGCTTGCTAAACCTAAATCCCCCTTAACTACTAATGAATTCATTTTTTGACTAACCCCTAAAATTCTTTTGAAATAACTTAACTGTAATTGTTCTAATTTTTCCCCCTTACCAAAACCCCATATTTCAGATCCATAATGGACCGCAGGTATAACTTTAGACTTAAATAAATGTTTATGTAATTTTAAATCACCGATTTCCCTAAGGCTACTCCGTAACATCATATTAATACAACGCTTTCCTTTAGCAAGACTATTCTCAAACTGCTTTCCAAACTTTCCGTTCCACGTAAGCGTACATCCTAGGTAATTAAATTGTTCTTTATAACTAATCGGCTCTCCTCTAAACTTTAACAACGGCTCCTGGTCTATTTTACCTCCTTTCCTAAAAACCATTACAACTGTTTTTTCTATGTTTATCTCTAGCTCCTTTACTGCGAGATATTCATCCAAAATATCCAACAGCTTCTGAAGATTATGCCTTGATTCTGCTATCAATGCAATATCATCCGCGAATAACAACAAACAAATTGTTACTATGTCAATATTTATTGTTGGCGCATTTTTTTCAATCATAAATTGTTCCAAATCATTAATATAAATAGAGAACAACTTCGGGGATAGAGTACACCCTTGTTTAACTCCCTTTAACGATTTAATCCTCCGTGACACATTTTTAAAAACTCTAACTACTATGTATATTTTAGCATATATTTCCACTATTAACAAAACTAATCGGCTAGGTAGGCCAATACTCACCAGTGCTTCCATCAGTAAATGGCGCTTAACATGATCGAATGCTCCTTTCAGATCCACAAACGCAACATATAACCTTCCTCTTCTTTTCGCTGTATATTTCCGAATTATTACTTGTAAACTAAATATTTGGTCCAAAGTACTGTACCCTTTCCTAAAACCTGCCTGGATCCTAGTTAACTTATCTGTCGTATCTAACCACTTTTTATTCTAACGTCTATAATTTTACAAAATAACTTACTTATTGTAGATCCTAAATGGATCCCTCTATAATTATCATGACATTTCCTATCCCCCTTTTTAAATATTGGTACCACTATCGATATATTCCACTGACTAGGCCATGTTGCTTTTTCCACCATCCAAGAAAACGTCAAAGCCAGGAACGGTAAAACGTAAACTCTGCTCCACTTTAAAACTATTGTCGGTATGCCGTCTGGTCCTGGAGCTGACCTACCTTTCATAGATTTCAGGGATGACCATACTTCCGTTTCTGTTATAGGATCTAAAAGCTGCGAATCTACCTCTTTCAATGGAAAACAATACATAGTCTTAAGATCCTCCACAAATTGTTCAGGTAACTTATCCCCATCACTCATTCCTCCTTCTTTTTCTTCCAAAAATTCCGGCCATGACTCCGCCGGAGGGACGTTGCATTGTTCCTTATTACTAATCGTACACTTAACACTATTCCAAAACTCCCTAGTGTTCTTTTCCCTAAAACTCTTTATCACTTCTTTTTTATTTTCTTCGTCTATCCTACTTTTCTTATTTTTTAACAGGTTTTTGTATTTTTTTCTCTCAATACGATACTTTTGTAAACATGCTTCTACATTTTCTGGGGGACTACTTTTCAACATTTTCAAACATGCAACTACGACCGTTCTCATTTGTTTACATTCACTATCGTAAAACGTATTTTTATTTCTATTTCCTTTCCTCTTATTTCTGCTCACCTCCAAACCAACTTCATGCAATTTACCTGTCAGCTGTTCAAGGGAACTTTCAATTTGGCCTTCCGTAAGTCTTTCAATACAACTTCTCACATGGATCTCCATATCAACTTGAACCAGCTTTTCAGCCAACTCTTTTTCCGAAAATTCCTCTGTTTTTAACGATTTCCTAATATCCACAGGACCTTCTACATGAATTAATTCATTTTCCATCACCACATGCATTGTCCCTGTACCATGATTATTTTCAAATTCAAACATCACATTCAATGGGAGGTGGTCAGAACCGATCACATTCTTTACACTCAGATTCTTGCAAAAAGGCCAAAGTGTAGGACAGAGTAACACGTAATCAATTAAGCTTGGGAGCTTACCCGCGTAACACGTAAAATGACCCCCTGCTTCCCGATCCTCCCCTATCCTCCCATTCAAAATTATCAACTCTTCATTTCCCGCAAAATCCAACAAATTTAGACCCCACCTGTTTTTCCGGCGATTCTGGTCCTTACTTCTCCTCTCACCATAATTTCCGATGTACTCCTCTAGAAGCTGGGAAGACTCCTCCGGGTCCATTCGCAGTTCAACATTTTCCATCATACGACCGGTATAAGCATTGAAATCACCTAGAACAATGAATCCATGATTATGAAATCTTTTTCGCAGGGTAGACATTTCATCACATAGTATATTCCAACTATCTTCATTTGAGTACGAACTTGACTGGGGCGGTATATAAACACAACACACAATTATCTTACGGGCAAAAATATTTCCTTTCAACCATACAATGTTTTCCGACCTACTTTTTATTCTCTCCAGCCCTTTCAAACTATCTTTTTTAACTAGAATGCTTACCCCCCCATATACCCTACCATTTTTACTTGGCTCTCTACAACTTTCAAAACTTTCAAAACCTTCAACATTCATACTTCCCCTTTGCCACGTTTCAACCAAACATATTATGTAACACCGGCAAACACACTCATTTATCAGACTTAACATTTTTTCACTCGAATATCCTTGGATGTTCCATAACGTTATCCCCAGTTGGGTCGAACTCGCTAAAGGTAAACGTTGCTCATGGCCCGCGTGACACTAAGCTGACATATCGGTGTCCTGAGTGCTTGGCCCCGGGAAATTTGTACGCTCCCCATCCAAAGAAAATCGTCTACGACCTTGCACATTTCTTGGCTCATCTGGGGGTTGCTCACGCGAGACTCCACCTGTCTTCGCAGCCACAAAAACACTCGTGGCCGGCTGGCGATTCGCATCACTCGGGCTAAAAACGTGGTCACTATTTCTTTTCCCATAAGCTGCTCTGTCTCCAGACCTGTGGAACGATGCCGTTGACGGTGTATTATAGACCTGGTTCTCACTTGCATCGTAAAATGCCGATAACGAGGTATTGGATCCACTTCTGCTCCTTGTTTCTATGTCTGTTGCCCCTTCAGGCTGATCAGATCTCGTTGTATCTACTACTCGCGGAGGGATCACCTCCACTTGAGTTTGTGATCTTCTGTTTCCCCTTTCGTCCAATAACTTAACTTTGTCCGACTTCGCGTCGTAAACGTACACGTCGTGACCCACATGGAGTTTCACACCCCTCATGTGCGCTTCAAAACCCTCGTTACGGGCCCTTTCAAGAACAAGCTTCAGTTTTCCTCTTGCCGTGCGTTCGATCTCCGTATAATCAGGAGCCGCGCTCAACTTGAATCGCCTCAGGTAAGGATTTGCTCTTAAGATGAGGTCGCGGCAATATCTACTGTTCAGTTTGACTAACACTGGAGCAACACCAGTCGTGCTTCGAAGACGGAAAGTGTCTTTGATATCGCGGATAAACATTTCGAAATCCGGGATTATGGAGTTTAGAGCCTGGACAATATCATGTTGGAGGCTGGTTCCTCTCACATTTGGTGAAAAGTTATACAGCACTATATTGCAGCTTTTTGACTCGGCCTCTAACTGCTGAAGCTTGTGACGAGTAAATTCTAATTCTTTACTCAATTTTTCCGTCTTGGCTACCGCTGAATCAGTCTTCTTTTCCAAGAGTGAATTAAAAACGTTCATGCTCGTTCCCATGTTTGTAACATGAGTCCGGAGTTCGGACATCTGCGACGAAATTCCTTCCAACTGTGCGAAACGACCGTTTATGCCTTCTCGTAGTTCGCTTAACTCCTGGAGGACTCGGTATAATTTGTCTGACATGTTCTAAAAAATACCGGAAGCCAACTTATCTTTAAAAGGGCAGGCCCACGTAAGCGTTGGCAATCACCTTGGCGGTGGCCCGGTGGAGCGTGGAACCTGCTTCTTGATTTTCCACCGTACTCTGACAGCCAATCCACGTTAATGCTCGAATATTATCCAATTCCTTTCACCAAACCAGTTTTACTTCAGGAGCATGCGACCGCGCGGAATGAATGCTCGCTGACGACTCACGTGTGGACGTGAAAACGTCACGTGTGTGACGTGAAAACACGGAAAAAACAGCACTTTTGCCCAGAAGCACAGTAGTAGTGAACATGGGGATATACATTTGAGACATCACGGACTACCACTGTGATTACTTATGTTTTATACCTTTGTCTCTTTCAGTGCGATCCCCGTCATGGTAAATACATGGCCTGTTGCATGCTGTACCGAGGAGACGTCGTCCCCAAGGATGTCAACGCTGCCATCGCCACCATCAAGACGAAGAGGTCCATCCAGTTCGTCGACTGGTGCCCAACTGGTTTCAAGGTTGGAATCAACTACCAGCCACCAACCGTCGTACCAGGTGGTGATTTGGCCAAGGTATGCCGCCAGTCATATTTTCTGTTTCGAAAGTTGCCTTTATCGGAAAGTCTTTTGAATTAACCTAAAAAGGGTTTCCTGATTACTTTTCAGTCTACGTTTTTGGGATCCCAAAACGTAAGTGGAGGGATACCTATGACATCGCAAAAGTTGTCCGTTCGTCTGTAAGCATGATAACTCTCGAAGGGAATGAGATATTTTGATGAAACTTGGTATGAGGATTGTTTGGGTCAAGGGTAAGATCTAGTTCGTAGATGGGCTCTATAGCCCTATGTTTGGGGTGGGGGAGGGGGTTCAGTTTAAGGGACAAACAAAATTTTAAACAGCTAATGTGATAGTTGATTATGAGGTAAGAAGACATGCTGAGCACGATGGTGACAATCATTTTCTCGCCAGACAAATAGTTCGTCCGGAATCCGGCAAAAACCGGAAAGTTTGTTAAAAGTAAAAGTTCCATTTGAAGTTGATTAAATGTTTGATTAAGGGGTAAGAAGACATGCTGAGCACGATGGTGAAAACCATTTTCTCGCTGGACGAGTAGTTCGTCCGGAATCCGTCAAAAACCGGAAAGTTGGTTAAAAGTAAAAGTTTTATTTGAAGTTGATTAAATGTTTGATTTAGGGGTAAGAAGACATGCTGAGCATGATGGTGAAAATCATTTTGTCGCCGGACAAGCAGTTTGTCCGGAATCCGGCCAAAACCGGAAAGTTGGTTAAAAGTAAGTTTCATTTGAAGTTGATTTTTGATTTATGGGTAAGAAGACATGATGAACCCGATGGTGAAAACCATTTTCTCGCCGGACAACTAGTTCGCCTGTAATCCGGCCAAAACCGGAAAATATGTTAAAAGTAAAAGCTTTATCTGAAGTTGATTAGATGATATATTTAGGGGTAAGAGCTTTAAGTCAAATTTTATTTAAAGTTGATTAGATTTCTTTATAGGGATAAGGAGATGCGCCGGCTTCGTTTCTGAATTTTTCTTTTTTTGCTGGACTAGTAGTTCGCTCGGAATTCGGGCGCAACCGCGAATTTGGCAGTAGTAAAGCAGGAAGTTTCGGTCAATATCGTCAAAATATATATGGCTTATAGAGGTATAGATAGGTAGATAGAATATCTGAACTCGGTTTTCTCTGATGATTAGCCTGGCGAAGACAAGACCGAATTGTCTGGATCAAATCTTAGATTTTTGGGATCCCATCGACACCTTTGGTCTTGTTATTTTCGAGACGTAAATTCATTAAAGGAACTGGGTTAGTATAGATGGCGCGCGGATATAGATAGGTAGATGTTCATTGTTGTTCTGGGCCATCGCACCAAAAGAACAAAAGAAAAAATATGTAAAAACAAGAACAGTATGCCAATATTTAGAACTACAGACATCGACAATTTTCCCTGTGTGCTAATCCTATCCGGAGGAACCTTCCAAACAGTTAAATAGCCTGGAGACTTTTCTCTTTCATTCTCTCAATAATTATCCACTCACTCCCAAACAACTATTGTCTCGCCAATTCAGTTCTTCGCACTCCCACAAAATGACTCATTTCTTTGTCGCATCCACACATAGGGCAAGAATAAGGACCAGTTTTAACCCTAACTTTAACCATATTTTCTTCTTTTACCAAGAGGCAAACCATCCCCTCTCATACCCATAAATAACACAAGTTCATTATGGCGAAGACATCGGGTGGTTTCGAGAGCGGTGCTGACTGCGGTTCTGCAAAGTTGTATCCTTGCAGTACATCTTCAGATTGGTATTGGCAGATGATTTTTGCAGAACAGTAAGGTGTATTGAGACGCCCATCCGTCTGAAGTAGTATTGAGCGTTTCTTTCAGTCCGTTCAAGACCCTTAGACAGTCTGTATGCTGAAGAAACGTGTGACAAGAAGTGTTTAAGAGAAATCTTAACTAACTTAACTGTACAGGCGAATGACCTATTTCATGCATTATGCTATTATTGTTCAAGGCTTGTCACTCATCTTTTTGGTGAATTCAAGTCAGTCAGAGTGTATCCTTTAAAATTTATGTTCCAAGAAAGTGTTCCAGTAACAATTTTTCAATTTAGTCTTTTATTTTCTTCTAAAAATAGTGGCAAGTGTCCACAATAAGTTGCTGAACGCTGCCATGTCCTGTACCGTAAGCTTAAATATGACAGCAAGAAATTTGTCTCCCTTAATAAATAAAGACACGCCTAAATTTACCGAAACTGAAATAGCCGCAATGAAGAACTCACGGACAAAAAGGAACATTTGATTTTTCGTCAAATTGTCGCGGATGCCAGCGCCGGTTGCGTGGCACGTATGGTCGCCTTCACTTCCGAGACGATCCGTGTGACGATTCCACTAGTAAGTTTAAGAACCGCCAAATGTAAGCTCCAACATTGAATGGCACCACCTTCAGCCCCCTGCTGATCATAGCAATGAAGAATTAACATTGATTTCTTCGTTCTAAAATGGCAGAAGTTAATGCAATGGATTTAAGCTCCATAGATGGGATTACCGAAAATAAGTTTCTTGGAAGAACATATCCTAAAAAAGTTTATTCCCGCTAATCCATTAGTAACAAAAGGCACCTTACATGGAACCCGATTTTCAATACTCCTGTGCTTGCTTTAAGTTTAAGTCGACTATATTTTACATCTTTCTATCAGGTCCAGCGTGCCGTCTGCATGCTCTCCAACACCACCGCCATTGCCGAAGCCTGGGCTCGTCTCGACCACAAGTTCGACCTCATGTACGCTAAGCGCGCTTTTGTCCACTGGTACGTCGGAGAAGGTATGGAAGAGGGAGAGTTCTCCGAGGCCAGAGAGGACTTGGCCGCGCTCGAGAAGGATTACGAGGAGGTTGGAATGGACTCCGTGGAGGGTGAAGAAGGCGGCGAAGAGTATTGAATCGACATGTTGATACTGACGTAGTTGCACTTTTGTTCTGTGACTGAAAATATAACAAGACATTACTGTATCTTTGTTGGTAGATCCTCGGGTCCTTGCCGAAATATGTGCGTTTGCCACAAATAGACGAATAGGGGCGCAATATAGAACTACACTGTAAAAACCTGAGTAAGGATGAAAGTTAACTGCAGTATTTGTGACTGGGATTAATATTATCTCTACCCAATTAGAGATAAGATTATCTTTTTAGAGACGAGATTGATCCCAGTAGCAAATGCAAGTGAATAAGTCATCAGCGAACCAGTCTGCTACGCTACGTCACCCCCTCGCAACTATAATCGTGTTCTGACTGGGCGTTTACACTCACGAGAAGGGATAAAATAATTCGTGACGTGTTGTCTCAGAGCCAGACTTCACCTCATGTCAAAGTTATCTTAACAAATAACACCAGGACGGCAGTTCCAAACGATAATACTTATGATAGACTAACTTGTGGGCGGCCTGTGTGGGCGATTTCCATTTCCGTACTATCCCCGAAGTACGGAACTTCAAATAACACGCATGTTAACTGTTAAGATTTTGCAAACGTTATGCACAACAGGCATTGCCCAGAGTCTGCCAAAAATGCCGACTTCTCCAAATTCATGATGAAAAAAATTTCAGCTCTTGTATGTACGACTTTTCAGTACGTAACATTTGAGATAAAACACTCATCATAATTCCTAAGTGTTGTATCTGGATCTTCCGTATGAGTAGAGCCAGGCTTCAATGACTGGGAAGCATTAGATAGTGGAAGAGGACATCTTGGAAATGCTGATAAGTAGCAAAATTAGCCATTTCCTTTTGTGGGATCTCACCTGGGAACTCTTCTGGCTCATGGCAAGTGGGTCCACGCCAATATTTCCCGGTGTCTGAAGTTTGTGGCCTTAAAAGTTTAGAAGTAGGATGGTGAGCCTCTGTGTACTTGCAGATCGTAGAATCCATGCCTTTTTTAGTTCAACTTAGCCCACCCACCCCGTTTGTGGGCAACTGGTACCAGATCAGAGCCAATTAACGCTGGGGAGTGGCGCCAAGACTTAAATCTGGAAACGCGACATCCTCACAGCGCCGCTGGTACGCTCGCGGAATTTAAGCCGAGACAAAGTTGCGTTTTTTTTTATTCACTTTTGTTTCGTCAAAGTTTGTAGTTTGGCTCTTGTTTTGTCTTACTTGCGTTTTATTGAGTTCTTGTTTCCGAAAAGTCAAACTACGTCGGCGAGGTAGTTTGTACTTTAAGCTCCGTAGTTTCAGATTCGAAACTAAAGCAAACGGAATGGACAAATCAAACGGCTTTTAAGCGAAACTACATTAAAAAAAAACGCGCAACTTTAGACATTTCTAGTAAAACTAAGGTGCGATCTGCACCCATGGAGGAAACAGTGAAGGTTTCATCTTTTTTCTGCTGTGTCCACAATATGAAGTTACTGGAGCCAGCTCTGGTGTAATGTTGGGCGATATTCGATATCGAGACGTAAATATCAAAAACGATATTTTTTTACTCACAATTATTGTAAATAATCCAACATAACGTAACCTACATTTACATATCCGAAATCGGAGTAATATGTTTTCCATAATTCAGTTCTTATTTATCCGGAGTTTGAGATGATGCAAGATGCTATTTAACGACAATTTCGTTAGTAAATTTGGGCGAAACGAAACATGTCCTGTACCGAAACTCACTAAAGAAATATCGATATGGAAAGTGAAAATATCGAAAAGTCCAAATATCGCCCAACACTACGCTGGTGCACGACTGATTAAGTTTCGGTAGGGACGTTCACCGCTAGTGGTGCTAGGGGTTCGAGTCCATGTAATGAGATGCCGACGGGCAGTGACTCGAAGTTGCGGTGTTTTTCCAAACCAGAAAGTGTGGGTGATTTAACGGTACTGAGGGTTAATAGGAAAGCTTGGGCGATTATCAATGCTAGATCTAGGTCTTCAGACTTAGAGGGTCTAGCACTGCAGCAAGATTATTTGTGCCACGCTGCATACGCCTTTTCTAGAGCTGCGGACCTGGTCCTTTCGCTCAGCGAAAGCTCGGTTCGTGACGAAGCTTTTGAGTGCCTTGGGGACGGGTTCAGCCTACTAGGCGTCTTACATTCTGATTTGAGTTCGAAGAGGCAAAACCGAATAATTGGTGAATTCGATCGTAAAATCGCAAAAGGGCTACGAGGCCAGGAAATCAAGATCACGGACCAATTGTTTGGCGACAATTTCAAGAAATGTTTGGACAAATCGAAGACTCTACGGACTTAGAAAGAAAGAGCCTGAACGTCCATTTTCAAAAAACGGTTTATCAGCCGGGTCGGTATCAAAAGGGCCGGACGAAATCGTTTCAGCACGGAAGGAGCTGCTATTTGAGTGTGTGTCACTTTTTTCAAGTCTTGGCGCTCCCTAGTGTTATTTTGCTCTGTTCCAGATTGCCCCTGATTTAACAGGGTCTAGTTGCCGTGGTTTTGGATGTAAGGCGACGGGACGTTAACATTATCTGGAAACAGGACGTTGCTGTCGTATAAGTAATGGACGCGTGAGCACGGGCTAAGTCTGGTTGCTGGCCTCTTCTTTACTTTTGGGGCAGAAACTTGGACTGATCTATTATACTGGGAGTATAAACATTTGGAATTAAGTTCACCTCTTTATGTTTTATTTTGAATCCTGCGCACTCTCTTCGCACAGATTTGCGATTAGAACAAGAGCTACGAGCTCATATGGCACTTGTACGAGTAGGCTGTACAAGAAAGTAGATGAGAACGTCACAAAATACACCCGCCATCCAAAAATGCGGTTCGGAAATAGAAATAGAATATTTAGTTTCACTCATTTCTGAGCAGTTCCAGCATCGTCTCGATTGTCTGTAGCAAATGCAGATGACTGTTCAAACTTTCATTCCAATAAATCCATTTGTTTGATCCCTAGACGTGCTACACGATTTCCGGTACTCACTGTATTTCCACCTACCGTGGCCGAATCTGGTTCGGAATAAACAAAAATCGACCACCTAAAGAATCTTCGTTTATACCATCTATCAAGTTTCACTCGAATCTGAGCATTTTTGGAAAATTTCCGGTACCCCCCCCCCCCCTCCCACCAACGTTGTCGGAGCCGGTTCGGGCCCAATCTCTTAATTCCCTGTTCCTGTCCATCAAGTTTGACTGAAATTGGAGCATAGCCTATGTGCAAGTTTCCAATACCCCTCCTACCTTGGCCGAATCCGGTCCGGACGCCAAATAACAAATCTAGGCCGCATAAACTCGGCACTGTCGAATTGCATCTCATTCGGTCCATCCGTTTGGTTTTTGTGCATGTCAAAAGTCCCCCCACCCCCAATTCCCCTAATCGTGGTCGCATATGGTTTGAACGCATGTTTTACATGTCGAGGCCATCGATTCGTATCACCCATGAAGTTTCACTCGAATCAGACCACTCGTTCGCAATTTATAGAAGTCAATTTCCATATTTCTCTTCTCTTGCTCCCCAAAAAATGCTTGGATCTAGGAACGGAAGTTTCCGGGGGTATGTTGTGTCAGGTTCTAAAGTCAAGATAATTCGGGTCGCTAATGTGCATGCAAAGTTTCGTTGTCGTTTTACATCTGGAACTAGTCTAACTCACGACTACCGGAATTCCAGGAAACCCCCTCCCAACTCCCTCCACAGAGCCCCGAAATCATCTGGCTCCGTCAATTTCATCTAGGCCTAATGCTTGTTCTATCCATTAAGTTTCGTCCCAATCCCTCTGCTTTTAGAGTTTCTTGAGTTTCCCCCCCCCCCCCCCCATCCCCACAGGTATCGGACCCGACCCGGACGTGACACTGAACGTCCGAGGCGATAGCTCACCAGACAAGTTTCATTCAAATCCGATCACCCGTTCAAAAGTTATGCACGCCACTAGATTCCGGACTCCCCCCCCCCGATGGTCGGGTCGGGGAAACGGCTGTTCTCAAGTCAATCTATTCGGATCCCTGACATACCTGCCAAGTTTCATCGCCCTAGGACATCAGGAAGTATGCCAAACTCGCGGGATCGCTAGAAATCCGGACCCCCACCCCAACTCCCCCACAGTGCCCTGATCCGGTCAGGTTATGTCAATGACGTGCCAAGGACCTGTGCTTGTTTTTCCCACCAAGTTTCATCCCGATCCCTCCACTTTAAGCGTTTCCCAAAATTTCCGGTTCCCTCCTCCAACTCCCCCCAGTGTCATCGGATCCGGCCCGGATTTAAAGTGAGATGTCTGAGACACGAGGTCATCCTAAATATCAATTTTCATCAAGATCCGATCACCCGTTCGCAAGCTGAAAATACCTCAAATTTTGGCTTCACCCTTCCCCCCCCCCAGATCGTCGAATCGGGGAATTGACGATTTCCTATTTAATCTGGTCGGGTCCCAGACATGCCTGTCAATTTCCATGGTCCCAGCACATCAGGAAGAACGGAACTCGCGGGATCACTACAAATTCCGACTTCTCCCCCCCCCCCCCAACTCCCCCAAAGTGAGCGGATCCGTTCCGGTTATATCAGTCACGTATCTAGGACTTTTGCTTGTACTTTCCACCAAGTTTCATCCGGATCCCTCCACTCTAAGTGTTTTCCAAGATTTCCGGTTTCCCCCTCCAACTCCCCCCAGTGTCACCGGATCCGGTCTGGATTTAAAACGGAGGGTCTGAGACACGAAGTCCTTCCATATATCAAGTTTCATTAAGATCCGATCATCCGTTCGTAAGCTAAAAATATCTAATTTTTCCTATTTTTTCCGGATTCCCCCTCCCTCCACTCCCCTCCAGATGGTCGGATCGAGGAAGCGATAATTTCTAATTTAATCTGGTCCAGTTCCTGATATGCCTGCCAAGTTTCATCGTCCTAGCTTATCTGGAAGTGCCCGAACTAGCAAAGCCGGGACCGACAGACCGACAGACCGACAGACAGACTGACGGACAGAAATTACAATCGCTATATGGCACTTGAGTAAGCTCAAGTGCCATAAAAATCGGCAGCGATCTTTACCCTAGGTTCACACAGAGCAAATCGCGGCGATGAACCAGATTTTTTAATCGCAGCGACAGAAGATTTTTTTCGCCTGGATGTTCACACTGAATTTTTGTCGGCAACAGAATTTAACGCGAAATGTTACTGTTGCGTGCATAAAATCGTACTGTTGCACGATTAAAGTTGAATTTTCCCAACATTGAAAATTGCCTGACGAATCGCCGATTTTGGCGACGGAAACCTCGGCGATGGCCGATATCGCCTCCGTGTGAACCTAGGGTTACTCTGTGTTCCCGACAGGCTCCGCCCCTGGTAATGCAAAGCGGCAAAAATGGTTCTCAGCAAGATATCATGTATTTCCGTCCTGTTATTATTTGTTATTGCACTAACTTGGGGCCAGTAAACATACTACTTTAAAGCCACAACGGAAACATTTGCCCTTGTTTTTTTCTTTGCTTTCCTATAATTTCGCATTTCGTCAAATCGGGTGACTGATGGCTTTTGAAGTTAAGTTCTGGCGCGCCATCTAGCATGAGCTAAAAATTCTGAAACAGCAGAAACCTGAGAAAGGGATAATAGATGACTCTGCAAACCGTATTGGCCATATTCCTGTTCAGCGCTTCCAAGAGCATTAATTTCTGTTAATCCCCCTGTGCCTCGCCGTCAGCACTTGGATCAGACACAGGGTTGCCACATGTCGCACGATAGTGTGAATTGTCACTCTATTTTGTTTCTGTCACTCTTGTCCTACGTAAGACATAAAAATTACTCTATTTCAGAAACCAAATATGTCATTTTGCAGCAGGGATTCCGACTATAAGTGACTATTTCAAGTTTTTTTCATGAAAGTATAATTAAGATGTGTAATTTTTACAAAGGCGATTCTGACCAAAAGTGAACATTTCATGAAAATAAATTTCACTCCTAATTCACTCTCTGTTTTGGGCCAAAAGTCACTCTAATTTTTGATGTGGCAACACTGATCAGCAGGGGCGTCGCAAGGGGGGGTGCGGGGGGTGCAGCACCCCCCCACCTTTTTGAGATTCGGTAAAATTTTGGGTGGAATTGCTCGGTATTTTTTCGATTGTAGAACTGTTCGTTATATTTACGGGGATTCGGTAGTTATACAGAATCCTAAATAGGCTATCTGTACAAATCTCTTCGGTATAATGACCGGGATTCGGTATAATTGCCAGTATTCGTTAGTTATTGTTGTATTGTAGTATTGTTCGGTATTTTTTCGATAGCAGAACTGTTCGTTATATTTATGGGGATTCGGTAGTTATACCGAATCTCTTCGCTATAATGATCGGATTCGGTATAATTGCGAGTATCCGGTTGTTATCATGAATTTGGTGAGAGAATTTACTGAAATTCTTTGGTAATTTTTCGATGCCGGAACTATTCGGTATACTTATGGAGATTCCGTTATTACACAGAATCCCAAATAAGCTATTGGTTCGAAATTATTCTGTATCACGATTGGGATTCGGTAATTTATTCAGTATAATTTCCAGGATTGGGAAGTTAACCACGAATCCGGACTTAGTTCCAATTTCGACGAAAGTATACCGAATATGAATATTGTTCGGTAGTCTTTCGATACTAAAACAATTCGGTATAATAACCAGGATACGGTAGTTATACAGAATCCCGAACATGCTCTCGGTCTAAACTTATTCGGTATAATAACTGGGATTCGGTGACTTATTCGTTATAATTGCCAAGATTCGGAAGTTACCACGAACCTCGAAACTCAGAAGAGGTCGATTGAAGCACTGGTCGCAGACAAAAGGGATGATCTGTGATATCATCGATAGTCCTTACTTTTATTTTGGATCTCAAAAAGAATATCTAATCATAAATATTTCGAAGATTCCGCCTGCAGCACGTTTCGTAATATTCTCTATTTTGTGGAAGGGCGCGTCATTTGACGGGGGTTTTAAGCCAGTTTTAGGACTGACTTTTCGAAACATTAAAAGGCTAGAATTTGGATAGAAATTAAATTTGGCAGGAAAAAGCAAACAAAAATTTCGCCTGCGGCGCTCACTTTATATGATTATAGGTAGTATATTGACTAGACTAAAGTTGCTGCTGCTGCCGGAACGTCGCTCCATTCGGTTTGTGGAACTTCAGAGAGTCCCGGTATTTAATCAGCGGTAAAGGATATAATTTGTAAGAGAAGCGGTTAAATTTTAGCCTTCCAAAAAAATAATGGATTTCGAAAATTTTTTGACTGCGGCGCTCGATGTGATTTTCTATTTACTGTAATAGGTAGTAGCTATTATTGCAATCACGCTTCGGCAAAACACCGCCTAATATCTGGCTTATCGTCGTTCATGCTGCCTTTTATTGTTACTCTTCCTACGGAATCGTTTCTGTCCCATAATTTAAAGCTCGAATTCCTAGTTCTAGGATTCGGTAACATTTTTGAAAGATTCGGTAAAATTTTGGCTCTGCACCCCCCCCCCCCCCCCACCGATGCACTTGCGACGCCCCTGCTGATCAGACAAGGTAAAATAGATCTACAGGTTAGTGAGTGGAAAACTGTCATCTGTGTCCCAGGTAACGGAGGTTTTGCACACGTCTCAGCAGCAGAAAGTGAAAGTGACCCACTACCCTATGCGTCCTTCCTAAAATCCGATGACGAAAATTGCCGCCAGACGCGCTAGAGGAACAATAACAGTCACACGTGAGATCTGGGGATAAGTTATCTGACGAGTTAATGAGCGATTAGGCTTTTGCTTCATATCGAGTCGCACATTAGCCCCGTGGAAAAGACAGCCAGCACTCAGCACTGAAGTCGGAAGCCACAAATGACAAACTTGATGACGCTTGACAGAACAGAGTTAGGTAATTCAAAAAGAGGGGAAGAAGGATTTTAAACAGTTTTAAACATGGTTAGGACTAAGGGGAAAGGGGAATTGAAAATAGCAAAACAAACCTGGATAAACGTACACAAAGAAGTAGCGTGTCATTGTTTTCTTTACCATGGAGCACCTAGCGGCCAAAAAAGAACTAATCTGAGAGGAATTTTATGAGGGGCGTATGGATCCGACTGTTTACTATGTCTACGCAAGTGTTGGTGATGAGGCAATGGGGGACTAACAGAAACTAGTCCACTTCGAGTGCTGAACTGTAACATGGCCAATTGTGTCAGGTTCTGAAGCATTTCTGAATATAAAATGTCATTATCAAAGTCACCCGGAAATGGGGTGACTTTGGTAAAGAAATATGTGTTATAATTTAAAAATGAAGGAAAACACGACGACGGGATCCACACCAGCTCCGTTTATGTTTCAAACACTGCAACAGAGAAGAAAAATATTAAAGGACCCCTCGCACTATTTACTCTTCAACTTACAGCACTTTAAAATATTTGAATACTTTGAAACTAGGCTGTGATTTTAACAAATAACCCACGGCTTTGGCTGTTTTAAGCCTTTCCGACACCCCTTGACCTATAGCGGAAACAGGGAAACAATTTAAATAACCGTTTTTCTGAAGGAAAAACTTCTCGCAGACAACCATCGACAGCGTGATACACATCAAAGGTAGCAAAACTCGGAAAGTGAGAAAATCGGCGTGGTTTTGTTAGAGGGGTTGGAACCAGGGTTGGTCACCAAGAACCAGGGTGTTACGAGTTACTGCAGGATACTTCGGGTTACTTTTGGTTACATTGGGTACTTAGGGTTGCATTGCATTGGGTTTCTTTGGGTTACATTAGGTTACATTGTGTTACTTTGAGATACTTTTGGGTTACTTTCCAGGGTGTACGAAGTTACTTTTGGTGACAACTCTGGGTTGGAATGTACCGCATGAAATTGGGGTCTCCTGGTTTAAAGATATATGGAGTGATTATGGAAGTAGGTTGCGTTAGTATTATAGGTAAGATTGGTCCTTTAACAAAAATATATTCGCTATTGTCAAAACTACTTGTTTGGCCAGTGTCTCTTGGATAACAGTGATAAACCAACAAAATTGACGCAATTATTCGAAAAAATGTCTCGCAGATTCTTCATCAATCAATCAATCAAACAAGTTTAATCCAAATAGTTATGAGCTAGAAGTGGAATACAAATTTAAGAAATATACACAGGCACGAAACAGATTAACTAATACAATTACAAGATTTTACCAGAAATAAATGATGGGATGAAACTACGTAAAAATTGGGCAGAAGAATTGGCAGGATATGGAGAAAAAAGTCCTTGACAACCAGCTACACTCTTTTAAACCATAATCAGAGGTGCCTGGAAAGACTTTGTTTCTAGCCTATGGAAAATTCCCTCTAGAATAAAAAAGTACTTTTTACTTATTTCCAAAGCATGTGCACATGCTACCAAGACTGACTGTGATTGTGTGTCTGCTGAAAGGAATCTTCTTCATTGTCAAGCTCAGAATTGTTTGAGTCCCTTTTTTTTACTGTATTTTTTTTTTTTTACTATGTCAAGTAGGCTCTAGTGAGCAAGTAAGCTGCTTTGTTCATTCGAATTTTTTTGTCGTATATAACCTTAGTCCTTATTCCTTCTGAGACTGCAGAGGTGCTTATGGCATCCGAAAAGGGTCGCCAGTTGTCAAACGGATAGGCCGCTGCCTAGGCATAACTTCTTCGGGATGAATGAATCATTCGACTTACCGTGCGTCGAAGATATTCTTCGGGCCGCCTCTTCATCTGCAGAGGCGTTACTAGCCAAAGTGTTTTGGGGGGCCCCCCCAAAACACTTGACAAAGCATTTACCGACTGACAGGTAATTTCTGCCGACTTTTTGACAGAAAAACGACTGTTTTCAAGAAAAACAAGAGCTACGAGCTCATATGGCACTTGTTACGAGTAGGTGGTGTGAGAAACGAGAGATTGAATCTGAGCATTTTTCCGGGAATTCCGATACCCCTCCCCACCGTGCTCGAATCCGGCCCAGACCCTAAAATATGTCGTCTAAGGCAGACAATCTGTCTACTTTCCAAGTTTCATTCCAATCACTTCACTCGTTTAACAGCTGTGCGAGCCACAACATTTTTGCCCCCCCCCCCCCTACTGTGGCCGAATACGACTCGGACACATACTAAAATCTCTTCTTCCCGTCCATCAAGTTTAACTCGAATCGGAGCATATCTGCAAATTTCCGGTTACCATTTCATTCTCCTCCTACCTTGGTCAGATCCGGTTCGGACACCAAATGACAAATCTTGGCCGCATAAACTTGGTGCTGTCGAAGTTGCATTCCATTGTGCCCATCCGTTTGGTTTTTGTGCATGTCACAGAGTTTCCGGACCGCCCCCTCCCCCCAGCCCAGCCATGGCCGCATGGGTTCGTAGACAAGCTTTGCATATCTAAGTCATCCGTTCTTATCACCCATAAAGTTTAACTTGAGTCGGACCATTTTTTCACAACCTACGGAAATCAGTAATTTCCGGATTCCCCTTCCCTCTACTCCCCGAAAAATGGTCGGACGCAGGGCCGGAAGTCTTCCTAAGGCTTCGTTAAGTCCATTTGGTCGGGTCACTAATATGCCTGCCTAGTTTTATCGTCCTTCGTACATCTGGAAGTATCCTATCTCGAAAATCGCGATCACTGGAATTCAGGGAAATCCACTCTAACTCCCCCCAAAGAGCCCTGAGGTAGCTCCGTCAAGAATGTATCTAATACTTATGCTTATTCTTCCCACCAAATTCCATCCCGATTCCTCCACTAAGCGTTTCATAAAAATTCCGGTGGCCCCTTCCAACTCCCATCCCCCCCCCCCCCAATTATCGGATCTGGCCCGGACTTCACATGGAACATCTGAGACAATAGTCCTTTCCACTTGCCAAGTTTCATTCAAATCCGATCGCCCGTTCAAAAGTTATAAATGCCACTAGATTCCGGATTCCCCATCCCTCAACCCCCCCTACGATGTTCTAATCGTGCAAACGACCATTCTCAAGTCGGTTTATTCGGATCACTCATATTCCTGCCAAATTTGCATCATCTTATTACATCATGAAGTACCAAACTCGCTGGATCACCAGAATCCCCCCCACACCCCACAGTGCCCGAATCCGGTCCGGTTATGTCAATTTTCTGTCTAGGACTTGTGCTTGTTCTTCCCAAAACGTTTCATCCCGATCCCTCCACTCTAAGCGTTTGCCAAGATTCCCTACTCCCCCCTCCAGCTCCCCCCAAAGTCACCGGATCCGGTTCGGATTTGAAGTGGGTCGTCTGAGACACGAGGTCTTTCCAAATATCAAGTTTTATTAAGATCCAATCACCCGTTCAAAAGTTATAAATACCTCAAGATTCCGGGTTCCACATCCCTCCACTCCCCCCACGGTGCTCGGACCGGAGAAGTGACTATTTCCAACTTAATCATTTGGGGTCCCTGAAATGCCTGCCAAGTTTCATCGTCCTAGCTTATGTGGAAGTACCCAAACTAGCAAAACCCGGACCGACGGACAGACCGACGGACGGACAGAAATTTTGATCGCTGTATGGCACTTGGCCGAAGGGCAAGTGCCAAACCGACTGTTTTCATGGAAAAAATCAACTGTTTGGACAACAAATCGTGGCGCTTCGCGCCGGCTCGGTTACTTTTTGCCGACTGGTCGACAGCACTGGGGGGGGGGGGGGGGGGGGGGCTCGTCTGCATCGGGAATAGGGAAAGATAGGGAGACGAAGGTTCCAGGGCCGTATTGGGGGAAGGGGTTAGGGGGTCGACCCCCCCCTGAAACATACAAAAATGATCATTTTATATGATTTTCCCGCTGATCTATGTCGTTTTTGTACTTTTTTGTCCGACCCGCAGGAAAAAAACAACCGAAAGACCCTCCCCCCACCCCCCCCGAAATGAATTCCTGGGTACGGGCCTGGGAGGTTCTTATTCTTATTTGTTTCTGCCGCTACATAGAGTCTCTTTGGTCCATCTTCAAACGACGTAAACAAACCAAGAGGATTTGGAAACAACAACACGTGGCACATGTAGTTCGATGATGATTTTGCAGAACGATCGGCCGAAATGTAAACAGAGCGACCGATCAACCGACAGACCAACCGCCAGAGAGCGCTGATTATCGCGACTCATGGGGGCTGTGGGAGTTCCCTGTCTTACCACTGCTAATGTCTTTGGTCTAGTACTTCCCACCCTGACGTCATGGCCCATTGACTGTGGGGCATAGGTATGGCCTTAGGACTTGTTTTTGCATTTATATATCATTACCATATTTTTAGCTTTACGCAAAATCTCTCAGCCTCGTCTACAAAATAGTTCAAGTCGTACCGTGGTTAAAGATTGATGAGTAGTCAAGCTGTGCAAAGAACCCTTTTCTGTCAAACGAAAAAGGCATTGTGACAGTTTGGTGGGAGCGAATATGGAAGGGCCCTGAATCTTGATCGCCCTCTTGTCAAGGGGTTAGCGCCTCCACGTCGGCTGCACATTATATCACATCTGCCCAAGAATCGCCATTTTATAATTTAAATATATAGGGCAGTTGCATTTATTTTCTTTTCTTCCTTCTTGTCTTACTTCTTTGTTTTCACTCAGACAGGCAGGCTTTTGACAGTGTGATTTTCCGTGTAATGCCTTGAAACACAAGATTAGGGTTGGGTGCCATCATCACTTCCATATGGGATTAAAAGATTTAGTCCAGTTGATGAAGAAAGTGCACGAAATCGGGCCGGGAAGTCCTGATCGTGTGTTCGCACTTTAACCCATCCAACCTTAGTAGAACTCCGTATCTACCTTCTAGTTGCCACGACCGCCCACCGACTGATCGGCTAAGCCTTTCGCCTCCGGGATAATGATATAGGCCTAACTCTCAAGGCCTAGCCGGATGGTTCAGCATCGGAGTAGAACCCACGACCCCACTCACTCCCTCCATTACCTTCCTTTCCAACCCTCAACCTCAAACCCCAAACCCGAGCTTCTGTCTACCACAAATTCATGATTGTTTTTGTTTTATACAAAATGTCAAACACTGGGTATACGAACTGTTTGGCATAGCCAATTTTTTACGCCCGGTTATGCTATGCCAGACTCTGTGTAAGGTTAGGCCGTTTTCTCAGCCTGGCAGTGGAGCACATAAATACATTTTCAAAAGTTTGATTAAGTAATTTTTTGATGTTTAGTAGGGTATCAGTGATTCTGGCATATGTTCTGTTTTTTTGTCCCTTCTTTGCTATGGCCCTCGGGCTTTTAAAGCAATACAGTTATTAGTATCCTATTATTTATTTTTATATCCTATCAATAAAACTTTGATGACTGGAGTGAAATTCAGAAAATGACCATTTAATTCCATTGAGCATGTATATTATAAATTGTATTTTATTCTATACAAATTGTTTTTAGTGTGATGACCAGAGGCGTTATTAGCCGAAATGTTTTTTTTTTTTTGGGGGGGGGACAATCCATTTACCGACTGGCCTGTAATTTTTACCGACTATTTTTGCAGAAAAAACGACTGTTTTGACGAAAATTCGACTGATTTTCAGAAAACCCTACTGTTTTCATGAACAAAAATCAACTATTTTGACGAAAAATCGCGGCACTTCGCGGCGACTTGTTTATTTTTAACGACTGGCCGACAACTTTTTTTTGGGGGGGGCGTGCCCCCCTCCTCCACCCCAGTCGTGACAGCCCCTGGTGTTGGCTAGTTGCCCAGCGTTTGGCATAATGTGATTATATTTGGCACTGGCTGTTCTAAATCGTGTGTGTGCCCGCAACGTTTGACACAGTCTATCCCAATTCCCTGATTTGTGGTATAATGGACAGTAGTCTCTTTTTTTAAGTTTTGGTAGGAAATCCAAAATCCAGCATCGCCTAGTCGATTTTCAGCCTTAAATTCCGTACAAAAATAATCTCGAAACATGAACAGTGGGTATCCGTTGCAATTCTGAGATAAAATATTATTTTCTATTCGCATTGATATTGGTAATATTAGCTGTTTCATGAATCATTCTTAGCGTAAAATAATGGGAAAAATCAAAGTTCTAAAATGTTTAGATTCTTTTTCTTGATCGTTGATCTCAGCAGGACGGACCGAGAAATATATTTTTTATTCAAGAGTGAGAGATAGAGAAAGGGTCTAGAAAAAAAAACCGAAAAAAACTAGAAAAATAGAGTAACACCAAAATTTACATTTTTTTTCATTTTGATATAAGTAAGTAAGTAAGTAATTTATTTGTAACCCGCCATTTCGAAAAAGCAGAGTAAATGAAAGAAAATAAATAAAAGACATAAAAATAGTAGTTTTCGGTCTCCGTAAGAAACTGGCATGTTTAATCCTTCAGCCCAAGCTGACTGCGATTCGTCGTTGATGGTGCTGAAAGCGTATGTCAGCTTAACCGGCAATATTTCGGACCTCCTTAGCAAGGGGTATCTTAAGTCTGTAGCCGTAAGAACGAACCCGGAACGGACGAGGAGGGTATAATTAAACAAAACTAGAGCCTTAAAATGTAGAAAAATAAAAAGAGCACTAATATTGACACTGATTGCAGGTTTATTATTAGCCTGAGAAGGACCCTTGCCAAGAAGAGCCGAATTATCCCTGGAATACATCTCAGCGTTAGTCCTTTAGTGCCTCTCTACAGTAGTAATACTGAAAATTAAAAGAACTTTGACCTTGAACCCAATGGTGTGTTTGTGTCTTTGATTTCGTGAGGCTGTCGGCGGCCCCCCTCCCCACATAACGCTCGAGGGGATACTCACTCCCCGAATCCATGTATACCGGGTGCCTCGCCGGGTGCAAAGAGAAGGTGTCAGGAATTAGCGTACATCGGGTGCCGGAGTGAGTATCCCCACCCAACGCCTTGCACTCTGGTCACAGTCTAAACCTAAACCCGAGGCTAAAACAATCCACTGCGCGGAGATATTCCACAAGCAAAACAAAAAAAAATGACTCTTTCAAAGCAATGCAGTTTTCTGCAAATTAGTCCGGCCTAGTCGACTTTTGCGCCTTCATGAATTAACACAATTTCTAAAGAACCAGTCCACGCCCCACTACACTGATTGGTTGAGTCGTACTTCAGAATACGGGAAGCGAAAAGATGGAAAATCGTCATTGAATTTAGTAATCGATGCAAAGTTCAACGAAAAGGTTCTATTGATCTGATTTCTTAACTTCGTGAAATTTCGGGTGGGTACAGACGTATAGTGTTGATTCGCTTGCACGTTTTTTGTAGCATCCCTTTATGTGCGTTCATGCCTGTAAGTAAAAATATCAAATTATTTTCGTGGATTATCGTTTTTTTGTTGGTCGTTATTTCTTCCCTCTGAATACTCTAGATAAATAAGAAAAGTAAAGAAAATAACGAAAAATTACTTTGTACCGTCAGTTGTACCGTGCAATTTAAAAAATGGAGCCAAACAGTTAAAAACACACTGGATAAGGATAAATAAAAAGTGGGGTACAGTCAGCCCGACAATTAATCATGCCTGACGTGTCCACGACAGTGTCCGAATTGTGTCCAAAGCGTAACGACTCTCCAGTATACAGTGTGCCGGACACATGGTACCCCCACGCTTATTCTCAGCTGATCGTTACATTTCAGATCCAGTCCAACCACTGAATGGTTGTCGAAGATCTGGCAAGGATTTTAAAAATGTGAAGTACAAGGGCTTATGATGTGATGAGAGTCCCGACTTTCATTATCGGTGTGTTCTACTTCGTCGGTAAGTTAAATGTTTGCCGCAGCCTTTCTTTAGTTACGCCTAAACCTAACTTCTTCGGGCATGTTTTGGCGGTCATGCCTGCTGTATGTTAACACTTTCGAGGGGTTGTCCACTTTCGTTTTTGGTGTGTAGCAAGTGCCCGATGTCCGCCGATGTCAGCAGGTGCCGAAGGATGTACGCCAAGTGCCGGGAGTGGAAACCCCTCGAACATTTATCAACCGGACATTTAAAAGACATTTTTTTAGGCCCGGTTAGTTTTTGCTTTGTTGGGTTGGTCTTGCACAACTCAAAATAAATAAGCTAAAGTGGGCGCTCGCAGAGTGCTCAGTCAAAATGAATGAACCAAGCTTGGCGGTCGCAAAGCGCCCCGACCACAAAAATTGAGCTAAACTGGGCGCTCACCGAGGAAAACTAAATGGGAGGCTGGCAGTCCGCCCGGTAAATTTCAGTAAGGCTAATTCAAGGTCACCAAGAAACTTAGTTGACATCCAGATTGGAAATCGGCGGTGGGGGGGACTTAAGGCGTATTCTCACCGTTCCCCGAGGACTCCTCGGGGAATGGCAAGGAATGGCGAGAATAGAGGGAGTCACTGCACGCGGACTCCGCGTAAACAGCGAGAACACGGGGAATGCTTTGAACACGGATTTTGTTAGAAAGAAAAACATGCAGTTGACGAAACTAGTCTGGATCCACTTTATTTTGGGTTTTGTTTACTCTGATTGTTTTTAATTAATTTTACATTGCACCAATACCAGCAAAAATTGATTCCCCTCCGAATCTGAAAGGGAGTCCTTTTTGATGATGGTGATGATAATCGGAGCATTTCCCGGCCGTGGGGACTCGCGAGAATACGGGGAGTGAGTCCCCGGCTCCTCAAGTGGAGTCCTCGGTGGAGTCCTCGAGGAACGGCGAGAATACGCCTTTAAAGAATTGTCTCAGTCGCATGTTTCGAGCTTGCAAAGTTTACTGAGATTTTGCCTTTTCTTTCTTTTACAGCTTTTTTGCATACCTGTTCAGTTCATTACTTCGAATTTTAATAAGTAAAAAACAGTAGTTGCGTTTTTGCAGATACCATTGGTATCTGTTACCACGGTAACTGAATCTACAATTAGTTGTTTTTGTAGCTATCGTGGTATCTGATACACGGTTATTCTGCAAAAAAGACTATTGCCGAAATTGCTTTTTTCAAAGTCATCCCAAAAGAAAAACTGATATCCAGTTACATCACTACGTGCTAAACTTCATTCTCACCAATTTGACAAAATTTGACGAAAGTGAGATGACTTTTCAGATACCACGGTCAGTTACCACGGTCGGACTGTGGTATCTGAATATCAGATACCACGATAACCGGCCAGATATCACGATAACTGCAAAAATGCCTTTTGGCCGCGCTCGGGTACCGATGTAACTGCGAAAACGAATTTAGACCGCGGTATCAGAAAGCACCTGTTCCACTTGTCGAAACTATGCCATAACCATGCTTTGACGGAGAAGTTCAAAATTCAAGATGCAAGTGTTACCCTTTTGGATATTTCTTCGTCGCTATAAAAAATCATTGACAACAGAGCCCAACCAGCGCACGACCTTCTACACTGCTTTCTGGCCGACGATTGAAATTAACTGTCTTTTTGTGTATGTTTATGTGTTTTATTTATTTTTCTATATTTACTCCGCTTTCTGAAAATGGCGGGTCAAACATAAATTAGTTACTTACTTATACCATGGTATCTGCAAAAACGCAACTACTGAACCTGACCTCTAGCCTGAACCTGTAACTTCCTTTCTAGATCTGACCTTCGCTCTTCGGTCAACTTTTAGTAATGTCGTCGCAGTCGAAGGCAGTGACGTCACTCTTATTTGTCCTGCCCCACTGGATCATCCCATAACCTGGAACAAAGGGAAAGACCCCGTTTTGACCCTCCACCGTTTTAGGATCGAGGGGTCTGCACTGACAATACTCAGTGTGAGGAAGGGTGATGATGGAAACTACATCTGCGGATATTCCGATGGTACGGTGAAGGAGAAGTGGCCTGTAAGACTTACAATAAAAGGTAAGCCGATTATTTCGTCGAAAGTAAAAGTAGCTAGAAAAGAAGGTAAAAACGATTTTCCGAGTGATTCAATTCAATTCAATTCAATTCATTTATTTGTATCCGCCAAAGCTGGCGAGTAGAAAAAAATATAATAAAATTCATACAATCGGTCTACAAACTAGTAACTAGACCATATACTTTCATAAAAACTCTACGTCATTTAAAAAACAATTAGCCTACACTATCCTAAATGAAGTCTACCTAACACTTTAACCAAAATACAATCAACGCAACGCATCGGACAAAGTGTGCTTTATGGAATAAATTTTTGAAAAAAATGTTTCCCGTTTCTTTTTCAAAATATCAATGGGGTTTTTTAAACCATAATTATCCATCATAAAAGAACTGGATTGGTATTTCGAAAACCGGCATAAAAATTTCCCAAAATTAAAAAAAGTAGTTTTGATACGCGATAAATTTGATAACGTTAAAAAGGGTAAAAAAGAAGATGCAAGCAAAGCCTGTGGAAGAGCAACAGTGTTAAAAATCTTTGCAAGATTGCGTCTAGATAGGAAATCCCTAAGACAAATCACCGCCCCGAAACTAGCAGAAATATTAATTAATTAAATTGCATATCAAAACCTAGAGTGTTTAAAGGAGGAAGGTTAGACTATATTTTGGTAGAATAATATTATATTTATAGGGCACAAAATTGTTTTTTTGTTCAGGATAAAATAATTAAGAAGCGCTGTACGTTCAAAGTGGTATTCTCTACTGTTATAAATAAGTAAGTAAGTAAGTAATTTATTTATAACCCGCCAGTTTGAAAAAGCGGAGCAAATTAAAGAAAATAAATAAAACAAATAAACACACAGAAAATGACACTTAATTTTAATTATCTAATTTATTATTTATTTGTGCAAATAAATTTAACATTTCTGTGATGTGCCTGTCCGTTGTATTTATGTTCGTCTTTGCGTTTGTATTCCTACTAAAATATTTGTCTCACCTGTTAATTTGAATCTCTACATCGGATTTGAATCCGGCCGTCTGACCACAAGAATCTTCATACCTTGTTTGAACGAAATATCTCCACCAATTTGGGACTTATCGTGTTAATGGACAGACAGACGGACAAACTTGTCGAGATCATAGGTATGGGCATGGGCACACTAGAACATTTTCATATTCCTTCAGCCCAAGCTGACTGCGAATTATATTTGACAGTGCAAAACGGATACAGCAGCTGAATTTTATCAGAGCTATATTTCTCAGCCGCTCAAACTCAAGGCTCAAGCCGCTCAAACTGGAAAACTAACTTGATTAATACTGGAAAATGAGAGGCCCACTGCCAAGAAGGGCCAAAATATAGCTCTCATAAAATTCGGCTGACGTACCCGTTTTGCACCGTCAAATAGAACATTTTCGATGGAGCCTAAAAATACGAAAAAATATTATCTACTTAAAATTGAAAATTTCCTCCAGCAACCAGCTCTGCCCCCCCCCCCCTTGTTGATGCCTTTGTATTTAATCGTCCGTAGTCCGATTGGGGAGTGGTGCATTTGAACTACGTAGATGTTACTACTGTAGAGGTAAGATACTTTGAACGTCAGGTTACTCTGAACAGTGCCATTTTCATCCGCTTTCTGTGACAAAAGTCAGCTACCAGTCAGCAAGAGCAGTTCATTAAAGGATCACTCGCACTATTTACTCTTCAGCTTCCAGAAAATATTTGAATATTTTAAAACTATGCTATGCTTTCAACAAATAGTCCATAGTTTTGGTTGTTTTAAGCCTTTTCCGAGACCCTTGACCTGTAGCGGAAACAGGGAAACAATTTACATAACCGGTTTTCCGACGAAAAAACTTCTCGCAGACAACCGTCGACAGCGTGGTACACATCGAAGGTAACAAAACACGACAAGTGAGAAAATCATCGTGGTTTTGTTAGAGGGGTTAGAATGTACAGTACGAAATTGGGGTCCCCAGGTTTAGAAATAGATGGAGTGATTATGAAAATAGGTTGTATTAGTAGTATAGGTAAGACGGGTCCTTTAAGGGCTCCTGAGAACACTCGAATGGTTGTTTTGGGTATTCACTTAATCATTTAACGAACCTCTACTGTGTTAATGCTGGTATCAAGCATAATGGTGCAAGAACGCTATATTTCCCCTCGTCTCAATATGTCCAATCTGTCTTGCTTTCCTTAAACGTCACCTTACCACCAGACCCTAAGTGAGACCCAGAGAGTTGAGTAACAATACGGTGCTGATTTGTAACACAATGAATAGCTCATCATATTCCTGTCTATGTCGATAGAGATTTTCGGTTCTAGAGGGATCCACCATATAGCTAGTTTATACCATTCCTATGCCCAGTACAAAGAGATTTAATTTCAGAGTTTAACTGAAAAGCCAACTTATTTTTGGTATCATTTAATTTAATACACTGAATTTTTCACTAGTTGCGTTTTTGCTGATACCATGGTATCTGTTACCACGGTCTAAAGTCGTGTTTGCAGTTATCATGGTATCTGATACCACGGTCAAAAATTTTTGGAGTTATCGTGGTATCTGGCCAGTTATCAGAGTCAGGGGCGTCGCAAGGGGGGGGGGGGGGGGGTGCGGGGGGTACAGCACCCCCCCACCTTTTTGAGATTCGGTAAAATTTTGGGCCGGAGGCCCAAAAGTTTACTAAAATTGTTCGGTATTTTTTCTATAGCAGAACTGTTCGATATATTTACGGGGATTCGGTAGTTAAATAGAATCCTAAATAGGCTATCTGTATAAATCTCTTCGGTATAATGATCGGGATTCGGTATATTTGCCAGTATTCGGTAGTTATCACGAATTTGGTGAGAGAACTTACTGAAATCATTTGGTTATTTTTCGATGCCGGAACTATTCGGTATATTTATGGAGATTCCGTAGTTACACAGAACCCCGAATAAGCTATTGGTTCAAAATTATTCGGTATCATGATTAGGATTCGGTAATTTATTCAGTATAATTTCCAGGATTAGGAAGTTAACCACTAATACCGACTTTGTTCCAGTTTCGACAAAAGTATACCGAATATGAATATTGTTCGGTAGTCTTTCGATACCAAACAATTCGGTATAATAACCGGGATACGCTAGTTATACAGAATCCCGAACATGCTATCGGCCTAACTTATTCGGTATAATAAGTGGAATTCGGTAATTTATTCGTTATAATTGCCAGGAATTGGAAGTTACCACGAACCTCGAAACTCAGAAGAGGTCGAGTGAAGCACTGGTCGCAGACAAAAGGGATGATCTATGATATCATCGATAGTCCTTACTTTTATTTTGGATTCCAAAAACAATATCTATTCATTTCGAAAATTCCGCCTGCAGCACTTTTCGTAATATTCTCTATTTTGTGTAACGTCGCGTCATTTGACGAGGGTTTCAAGCCAGTTTTAGGATTGAGATTTCGAAACATTGAAAGCTAGAATTTGGATGGAAATTAAGATTGAAATTAAAAGCAAAAAAAATTTCGCCTGCGGCGCTCACTTTATCTGATTATGGGTAATATATTGGCTAGACTACAGTTACTGCTGCTGCCGGAACGTCGCTTCATCCGCTTTCGGGAACTTCTTGGAGTTTCGGTGTTTAATCAACGGTAAATGATAAAATTGTAAGGGAAGCCGTTAGTTTTAGCCTACAGCAAAAAAATGATTTGGAAAATTTTCGCCAGCGGCGCTCGATTTCTATTGGCTATAAGAGATAGAAGCTGTTACTGCAATCAAGTCCGGCAGTATATTCTCCATGTGGCCTTCGCCAGAGCGCTGCCTAATAGTTGGCTTATCGTCTTTCATGGTTATTGTTACTCTTCCTACGTAATCGTCTCTGTTCCATAATTTAAAGCTCAAATTCTTAGTTCTAGGATTCGGTAAAATTTTTGAAAGATTCGGTAAAATTTTTGCTCTGCACCCCCCCACCGAAAATGCACTTGCGACGCCCCTGATCAGGGTATCAGATATTCAGATACTACGGTCGGACCGTGGTATCTGGTCGTGGTATCTGAAAAGTCATCTCACTTTCATCAAATTGTGTCAGATTGATGAGAAAGAAGTTTAGCACTGAGTGATGTAACTGGATATCTGTTTTTCTTTTGGGATGACTTCGAAACCTGCAATTTCGGCAATTGTCGTTTTTGCAGAGCACCGTGTATCAGATACCCCGATAACTGCAAAAACGACTAATTGCAGACCCAGTTACCGTGGCAACAGATACCATGGTATCAGCAAACACGGAACTACTGTATGCTCTACGATGACGTTCAAAATATCTAATATCTCACAACGCACAGTTCTACAACGATGCGGACAATTTGAATCTTAATACGAACGCAGCTTTTCAGTGGCCGACAGTGAGCCAGATGGAGACTGCTCAGTGCGTTAACGCATACTTTTGTGTAAATCATTTTCGTCAACCATTCGACACGGATAGACTACAAGCGCATAGAATTACCAAAAATCCGTCAGAGAAATTCTACTATACGAAAATCGATTGTTCGTGAATAGCAGAGCAACGAAGTAACGCAGTTTCATCGGGCCTTCTAGTCTGTTTCATTTAAAGTTTAAATGAAAAGGACTGGGATAGGACAATCTAGTTACCCATCACTTATTCACTTAAATTGACTTCAAGACCCGCTGAAAGTGCGTTACTTCGTTGTTCCGCTATTCACGAATAATCTATTTTCCAATGGTGGAATTTCTGTGTGATTTGTGGTACCTCTCTGCTCTTGTATCTGTGTTCATGCCTTACCAGAAAGGTTTATGATTTTTTGTTTGTTCAGGCACTAAGCAGTCTTCAGCAAGCTCACCACTGCCCACGTAAAAGCTGCGTTAGAATTTCAGCGTCAGAGTAGCGTCATAGTAGAATTACGTTGTTGGGACGGCGGCAGATATTCAGAACGTCGTAACTAGAGCATATAGTGGAAAATATTTATTTAGTGTATTCAGTTAAATCTCACAAAAACAAGTTAACTTTTCAGTTAAACTTTAATAAGTGGTGGATGGCTTTAATAAGTGATTTAAAGTAGTATCAATACATTGCAGCACAAGTCCTTAGGACTTTCTTTTTGCTGCAATATGATATTAGTAATGTTAGTTTATTCTTTTCAATGTTTTGGTTGAAAATAAAAACCCTACCTACCTAAAGCACACCTCGCCCTACTGTTTAGGTCCAAATACTAAAAACTATCTGAATATTGTAAAACGAAGCTCTGCTTCAAATTATCCAAGCCTTTTGCTGTTTTATGCCTTTTCCTAGACCCATTGACTTATAGCAAAAACTCGACAAGATCCAGATAACTGGTTTTACGCATCAATAGCATGATACGCAACCACTCGCCGGTAGCATAATGCGCATGGAAAATCAGGAATCGTGGCAAAGTGCAAAGATTAGTGTTGTGTCGTTAGGGGTTTAGATCGTTCTCCAGGTTTAAGAATTAAAATGACTACAGCTCGGAAGTAGGTTTTATTGGCATTATAGGTAGGACGGTCCTTTAACTAGATCATCTTATCTTAGCCCTTTTCGGTTAAACTTTAAAGCGAGCCCTCTAAACACTGATCTTGTGATTTGGATGATAATTGCAGTATCCTTTTTTGGGCAACACAAAAATCCAGGCGGCGATCGAGTACTTTTTCTGGAAGCCTTGTTAAACCAACCAAAAACACTAACCAAAACAGTAAACATCAAAGAAAACTTAACACAACTAAAATTATTTGCAGCAAAAAGAAAGTCCTAAGGACTTGTGCTGTAACATCATGATGCAACATGGGACGTGTCCGAAAGCTCCGAACCGGACGAAAATGCCGAATTAATTCAGCGTTTTATGCAGCATTTCGCTTTCGGACTTAAATTTTCGCTCATTGAATGTAGCATTAATTCAGCATAAAATTCATAACAAAAATTCAGCAAGAATGCTAAATTTTGTGCTGAATTTTCAAGAAGAACCTGCGGAGTACGGTGATTCTCTCAGTGTTTTCGGCGGCAAACATAAAAAATTCAAACTTCAACTGACAATTCGGCAAACAGTCCAAATTCTAAAACAACAGGCGATCATGGCCAACGAAATAAGGAAAGATAAGAAGATAAGAAGGTTGGATATCAGTAGCTGATCCATTTTGTCAGCTTTATACAGCTAATTCTTTTTTCTTCTTCTTCTTCCTGACATAAATTTTGGTATTCTAGAAGTGTCAGAGAAGAAAAAAAGGTAACAGCTTTCGGAAAAAGACAAAAAAATGCTGCAATAATGCAGCATTTACAGCGCCAAAAAGCTTTAGGAGACGTTCATGATGTTCTTACATTTTCCCGCGAAATTATGGGCACGCAAACTCATAAACTTTGTGGACAAACCTTGTGGATGTGGACATGCCAACTTCTGATGTTCTTACTTTTTCCGCGAAATTGTGGATATGCCAACGTCTAAACTTTGTGGGCAAAGGTTGTGGATAGGGACATGTGAACTTCTAATGTTCTTACTTTTTCCGCAAAATTGCGGACATGCCAACTTATAAACTTTATGGACAAACATTGTGGATGTGGACATGCAAACTTGTGATGTTCTTACTTTTTTCGCGGAATTGTGGACATGCAAACTTCTAAACTTTGTGGACAAACATTGTGGATGTTGACATTCCAACTTCTGATGTTCTTACCTTTTCCACGAAACTGCGGACATGCCAACTTATAAGGCCCTGTTAAAAGCACAGCCAAGAGCGCAGATCTTACTAGAAATGATGTTTTCACGACTCTATGGTTCGGAAATGTCATATTTATAAAATAACAATATATTTGCCGTAATGAGTTTCTTCTTCGATTCTGTCTCGACATCCTGCTTTCCAAATCGGAGATTTGACGCCAGATATTTGAAAACTGTGTGCGCCATGGTTAAAAAAGCGGGAAAACCAACAAAAGAAAATTATTCCGAAACACAAGATATACCTGGCAAACTTGGTTCGGCTGAAACAAAAGTCAGAAGTTGGAGGTGCAAACGAAACAGTGGCGAAACGTCGGGGTTTCTAAAGCTTATAATCCAATAAGGAAGATGGCAGGAATGTAAAATGCAGAGTACGAGTGGTCTTTCAAAGCTCTGGCGCGTTATAGTCCGATAATGGTGCTAGAGTAAGTGCTTGGAGTATGGGAGTTTTTTTCTACCAGGTTCTCACTAAGGCAAATGTTAATATCGCACATGTGAACTGCGACTGTCTGATGTTGGTCCCCGTTTTGAACCATGGGTGTGGATTCTCCTCTCAGCGATTGCTAGTTGCCTTTCCAGCAAGTTCGTATGTTTCACCACTTCCAATCAACTAGAGCAGAGCAAAATAACACTAGCGAGTAGCGCCGAGACTTGAAAAAAGTGACACACTCGAATAGGGGCGATACTAGCACCACTAGCGATAGTGAACGTCCCTACACCCAATCGGTGCTGCACGAGCGCTGGCTCCAAAAACTTCATATTATGAACACAGCAAAAAAAAAGATACAACCTGCCCCGTTTCCTCGACTTGTGCATACCGCATCTTAGCTGCACTAGATATGTTTAAACCCGCAAGTTTGTGTCGCTTTAAATGCCTCAAAGCGTAGTGGGCGGCGCTATGAGTCTGGCCCGTTTGCGAAGCAAGGAAAGCATAGACCTTGACGCCACATTTTGCTCTACAGTCAACTAACCAATGACTCACCTACATTCACCTTAAACCTCGTGACGAACCGTTAGGGCCAGAGCAAAATAACACTAGGAAGTAGCGCCAAGACTTGACAAAATGACACACACTCTAATAGCAGCGATACTAGCACCACGAGCGATAGAGAACGTCCCTACTGAAACTCATTCAGTCGTTCACCAGAGCTGGCTCCGATAACTCCATATTCTAAACATTCCAAAAAAATTATACAGCCTTCATTGTTTTCATGCTAGGACCGCACCTTTGCTCTACTAGAAATTTCTAATCCCGCAAGTTTGTCTCGCTTTAAATGCCACAAGCGTAGTGGGCGGGGCTACGAGTATGGGCCGTTTGCAAAGTATGGAAAGCACAGGTCTTGGCGCTACTCCCCAGTGCTATTTTGCTCTGGTGCATCTGCTGGTATATCTGCTCTGGTGCGCAGTGACCACAGTTTCTGTTCCAATATTCCAACATACGTGACGTTTTGCCCCGCTGGTTCTATTGCGAAACAAAGACAAAAATTGTATTTCTGACCAATAAGCTACTCGGAAGCAATAAGCGGAAGACCGATCCACCTGAAATTCGCATTATCAGAAATGAGAACGGGTGGGAAAATTATAGGGACGTAGGGTTATTTAGTAGTATAGGTTTTGACGAATCCTTTCAGTTTTCCGCTAGGGTAAGTCCTCGGGTCAGGCGAAGAGGCCTCAGTGCATGCCCTTACAAGCGTTGTTTGCTCTGCTTTCACGTGGCTGGTAGCTCTGGGACCCAGCCCTACCTTCTCTTTTGTCCAACTCTTGTCATATTGTCAAAACTCTTCCAAATCCAATTTATTAGTACATTATTAAACACTTTTTGTTCGCTGAATCCCGTTGTTGACAGCGGTGTCGAATTTCGTGCTCTGACGCCTTCTAGGGCTTCCGTGTGACACGCGAGGGGCAATCAACTCCTTATCGGGGTGTTAAAAATTCAAAGTCCGTCGGCGCGTGTGTTTCGGTTGACAGAGGTTGATGCTGGAGGTTGATTCATGGAGGTGGATGCTGATGATTCATGGTTGATTCATGGAGGTTGATGCTGTAATATAATGTAATGTTTATTTTTCACCCATCGTACAGGAAAGAGAAAATGATGGAGTATAAAAAAGAAAGAAAGTAGAAAAAACACAAGAAAAATATCAAACAACAAAGAACAAAAAAAAGCAGATCACAGAGGGAAAAATCACAGTTATAGATCACAAAATGCCAAAAAATAATCCTTACCACTCATGGCCGCTCTTACTGCATTTCACTCGTTGACATAGCTCATCGAGCTTTCGAATCGGGTCAACGATACCGTATTTATTGGTCATGTAGGTAATTAGCGTCCAAGGAGGAAGACGAAGAAAGTATTTTGAAGAAGGCTGTGTAAGGCTTTAATGAATAAATATTAATATCTCACTACACCTAATACTGAAAAAGAAAAGAAAAACAAAAAGGAAAAAGAAAGAATATTAGAACAATCCTAAAAGAAAAGACGAAAATATCATTACTGTGTGGACCCTATATTGCGCGTTGGTTTCGTGGGCTCTTTCCACTGCTTTCCTTTTGAATGGTTTAGTTTTTTGTTAAATAAAATCTAGAAACAAAAACGGTTAGCTTAACTCGATTAAAGATTGACAAGATCGAACGACTAGACACCAGCCTAAGGAAAAATTGTTAAAACAAGTCACATGTAATAGGTCAGGTCACAGGTCCCATCTAAAGGAAGAAGAACAGGTCCCATGCCCTTCGACGTTTCGTGCCTATATTTTTCTTCTTTTATAGGCTCCTAGAACTCCTTGTTTTTTTCAACCTCGCAATCTAGGGCTTGGTCGTATTTTTAATCCTGTCAGGCTTAGAAAAAATAATCGAGAGGGGAAGAAAAACTATCCTCCGTGAGCTTATTCAGGACCAGGTTCATTTAATTTCAAATAATGAAAACAATTACTTTTACATAGCTTCATGGCAGAGAGCAGGCTCGATGGCCAGAAGATAAAATTAAATAGTTCAACTTATTCACGGTCATACACAACTGTATACAATATAAGAGCCACCATCCGATCCCAAGAAAGGGGAAACCTAGCAAGTAGCCTCCGCACTAAAAAAAAAAAAATACAAAAAAAAATACGAGACAACCATAAGAAAGCGACTTTATAGTTTCCTTTCTCCTTACCTATTTGGTGAAACTAACGTCCTGATGAAACCAACGTAAACCAGAGTACTGACTGTTTAGCGTAGCAATTATCCGTTTCTTCTCGGAAGGTATGACCAAGGCCGTATCCAGGGGGGGGGGGTAAGGGTGTTGATCCCCCCTCCCGAAACATACAAAAATAACGATTTTTGTGTTTCTTGTACTTTTTTGTCCCACCAGCAGGCAACCCCCCCCCCCTCCCCGAAATAAATTCCTGGATACGGGACTGGGTATGACTTTAAAGTTTAAACTGAAAAGCCAACTTATTTTTTTTTATCATTTAATTGAATGTATCGAATTGTTTGGATTGTGTAAAGGGATTTTTTTTACTTTTCAAAATTTGCTCTAGAATGACGTTCAGAATATCTACGGCCATTCTCACAGCGCAAAATTCTACTTTCAAGCGGAAAATTGGAATCTAAATCGAATCGCGACTTTTGAGTGGCCACTGAACATCTTGCGGAAGGTAGCTCACTGCATGAACACTTATTTTTTGCGCTTTCATCAAGAATACGACATAGGTACAAGCGCATACAGGTACCACAATCCGACAGGGAAATTCCACTATTTGAATATCGATTACTCGTGAACTGCGAGGCAATGAAGTAACGTATTTTCATCGGATCTTCAAGCCTCTTTAAGGTTCAAGGTTATCTTTATTCACAAAAAAAATCTATCATTATCACTTTCCGCTGCTGAGAGCAGAGCTCGAGCGCAAACGAAATAAAATAAAACCAAATTAACTTAAACATAACGAATCATACCCAATAACATCCATCCACTAGATAATCATATAAATAACGGAAAGCAAGGCCAAGGCACAGTCATAATTAAGTAAATAAGTGTTGGGTAACTAGATTGTCCGACCCGAGGGTCCGACCTCAGCCCTTTCAGTTAAACTTTAACGAAGCGCCGTGTTTTCTTTTGTCTTCCACGCAAGCCAAGAACCATTTTTCCAAAGGCTACACTGCAACCCGTGAAGTACCACCTCACCACCTCGAAATTTATTAGAATTATTTTTAAAGTTTAACTGAAAAGGGCAGAGATGGGACAGTCTTCTTACCCCTCACCTATTCACTTAAAGAGGCACCCGGTGAAAACGCGTTACTTCGTCGCTCCGCTATTTAAGAATAATCAATTTTCAAATAGTGGAATTTCTCTGTCAGATTTGTGGTACTACCTGTGTCGTATGCTTGACGAAAAAGATTCATGAAGTTTTTTTGTTCTGGCACTAAGCAGTCTTCATCAAGCTTATCACCGCCCACTGAAAAGCCGCGATTGCGTTCAGATTCAGATATTCCGCATCAAAGTAGAATTTGCGCTGTGGGGACAGACGTAGATATTCTGACCTCACTACTAGAGCAGATAGTGGAAAATCAAAAAATCCTCTTAGCAAAATCTAAATAACTCAATGTATCCAACTAAATGATACAAAAATAAGTTTGCTTTTCAGTTAAACTTTAAAATCTTTATCTTGTCAATTAATTTTCTTTGAGCGTGTTCCATCCTACTTACCATAGTTACTACGCATGACGACACGAATTCTGGCTTTTTGCCGTCAAGGCTGGAACGGTTTTTCTATTTGCCAGCAGAACATCATGCCATGGGCGAATCCGACCAATCACCTTACAGAGATCCGTAGTTACGACGCTTACTACGCTCCCGAGCGTGGTAAGCAAATAGTTACTATTATTTACTATTTCGAGAAGGTTGGAACGGTTAGTGTAGTAACTTTTGGTGAGGTTGGAACGGAAATAGTAACTAATAGTTACTATTTGTAGAAGGCGGGAACACTCTCTTTATTTGGCATGTTGTCACCTTTGGTCTGTTTTCGAAAATGAAGGATTTAAATTTGAAACATACATCACACCTGGGAATAAAAGAGTAAAACAGCAGAAACGTACTGGAGACCGAGGACGCTATAGGTGGCCTAGTAAACATCGAGTCGGTGTAACAGGTCTTGTTCCTGTCTTGTTCGAGCCCATATAGTTGAGACGAATGAATTCACTTCTTCTCAACGTTTTAGCCCGTTGCCGCAGTAATTAAGCAATTTATTTGTAACCCGCCATTTTGAAAAAGCGTAGTAAATAAAAGAAAATAAATGAAACACTTAAACTCACAGAAAAAGACACTTAATTTTCAATCTTTGGTCAGGATGAAGTGGATAACGTCGTGCTTTATGTTGTTCTTTATTTTTTATCTTTCTTTTTTACTTTATCGTCGAATAAATTCCTGGTTTGCTTCGGCTAGCTGATGTTTAGAACCTTGCATGAGTATTAGTCGTCGTATCAGGCGCCAGTTTATTCATCTGCTCATGAAGTCATATCAGATGAAGGATCGAATTTCTTTTCTTGGTAGTATTTTATTAGAGGTGTAAATTGGAAATTTTATGGTTTTGTTAGGGGCTAGTTACTAACTAGTATGATGGCAGCAAAAAATCAAAGCTTTTGCAAGAAAACAATAATTGTGTAATCCGGTCCCGAGGGGTTGCTCACTCCCAAAAACGATGTACACCAAGTGGCGCGTGCCGCGGTGCCGAGCCGGTGCCGCGGTGCCGTGCCGGTGCCGTGCCGGTGCCGAGCCGGTGCCGTGCCGGTGCCAAGCCGGTGCCGCGGTTTTTTTTACTTCAAATTACAGTATTGTGATAAAGCACGATTTCTGATGTACATGTAAACAAATTTCATCAGATATTGGCCGAGAATGAAGTCGGCAATGTGTGTTGAATACAAGAGCTAGCAGCTCATATGGTACTTGCAAGGCTGGGTCAGAGGATGAAATTTAGGAATTTGTAAATTCTTGGGTTTCTTGTGTTTAATTATAAGTCATACCCTTGAAATAAGAATGATTGTGGGCCCTTGGAAATCAAGAGAATGATCTGGTGAAAAGTATTTTATTTTTGCACTTTAAGGGCACTAGAAATTCATGTGAAAGCAAAACCCTTTAGGCAAAAGTGACTATGGGCTCATGGGGATCACGTAGTTGTATATTTTGCTCAAACTAATGCAACCTATAATACTAATGCAACCTACTTCCGTAATCATTACATATATTTCTAAACCCGGAGACCCACGTTTCGTGCGGTACACGAGGGGTCGACGACTCTGATTTTTTATGTACACCATTCCGGAATAACGGAATAATCCTGACCATTCCGGATTATTCCTGGCCATTCCGGATTATTCCTAACCATTCCAGATTATTCCTAACCATTCCGGATTATTCCTAGCCATTCCGGATTATTCCTGACCATTTCGGAATATTCCTAACTATTCCGGATTATTCCTAACCATTCCGGATTATTCCTGACCATTCCGGATTATTCCTAACCATTCCGGATTATTCCTAACCATTTCGGATTATTCCTAACCATTCCGGATTATTCCTAGCCATTCCGGATTATTCCTAACCATTCCGAAGTATTACTGACAATTCTTCTGGTATACTCCTGACCAGTTGTAAACCATTGAGGAGTATCCCCAACCATTCCCGAATATTCTCAACCATTCGGGTATATTCTCGACGATTCAGAGACTTTACCGCAGACTGCGTGGTCTTCGGTTTCTTATCAGAACTACAGCGGCATTACACTGCAATACGGATCGAGGGGGACCAAATATTATTTAAGTGCCCTTCAGTTATCGACCATGCACAACTTTCTATGGCGCTCGAGATTTGACCATGTTCTTTTCTTAGAAATTCGATGGTTTTCAGTAGTTCATAGGATCGACTGGGAAAATGGTAGATGCTAGAAGTATGTCCCTGCACATATCTGTTAACTGCAATGCAAGTACTTGCGAGACAAAATCTCAACATGGCACCTACAAAGATGTAATGCGCTACAGTTAGCACACAAATATTGCTCACTGAAACCAATTGAAACTAGCTAGTACCACCCACCAGTACGCAGGGGCGTCCCGAGCCTTTCTTCATGGGGGGGGGGGGGGGCGCATCTTGTAAAATTGACCGAATCGGTACCTGATTTTTACTGAATTTATGACAAAAAAATTGTAAAAACAAAGCGAGTTGCCTTCATGAAGCTACAACGTAAAAAGTTGCAGAGTATATACAAACAAGCCTAAAGAGAACAAGACCAAAGGTTTCGATGGGATCCCAGAAATTCAATATCTGATCCAGACAACTGGGTCTTGTCTTAGCCAGATCCAGTCATCGCCAGACTCCTTGAACATTTTACAATTAAAATTCAGAAACAGATTAAGGCCAAATAGCTAGTCATCTGAGAAAACCAAGTTCAGATATGGATTCAGCATGTGTGTTACCCCTAAACTTCATGCCACTTCTGCCAATTTCCTGGTTTCGGCCGAACTCCAGAACTGCTTGTCCGGCGAAAAAAGAAAGCTCAAAAACGAACTCAGGGTATCTTCTTTCCCCAATAATGAACATCTAATCAACTTCAAATAAAAAATTTAACTTATAACAAATTTTCCGACTCAAGCCGGAATTCGGTCGAACTAAATTTCCGGGTAAAATATGATTGTTAAACACGGATTCAGTATCTATTCTTGCCCTTAAATCGGTTATCTAATCAACTAGAAATAAAACTTAAGCTTCTAACAATTTTCCGGTTCTAGCCGGATTCGGGTGGAACTACATGTCCAGGTAGACATTTTTTTCACATAAGTGTTCAGCATGTCTCCTTGCCCTAAATCGACTATCAAACTAGCTGTTTCAAAATATTTTGTTTGCACCTTAATTTAAACCCCCTCCCCCACCCCTAAATGTAGGGCTACAAAGCCCATCTACGAACTTGACTGGTCCGATTACCCAACGAATCCTCACACCAAGTTTCATCAAAATATCTCATTCCCTTCGAGAGTTATCGTACTTACAGACGGACAGACGGACGGACGGACAGACGGACAACTTTTGCGATGTCATAGATATCCCTCCACTTACGTTTTGGGATCCCAAAAAACTGGAGCTTTTCCAAGCTTTTCCGCTTCTGTTTTTTTTTTCCTGGATACGCCGTCACTGGCCTTTTAGTTTTGCTAACAGGACTTGAAATAATGGCTAAAAGCGGTGTTGCTGCATAGCGACAACGTCGCTAATGGCCGTGGCCATGATTAGTTAAGGCGTCGCATGCGAAATGTTTTGAATCCGCCTTTTTTTTTTCTTGCAACATTTAGCTACTTCCCGTGCAAATCCTAGCTTTCAACATAACAACCTAGCTTTAACAAGCCCCCAAAAATTCCAAGCCTCAAACGCCAACTAAATAAGGAAACCTTTGTCTAACTAGTCAAAGCTGCAAAATGCGCCGCAGGCGAAATTTTGTGGAAACACAGATGATAAAGTGCCTCTCTGCGATCCCAAGATTAGCTATTCAACCCAGAGTAGTCTGGCAACGAAAGGGGCGATATATTTGTTTGGAATTTACAGGAAACAAAAGTAGGCTAGTTTTCACGTCAAGAGACATGCTTACCGGAAGTACTTACTTACTGAAGTATTGCAATCCTAAGAAGTAAAAAAATGAACAGCAACCAGTTGAAGCTACCGTAAATGGCAAAGAACAAGAGCTATGTAAATGCCACTTAAATTACCGAACTCAGTACTGGGTTGAAGCAAATAATGGATCCGTAGTATACCGAAAAACTAACTAACTAAAAAAATAAGGAACAGATCGAGAGCGGTATTACAACCGAATTTCGTAATGGAATAAAACTCTTGTTAGAACCACCTCAAACAACCGAATTCGGCAAGTTTAGTAATAGAAACAGACTAAAGAAAAATCCGGTGAATTACCATATTCGGTAGAGAATGAGACCAAATAAGTTGGATGAATTGTCGTATTCGGTCACGAATCAGAACCAAACGAATCTGATTAATGACCGAATTATGAAATGGACTGACAGAATGCGATCGAATTACCGAATTCGGTAAAGAATGAGACAAAATAAACAGGTTAAAATCACCGAATTCACGCAAGGACGGACCGAATGAGGCGAAATCGATGCGGACTGAACAAAAGCTGGATAAATTATCGAATTCGGTCACGAATCAGAACCAAATGAATCTGATTAATGACCGAATTATGAAATGGACTTACCGAGTGCGATAAAACGGATACGGACTTGAGAGAAGTCCGGTGAATTACCGAATTCGCTAACGAACGAGACGAAAAAACAGGTTAAACCACCAAATCTACGAAGGGGCAGACCGACACGGTGAAATCGATGCGGAGCGAACAAAAGTTGGATGACTTAGCTAATTAGATAAAGAAAGTGGAACCAATGAACACGTTAAATCACCCTATTTCGAAATGCCGGGACAAAAGATTTTATGAAAAGGGCATCACGGCTTCGCCGCGATGCCCGTTTGACCGAATTTTTCGCCTTCGAATACCCAAAACGTAGGAGGCGGGCATTCGTTCCCTTCGGGGCGCCCCTGCCAGTAAGACTGGGAATTAGCCAGAACCTGGAATACCAGGTCATCTAGCAGGTTTGCTTGTCACTTCAGACATTTCCTAGTTTCCAGGACCACAAGACTTCTCTGTCAATATCTACGGTAGGCGGGCAATTACCACTCACTGAAAACTATTACCACCCACCAGTAGACTAAGACAAGGAATTAGCCAGAACATGCGATACCAGGCACAGGGATATTTTAAATGGTCATTACGGACATTTCATCTTTACCAAAAGCTGAAGACGTCTCTGTCAATATCGGTTTTTGGGATCCCATACCTATGACATCGCAAAAGTTGTCCGTTGACCGTCTGTTAGCACGATAAATCTCGAAGGGGTTGAGATATTTTGATCAAACTTGGCACGAGGACTCTTTACAGCGTCACCCCAACTCAATAAACAAGACCAAAGGTTTCGATGGGATCCCAAAAATTCAGTATCTGATCCAGACAACTGGGTGTTGTCTTAGCCAGATCCAGTCATCGCCAGACTCCTTGAATATTTTTACAATTAAAATTCAGAAACAGATTAAGGCCAAATAGCTAGTCATCTGAGAAAAACCAAGTTCAGATATGGATTCAGCATGTGTGTTTACCCCTATAAGTCATATCTGTTTTGACGAAAACTTCCTGCCACTTCTGCCAATATCTTGGTTTCCGCCGAACTCCAGAACTACTTGTCCGGCGAAAAAAGAAAGCTCAAAAACGAACTCAGGGTATCTTCTTTCCCCAACAATGAACATCTAATCAACTTCAAATAAAAATTTAACTTATAACAAATTTTCCGACTCCAGCCGGATTCCGGTCGAACTAAATTTCCGGGTAAAATGTGATTGTCAAACACGGATTCAGCATCTCTTCTTACCCTTAAATCGGTTATCTAATCAACTAGAAATAAACTTAAGCTTCTAACAGTTTTCTCGTTTTGGCCGGATTCGGAGGAAACTACATGTCCAGGTAGAAAATTTGTTCACATAAGTGTTCAGCATGTCTTCTTGCCCTAAATGAACATCTAATCAACTCCAAATAAAACTTTTAATTTTAACAAACTTTTTGGTTTGGGCCAGATTCCGGGCGAACTACTTGTCCGTCGAGAAAATGGTTTTCACCATCGTCCTCAGCATGTCTTCCTACCCCTAAATCGAACATTTAATCAACTTCAAATAAAACATTTACTTTTAACAAACTTTCCGGTTTTGGCCGGATTCCGGGCGAACTACTTGTCCGATGAAAAAGTGGTTTTCACCATCGTGTTCAGTATGTCTTCTTACCCCATAATCGATTATCAAATTTGCTGTTTTAAAATGTTTTGTTTGCCCCTTAATTTGAACCCCCTCCCCCACCCCTAAATGTAGGGCTACAAAACCCATCTACGAACTTGACTAGTCCGACGACCCAACGAATCCTTACACCAAGTTTCATCAAAATATCTCATTCCCTTCGAGAGTTATCGTGCTTACAGACGGACCGACGGACAGACAGACAACTTTTGCGATGTCATAGGTATCCCTCCACTTACGTTTTGGGATCCCAAAAAGCTAAAGTCAACGTACATGTCAAGTTCGAAGATGGGCTATGCAGCTGTATATTTAGGGGTGGGGGATTTGAAATTAAGGGAAAAAAATATTGTTTTAAAGCTAATGAAATAGTCGAATTAGGGACATGCGGAGTCTGGACATGAAATTTATTTTCTCGCTGGACAAGAGATCACCCGGAATCCGGCGAAAACCGGAAAATCTGTGAAAAGTAAAAGTTTAATATGCAGTTGATTGTAGGTTGGATTTAGGGGCAAAGAAACGTGGTGAGTCCGAATATTAAAATTATTTTCTCTCCGGACAATTAGTTCGGCCAGAATCCGGCCAAAACCGGAGAATTTGTTTAAAGTAAAAGTTTTATCTAAATTTGATAAGATGTTCTATTTGCGGGTAAGTAGACATGCTGAATTCGCATGTGATAATCATTTTCACCGGACGTATAGGTCGCTCGGAATCAGGCTGAAACCGGAAAATTTGTTAAAAGTAAAAGTTTAATCTGAAGTTGATTAGAGGTTGGATGTAGGGGTAAGGAGACATGCTGAATTTGTTTTTGAGCTTTATTTTGTCGCCGGGAAATTGTCAGAAGTAAGGCAGGAACTTTCGATCTGCTTAGTCAAAATCGATATGACTTAAAGGGGTAAACACACATGCTGAATCCACATCTGAACTTGGTTTTCTTATATGATTAGCTATTTGACCTTAATCTGTTTATAAATTTTAATAGTAAAAGTGTTCAAGGAGTCTGGCGAAGACTGGATCTGGCGAAGACTGGATGTGTCGAAGACGAGACCCAATTGTCTGGATCAAATTTGAACTGTTGGGATCCCATCGAAACCTTTGGTCTTATTCTCACCGGACAAGTGTGAGCGGTAATAGGTCTTGCCAGCCTACTGTATTTTGTGAGTGATAATAGGTTTCTGGTGCGACATAACTGCCTTCCAACAACGGCAGTTTGTGTCATCTGCCGGCTCTATAGTGCTGTTTAACATTACAAGATAGGGGAACCATTTGCATGACAAATCACCATTGCTTATTGAGATAAATAACCATTGCTTATTGCAGAGACAACCGCGAAAGAGGTTTGGTCTCCACTGTAATATGACACTATTCGTGCACGTCCTTTATCTTTTTAGGCCGCATGCCTTTCAACACCTTCGTCTTTCTTGAAAGTCACGAATACCGAAGACCGCTGTTGTGAAATGATATTTTGGATGAGGAAAGTCCGAAAAATTACAGACCATTCCTTGTTATTCCTAACCATTCCGGATTATTCCTAATCGTTCCGGATTATTCCTGACCATTCCGGATTATTCCTGACCATTCCGGATTATTCCTGACCATTCCGGATTATTCCTGACCATTCCGGATTATTCCTAACCATTCCGGATTATTCCTAACTATTCCGGATTATTCCTAACCATTCCGGATTATTCCTAACCATTCCGGATTATTCTTGACCATTCCGGATTATTCCTGACCATTCCGGATTATTCCTTCGGGACATGTACACCATTCCGGGAGAGTCGTCGACCCCTCGGCGGTACATTCTAACCCCTCTAACAAAACCTCGCTGATTTTCTCACTTGCCGTGTTTTGCTACCTTCGATGTGTATCACGCTGTCGACGGTTGCGCGACGGTTGTCTGCGAGAATTTTTTCCATCAGGAAAATCGGTTATGCAAATTGTTTCCCTGTTTCGCTAGAAGTCAACGGGTCTCGGAAAAGGCTTAAAACAGCCAAAACAGTTAGTTATTTATTGAAAGCACAGCATAGTTATAGTATTCAAATACTTTAAAATACTGTAAGTTGAAGAGTGATTAGTGCGAGGGGTCCTTTAAGGGAGCTGGAAATTCATTTTGAAGCAAAATCCTTGTTTCACAAATAATCATGGGCTCATGGGGATCATGAAAATATATGTTTTGCTCCAAAGTATTTTCTGTACTTTGTGGTTATGATGAGTACTTATAAGGAATGTGGTTGGCTCTATAAAATAATTTATGAACCAATCTTTTCCTTCCTTGACTACCTACTTAGGCTAACTGGTACATATATTTAGCCACAGCAAGTGCATGAAAATGGCAAAGTTCGAAGCACGAACGTTCAAATAAGCATACCTCTATTGCACTCCCAGAGTGTCTGATGGGGAAATTGACTTTTTCCAAGTTAAATATGCCTGCCAAGTATCATTCTTAGCACACTCTACAAATATGAAAAAAAGATTGGTCGCCACTGAATTACCTTCACCAGAAGCAAAATATACTGAAGCTGACTCAAGTTTTGGGCGATATTCGATACCGATAACGATATATCCATGTATCGGACAAAATATCGATATCGAAAGTAAATATCGATATCGATAACGATATTTGTTCATTCGTAAAGATTGCAATTAATCCAACATAACCCACACTTATATATACGAAATTGGAGCAATGTGTATTCCGCAATTCCTTTCTTATTTATCCGGAGTTCGAGATGATCCAGTATGCTATATATCGGATATCGATCGATCGATATATCGCACCAAATATCGATATCGAAACGTAAATATCGCTATCGAAAACGATATTTGTTCATCGTAATTATTGTAAATAATCCGAACTAACCTACACTTATATATCCGAAATTGGACAATATGTTTTCCCTAATTCATTTCTCATTTATTCTGAGTTTGAAATGATCCAAGATGCTATTTAATGAAAATTTGGTTCTTAGATTTTGGCGAAACGAAGCATGGTAAGCAAATATCAATATCGATATATCGATTATCGAATATCGAAAGTGAAAATATCGATATATCGATTGTTGAATATCGAAAGCGGAAATATCGATATATCGATTATCTAATATCGAAAGTGAAAATATCGAAAAATCCAAGTATCGCCAAGCACCAGTACCAAACCATGGTTGACCACTTTGCGCATTTGGTCAACAGCATCTCCTCATATCTAGTTCAGCTTCTTCTTCGGTTGCATGTTTTCAATAATTCTTTCATTCAAGTACCTTCGTTATTGGGCGCCAGATACCAGATACCAGATGGCGAAGAGTAATCTGCAGAAAATTTGTCCGTGGCCGGCGTATCGTGCTAGAGGCGCGCCGGTGCCGTGCGGTGCCGTGCCGGTGCCGAGCTGGTGCCGCGGTGTTGCGCCGTTGCCGTGCCTTTACCGTGCCGGTGCCGTGGTGCCGTGGTGCCGGTGCCGTGCCGGTGCCGTGCCGGTGCCATGCCGGTGCCATGCCGGTGCCGCGGTGCCGTGCCGGTGCCGTGTCGGTGCCGTGTCGAGGTGTACACCGGTGGCGGAGAGAGAGCAACCCCTCGTCCGGTCCTGTTCTTGTGACTTACGGTAAACATTATTTGTCATAGGCTAACCATAGGGGTTGAGTATAGACGATCTGCGAACATAGAGATGAATATGAATATATATTTATTTAATAGCCAATTGGCCGTACAAAATACATGAGTTACAATACACTTTACATGACTCAATACTTATCTTTATTTAACTAATACACTCTTTAAGAATTGGCAGAGATCCGAGCGTATTTTGAAATCCGAGCGTGTTTTACGCAGGTTTTGAGCTTGAATATAGCAATACGGACGTATTTAGATACAAAACGGACCGATTTCTCCAATACGTCCGTATGCTAGAAATGTTTTCAAGCTCAAAACGTGCGTAAAATACGCCCTGATTTCAAAATACGCTCGGATTTTACGCAGTGTGTAAATGCACCATTAGTTGCGTTTTTGATCGAAGTTTTGTTCGCCGTTTGCTTAGCCGGCTGCTTAATTTCCGTTTTCGATGGCCGTCGAAGTTCACCGTTTGCTTAATTAGTGTTTTTATGACTCCGGCGAGCCTTGCCCGGTTGACGTTTCTTCGACGATTCAAGCAAACTTCGCATTTGCTAGCGCTCGAAGTTCGACGGTCAGAGTTTAAAGGACGAAGGAACTGTGACCGGCGACCAAAAACGGTGATTAAACAAAGACCTTTGAGGTTGGGGGTAACTTCAAACTTCGATCAAAAACGCAACTATTCACTTGAATTGGCTTGAAGACCCGCTGAAAATGCGTTACTTCATTGTTCCCCTATTCACGAATAATCGATTTTCAAATATGGGAATTTCCGTGTGATTCGTGGTACCTCTATACGCTTGTATTTTTCTTGGTGCCTTACGAGAAAGATTTATGATTTTTAGTTTGTTCAGGCACTAAGCAATCTTCACCAATGCTACTAACCTGGTGACGGAGTATAGGAGTGGTTGATGAACTGGCTTTTTGGGATCCCAAAACGTAAGTGGCGGGACACCTATGACATCGCAAAAGTTGTCCGTCTGTCCGTCCGTCCGTCTGTCCGTCCGTCCGTCCGTCTGTCCGTCCGTCCGTCTGTCCGTCCGTCCGTCTGTCCGTCCGTCCGTCTGTCCGTCTGTGCGCACTATAACTCTCGAAGGGAATGAGATATTTTGATGAAACTTGGTGTTAGGATCCTTTGGGTCAAGAGTAAGGTCAAGTTCGTAGATGGGCTCTGTAGCCCTACATTTAGGGGTGGGGGAGGGGGTTTAAATTAATGGGCAAATTGAATATTTTTAAACATATACTGTGATAGTCTATTATGGGGTAAGAAGTCATGCTGAACACGATGGTGAAAACCATTTTGTCATCGGCCAAGTAGTTCGCCCGGAATCCGGCCGAAACCGGAAAGTTTGTTAAAAGTTAAAGTTTTATTTGAATTTTATTATATGTTTGATTTAGGGGTAAGAAGACATGCGGAAAACGATGGTGAAAACAATTTTCTTGCCGGACAATTAGTTCGCCCGGAATCTGGCCAAAACCGGAAAGTTTGTTAAAAGTAAAAGTTTTATTTGGAGTCGATTAGATGTTCGATTTAGGGGTAAGAAGACATGCTGAATACTTGTGTGAAAACAATTTTCTACCCGGGCAAGTACTTCGCCCGGAATCCGGCCAAAACCGGAAAAGTTAAAGTTATATGTGTAGTTGATTAGATATCCGATTTAGGGGTAAGAAGAGATGCTGAATCCGTGTATGAAAATAATTTTTTTACCCGGACATATAGTTCGATTTGTTATAATTTAAATTTTTATTTGAAGTTGATTAGATGTTCAATATTGGGGATACGCTGAGTTCGTTTTTGAACTTTCTTTTTTCGCCGGACAAGTAGTTCCGGAATTCGGCTGAAACCGGGAAATTGTCAGTAGTGGCAGGAAGTTTTCGTCAAAACAGATATGAGTTATAGGGATAAACACACATGAATCCATATCTGAACTTGGTTTTTTCAGATGATTAGCTATTTGGCCTTATCTGTTGCTGAATTTTAATATTAATACTGTTCAAGTAGTCTGGCGAAGACAAGACCCAATTGTCTGGATCAAATATTGACTTTTTGGGATCCCATCGAAACCTTTGGTCTTGTTAATGAAACATTTGGGCCAGGCGGTATGGAATTCACTCCCAGATAGTGTTAAGGCGGCTGAACACCGACAATTGTTAAAAAAGGGTAAAAAAGTTTTTGTTGGAGGGGTGAGGAGTCACGATTCAGAGAATGAAGGTATAAGTTATCATTTCTTTTTTTTATTACCTTTATTTATTAATTTTTCCTTTTCTTCTCTTTTTTCTTCTTCTTTTTTCTTTTGTGTGGTACATGGAAAAAATGGTTAATTTGTGTTTAAATGAAATTAAGTTATTGTTTAAGTTAAGGTTAAAGTAGTTTGTGGTAGCTGCCCAGTGCCAGTGCGTTTATGTCTTCTCATGGGCGGTTACCTATCATGATGGGTTATTATGTAATTTAGCAACAAAATAATCTAATCTAATCATAATCTAAACCAATCTCATCACTGCTCATTTAAAAGACGCCTTTGTGTTGATATTAAAAATTTCCCACGTCATAGTAGAATTTACGTTGTGGGGACGGCCGCAGATATTCTAACGTCATAACTAGAGCAGAGAGTGGGAAATCCCTTTGCAGAATTCAAATAATTGAGTGTACTCAATTAAATGACACAAACATAAGCTGGCTTTTCAATTAAACTTTAAGTAAATAAGTGACCTGTAACTAAACTGTCAAATCCCAGCTCTTTTTGATTAAACTTTAAAGAGATATCAACCGTATCAAACACTCTCCGCTTGGGGTATACCATGTTCGGTCATGGTACCCTCGATCGCAGTTTCCGAGAAACACTCCGAAACCCAGAGATCAAATAATGTATCCCGCAGTATAATGTGCACCACTCAGTTAGTACAGAACCCCTCAACTGTCTACCCAGTGTAAACATTGTCAGTTTTTGAAGTACATCTTCACACCCTTTCTTGTCACGCCCTTTGTCGCCTTTGAATCGCGCGCTCTTTCCACCCCACACTCACCGCAAATTCAATGAGGAGAGACGAGTGTTCATTTTCACACTCTGACATGAGGGTGCTCGGATGGGGGGTAACTTGATATAAGATGGTGGTTTTTCGGAAAGAAAGGCATGCCGTTGTATAGAGAATCCATGAGCGACTCTATCTATCTAATTTCAATCTATAAAAACCATACGAACAGGAAATAATCAAAGAATCACAGAAAGAAACAAGCAAAAACCGGGGCTAGCATTCGAAACCCGCCTTGTTCCACTCCACCCGTAGACCTTTAGGAACTTTGAACTGAGTGAGGATCAGAGGCATGCAGAGGCCCCCTTCATGCTATGAAGGGGGAAGGGGTGCCCCCAGTGCTTTCGGCCTGTCGATAAAAAAAAAATGATTGGCCCGAAAGAACGCACGAACTTTGAACGCCCATTCTTGAAAACAGCAGTTTTTCTTAAAGCACACCTCTTACCATTTGCTGTTTGTTTCAATATCCGAAGCTAGTTAAATACTGTCTAACTAGGCTCGCTTTTAACAAATAATACCCGGCTTTGGCTGTTATAAGCCTTTGTCCAGGCCCATCTACTTCTAACAAGAACACTGCAATATTTAGAAAACCGGTTTTACCGCATCAGTAGTACGATACCCGAACACTCATCGGGAGCATGACACGCATGGAAAAATAGGGAAGCGCGCCAAGTGTCAAAATCTATGAGGTGTCGTTAGTGGGTTAGAATCTAATTTCTTTTTGAAATTCTGAAAAATTCGGGGTTCCGAGCTTAAGAATTAATAGGTGCAATACGGCAGTAGGTTGCATTGGCATTATAGGTACGACAGGTCCTTTAAGAAACCAGCCAGTCCATAGATACCCCTAGTAACGACTCTGGCGATGATGGTGGTGAAAATCCTGTTAGGAATTTCAGTCCTCGACGACCATATCCTGATCGCTTGACGGCACTATAGGCCAGAAATTCAAGCAAAAGCAACAAACTAAGCCACCTCCCCTTTGTTTTCAGAACCTCCTGCTGTCAAAGAACTGAAGTTCACCGACTTCGTCTTGAATCAGCCTACAAAGATTGTTAAGAAAGTTGGAGCTAGCCTCAAGCTGAGATGCGGAGCTACCGGGAATCCACCACCGGAAGTCTTCTGGGTCAAGGTATGTTTTATTCACAAAGTAAATGATGACAATATTCTTCTGGGTCAAGGTATATTTTATTCATAAAGTTAATGATGGCAATATTTACTCCTACAGTCCCATAGCCTCTGTAGCATAGTCAGAGCAAAATAACAAGCCAAGACTTGACAAACTGACACACACTCAAATACACACACACTAGCACTACTAGCGATAGAGAACGTCCCGACTGAAGCTCATTCAGTCGTTCACCAACACTTGCTCTGACAACTGCGTACTCTGAACATTGTAAAAGAATGATACAGCCTTCATCGTTTCCTTGGTGTGTGAAGACCGCCAGGGGCGTCACGACTGGGGGGGGGGGGGGGGGGGGGGGGGGACGCCCCCGCCCAATGCTGTCGGCCAGTCGATAAATAATAACCGAGTCTGCGCGAAGCGCCACGATGTTTCGTCAAAACAGGTGATTTTTTCATGAAAACAGTCGTTTTTTCTGAAAATTGGTCGATTTTTCGTCAGAATAGTCGGTTTTTCTGAGAATCAGTGGATTTTTCTGAAAATCAGTGGATTTTTTTCAAAACTGTCAGTTTCTCTTGTTGAAAACAGTCCTTTTTTCTGCAGAAGCAGTCGGTAAAAATGACCAGCCAGTCGGTAAATCCCTCGCCCCCCCCCAAACATTTTGGCTAGTAACGGCCCTGCAGACCGCACCTTTGCTTTACTAGAAATTTCTAAACCCGCAAGTTTGTTTTGCTTTAAATGCCACAACCGTAGTGGGCAGCGCTACAGTGCCAACAAATATGGCCCGATTGTTAAGCATGGAAAGCATAGGTATTGGGGCTACTCCCTAATGTTATTTTGCTCTGGCTACTCGCTAGTGTTATATTGCTCTTAAGCATTGTCCTAATAGGTGTAATAAGCTGAATAACGCTATACGCGATGTTTACGTCTTAGTACACACGCCCGTTCAAATACGAACCCGAGAGGCTCTTATCAATGCAGCGAGCAATGTTGACAAGGTCATACAGTGTTTCGAGTTTCTGAAGATCAGAAAAGTGTTCTTAGTGTTACTTGAAGTACACCAGTACAATTTGACACCCAATATACTGTAAAAAGCAGTTAAATCTACGGATGGGCAGCATTGGTCTTCGAAGTAGCATTAAGCAGTCGCAACAGAACAAAACGTGTTATTTTGCTCTGGCTACTCGCTAGTGTTATGTGGACATTTGGACGAAAATACTTTTCACGTAATGTGCATATGTCCCGAGCTTTCAGATCTTCGTGGGGAAATTTTTGGTGTTAGTATAGAATAGAATAGAATAGAATAGAATTTTATTTTTCAAAAGTATCTGTCACAGCGTTACCGCCGAATTTGACCTTTTCGTCATACAAAATGAGGAATCACATAACGCTTTGTCACGAAGGTAAAAAAAAACACTAAAAAGGACTAACTTATCGGTTATTGTACAACTCAACAAATGCTGGAACAAAACTGGGTAATTGAGTAATTGGGGGGAGGATTGGTTGGTAAAAGTAATGGGAAGTAAAATATTTGGTGGTATTGAAACAAAACGGGTAATTGGGGGGAGGATTGGTTGGTAAAAGTAATGGGAAGTAAAATATTTGGTGGTATTGAAAAGTTGGGAAGATTCCTTTCGGTCTCGATGAACCACAGAGAAAGATTCCTGTCAAGGAATATGTAAAATAGTTAGCATTTATTTGGTTTGTGTTTTTTATTTTTGTTTGTGTTTATTTTTTCCCATGGCCTCTGTGCTTTTAGTGGAATAAATCGTATCTTATCTTATTGCTCGTAGCATACTGCATAAAGCTACTGCCTACCTCAAAAGGGCTTTATTTTCCTTTATATTCTGTGCTTGTTGCGAAACTGTCAACGAACTAGAAAAAGGAAAGGAAAAAGAAAAATAAACAAGGAAGTGCAACAATGATGAATCTGGTGTAAAGTGGTAATTTCGGAAATATTATCCTCTAATACAATTTATAAGGTAGTGCATTTCCAACTAGAGAGCATGTTGAATCAGAGTTTCTCTTCAATAACAGATTATGTTGTAATCTGGGCTTTATGGGGATTAAAGACAGAACTGTTGTTAGAAATTTTATTAAATCTATTAAATTTTTTTAAATGTTATTATTGTAGATGTCGTTAATATGAAAGAACAGTGTAAGTTGGAATTTAATGTTATCGTGGGAGGAGACCTCGAAAGTGGCGTAGCATATCAAGCAGGTGTTATACCTAGTTTGAAAAATTTGGACAAATTGCTACCTGGGAAAAATTTAATTATACTTGTAAAAAATACAGAAACTAACGGGCCTAATTATGTGTTGATTACGGATGGAAATATGTTTACACGATCGAACGAAGACCGGAAGTCCACAAGACCCGTCTGTCCGGACAAAGAAGTTCAATAAATGTTTATAAATATTACATAGATGCAGCTTTATACAAGGTACCTGTACCGTGACAAATAAACCAGAAGCAAATTCCCAGGGTTGGTCACCAAGAACCAGGGTGTACGAGTTACTTCAAGATACTTTGGGTTACTCAGGGTTATTTTGGGTTAATTTTGGTTACATTGGGTTACTTTGGGTTACATTGCATTGGGTTTCATTGGGTTACTTTGGGTTACATTAGGTTACATTGGGTTACTTTCCAGGGTGTACGAAGTTACTTTTGGTGACCAACCCTGGGCAATTTCAGTTTAGAACTCTAGGACTCCATTGTCAGAACCACGTAGACATAAGAGGACCCACATGGCGAGGCCTAGTGGTGAAAATCAGATCAAACCAAAGATTTAATTTTTTATGGGGATGAGGCCCTTGGGATGGAAACATTTATAAGTACACTGTAAAAAGCTTCTCCGAGTTAGGATTAAAGTTAACCGCAGTATTTGCTACTGGAATTAATCTTATCTCTACTGGGCCGAGCTAGAGATAATCTTAACACAGTAGCCAGATTAATCCCATTAGCAATACTGCAAGATTATGGTTTTTTACAGTGGAGCTTCTTAGCCGGGATCCGGGCTAAGGAGCATTTTTGTCTTTCAGTTGACTACCTATAAGTTTTGTTTATGTACATAGTGTGTAAATACTGTTGATGATGTTCCATAGTGTGATTTCTCTTTTCATTTTCATACTCCGTTCCTAATTCCTTGTGAATTTTCGGGTAATAAAATTACTTACTTACTTACTTATAAACAAATATTTCCTTTTAGGATCCCATCGAAACTTAAGTCTTGTTATACCTAGAGGGCAATCCATGAACTTATACTGCGCTAAAACTAGCAAAACAATAAAATCTGGTGCTGCAAGATCACAAGTTTATGCGTTTAAATTTCAAGCCGAAAGGGCTTAGATAGGACAATCTAGTTACCTATCACTTATTCACTTAAAGGACACCTGAACAATGAAACCATACTTGAACACACCATGGAGAATGCATTTACAGACATGGCCACGGATAGCATTCTTCTCCTGAGCGTGACGTCTTCAGAATAGGGATGTTCGTTTCTGAAGGTTTGCACATGCAGACTCCAAGACAAAATGCGCAGTTCATTCAAATCTGGTACAGCGCTGGCTGGATCGTATTGGAATGTATTCTAGATATACGTTTTGGCTTAACTGGTTAAAAAATATCCCAGAAGTAGGGTTGATTGTAGACATTTGTTCATTTCTAAAATTGTTCGGTACTGAAATAAGGACAGATGCGAAATGGAGCAAAAATCATATCTTGGAAACACTATTTCGTATTTGGACTGGGGTTTCTTCAGGCAATGTTAACGGAAGTCATACAGATAGGGATGATACTTGGTACTCGTCATTCAGGTGTCCTTTAAAGCTTAACTGAAAAGCCAACTTACTTTTGTATCATTTAACTGAATAAAATAATAAATACACTGCATTATTTGAATTATGGTACGTGATTTATTGATTTTCGCTATTTGCTATTAGCATGACGTTCAGAATACCTAAGGCCGTCCTCCCAACGCAAAATTCTACTATTACCTTAAATTACCTTAAATCGCATTATCCGGCGACAAAGTTGGTTGGTCCTCCTTTGGTTGTCGCTGGTTTGAGTGATGATAGTCACACACAAGGCCGTATCCAGGTGGGAGGGTTAGGGGGTTGCCCCCCCCCCCCGAAACAGACAAAAATACTCATTTTTATAGGCTTTTCCCTCTGATCTATGTCATTTTTTTACTTTTTTTTGTGCGACCCGCAGGCGAAACCCCCCCCTCCCCCCCCGAAATAAATTCCTGGATAAGGGCCTGGTCACATATGATGTTGGGACTGGCTTTTTGGTTAGTTCCCTTAATGTCCTGACGCGAAAAGTTTGAATCTCAAGACATACGCGGCTTTTCAGTGGCCAGTGATCGGCTGACGGAAGGTAGCACACTGCGTGAAGAATTATTGTTCGTAAACCGTCATCAAGCATACAACACAAGTGTAAGCGCATAGAGGGGCTACAAATCCAACAGGGAAATTCCACTATAGGAAAATAGATAGCGGAGCAACGAAGTAATGCATTTTCATGGGGTCTTCAAGCCTCTTTAAGTGAATAAGTGATGGGTAACTAGATTGTTCTATTTCAGCCCTTTTCGGTTAAACTTTAAACAGGCTTGAAGACCAGATGAAAATGCATTACTTCGTTGCTCCGCTATTCACGAATAATCGATTTTCAATGTATGCTTGACGAAAAGACTTACAAAAAACTTGTGTTCAGTCACCAAGCAGTCTTCACCAAGTCCACCACTGGCCACTGAAAAGCTGCCTTTGTGTTGGGATTCAAATCTTCCGCGTCATAGTAGATTTGCGTCGTGGGGACGGCCGTAAACATCTGAACGTCACTACTAGGAGCGTGTTCCATCCTACTTACCGTAGTTACTACGCATGACGTCACGAATTCTGGCTTTTCGCCGTCAAGGCTGGAACGATTTTTCTATTTTCCAGCAGGATCTCACGCCAGGGGCGAATCCGACCAATCACGTTACAGAGATGCGTAGTTACTACGCTTACTAGGGTCCCGAGCATGGTAAGTAAATAGTAACTATTAGTTACTATTCCGACAAGGTTGGAACGGTCACCGTAGTAACTTTTCATGAGGATGGAACGGAAATAGCAACTATTAGTAACTATTGTTAGAAGGGTGGAACACGCTCTAGAGCAGATAGTGAAAAATCAGAAAATCCCTTAGCAGAATCCAAATAAGTCAGTGTGTCGCTTAACTGACTACACTGCCTTATTGTGATTGTGTTAAGAGAATTTTTAATTTTTCACGATTTGCTCTAGTAAGATGTTCAGACCGTCTTCACAACGCAAAATTCTACTATAACGCGGAAAATCTGAATCTCAATACAAACGCGGCTTTTCAGTGGTCAGTGATCAGCTCGAGGAAGGTGGCTCACTGCCTGAACACTTATTTTTCTTAAATCGTTTCCGTCAAGCATACAACACAGACACAAGCAGATAGAGGTACCGCAAATCAAAGGGAAATTCTACTATTTGAATATCGACTATTCATGAATAGCTGAAGAACGAAGTGACGCATTTTCATCGGGTCTTCAAGTCTCTTTAAGTGACTAAGTTATGGGTACCTAGATTTTCCTATGATCCCTTTTCCAGTTCAACTTTAAACTTTTAATGAACTTGCGTCACCTGGACCATCCAATCGTATAATTTCGTCCTAGTTCGAGATCGGGGCCAAGATTGCATTACGTCACTTTAATTTTGAATTTTCTTTTCTAGGATGGAACCGTGCTAGAAACGCCTGGAACCCTGTCAGTAAAACGGCTTAACGTACGAGGTCTAACAAAGAATCATTCCGGTATATACTTCTGTATAGCCCAGAACGACATTGATAGGACCCACTTGACCTATCAGCTCGAGGTCACGGACCATATGAGAAAGCTTATTCCTGGTAAGTGACACGTGAGGGGAGGGGCCTCCTGCCCAAGGTACTTATGCAGAGGAGTAGAGAAACTCGATGAAAAATTTGTAGCCTGCGTAGTAGTATGGTAGTAGTACGAAAAGTTTGCATGTAATACTATGTAATAGCAAAGAATACTATCATTTAGTGTGCCTCAGACTGGTCCAATCTTAAGTAGTAGTATCCAGTAGCATCCTGTCTTGCCATAGTAGCATCCAGTCTTGCTTAAAAGTAGCATATAGTAGTATGCAGTAACACGGTAGCCTTGAAGTAGAAGCATCTAGTAGCATCAGTTAGTACTGCATGCTACTTTTTCGTACTACTTCATAGTACTATTCTGAGATAAATATTTTTATCGGGAATGTAAGCAATTACACTGTAAAATGTTTCTCCGAATAAAAATTAAAGTTAACTGCAGTATTTGCCACTGGTATTAATCTTATCTCTACCGAGATCTCGACCGAGATAAGATTAAACCGAATTAGAGATAAGATTATCTTTTTAGGGACAAGATTAGTCCCAGCAGCAAATACTGCAAGATCATTTTACAGTGTACGTGTTTACTGATGAGCTAATTGTTCCCACGGGAACACAGTTGTCGTATTGCAGTTTGAATTCACAGGTATAAAATAAATCAGCTCCTATATATTAGTCTAACTCTCACAATAGTTGCGTTTTTGCAGATACCATGGTATCTGATACCACGGTGACTGGATTTGCAGTTAGTCGTTTTTGCAGTTACCGTGGTATCCGATATACGGTTGCTCCGCAAAAACGACAATTGCCGAAATTGCGCTTTTCGAAGTCATCCGAAAAGAAAAACTGACATTCAGTCACATCAACAAACTTCTTTCCCACAAATTTGACGAAAAATTGATGAAAGTGAGATGACTTCTTCAGATAACACGATCACTGGCCAGATACCACGATAATTGCAAAAGTACCTTTTGATCGTGGTATCAGATACCACGATAACTGCAAAAACGACTTTAGACCGTGGTATCAGATACCATGGTGCGTGCAAAAACGCAACTCATGAAAGCTCACCTATTACCTACATTGTAGTATTTCACTTGACACTTTAATCACGTACTATGAGCACTGCGAAAGTACTCGATCCTAAATGTGACTGTACAGTGAATGAATGAATGAATATTTTTATTTACCCACTTCTATAAAATAGAAATAGTGGAGTACATAAAGAAAAGAAAGAAACACAACTTAAAATTAGGATACAACTTTACACATCAAGCAGATTACACTTCAAACAAACGGACAAGACCGTGATGTGGAGAAAATGCGGCGACCGACAGATTCCTATGCAGCTCGTCAAGTTTAACAGTTATATTAGTTACTGAAAATTTAGTTATCATTTTTCGATTTTTATACCAAATTGGCAAGTAGAGAAGGAATTTACAGTAGCGGAAGTATGCTATTCGAATAGCTGCAACATCCATTTTCTTCAGCAGGGGTCGTACAGTTTACTTACTTTCTTAAAGGTTTAATCGGCTTATCTTCATTACAGCTTCTTACATGTAGCCTACTTTTATTAATATTATTGATTATTACCGACCATGATACATAACTGTACAATAAAGACGGAATATTTAAGTTGATTTAAGTAAGAGAAAAAAGAGCATGAATGACAACAACAGAGACGTGTGTTGAAACCACAATATTGAGAGCTACACGAACTGTGGACTGAGTCGATATTGTGCGAGACGTAGCAGCTTGTCAGACAAAAAAGGAAAGAGACAAAAACGAAGAATTTAGACAAAAACGAAGAATTTCGCTTTTATTAGGTTAAATTCAAAGGTACAAAAACCGGTCAACAGATTGCGAGGCTCTGTCTTCGTGGCAAAAGTTTGAAACCTTCGAAATTGTCTTTCGATTAAAGGGCAGAACTGTGCCTGCAATCAATAAAGTTCCGGAATAACGTTTCTAATAACTTACAAAAGCGACAAAACTTACCAAGCGCCCGTAATTCAGTCTCGAAAGTCCCATACCTCGCATGTTGCATTAGTTGGTCATACCCCTTTCCATGATGGTGTAAGAACATAAGTTTTCGTCGGGTAGTCCGCAGCACTCTCACCATTCCAGTAATGCAGGAATAGGCCGTGCTATTCCATACTTGCTGAGTAGGCTGTTCTACAAAACAACTTCTCAGAGAAGCTCTATGCATAAATCAATCTGTGATTGTGTTTGTGATTGCGTTTGTGATTGTGTGTTTATGATTGTGATCTGTGGTTGAACATTCCGTTGAAAGTGACCCTTTTTTATCTATTTTTAAGAGACGACAACCTTCCCAGCCACACGGAACGTGACTCAGCTGTCAAACATAACCGTCCAGGTCGGCAGCGTTGCCACATTACACTGTCGCGTAAATTCCGAGGCCACGCCTCATATTCAATGGCTGAAGCAAGTGTCAGGTAGTCACGAAGAAAACGGACCGGCCGTGATCCGGGTTGGAAATCACTCTTATAGAGTCCTGCAATGTAAGTCTTTCTTAATTTATTTGTGGCTTCAAACGACCTGTCTTCCTATAATACTAACGCAACCTATTTCCACAATCGCTCCATATATTTCTAAACCGGAAGACCCCAATTTCGTACGGTACTTTCAAACCCCTCTAGCAAAACCACGCTGATTTTCTCACGTGCCGTGTTACACCTTCGATGTGTATTACGCTGTCAACGGTTGTCTGCGAGAAGTTTTTCCATCAGAAAAACCGGTTCTGTAAATTGTTTCCCTTTTTCGCTACAAGTCAACGGATCTCGGGAAAAGGCTTAAAAGTAAGTCCTCTTATTTTTTTTTTGTAAATTTCTTCTGTTTCTCCCTCCTTGGCAAACAAACTCTAAAATTATTAGTAATTACTTGCTACCGGATATCACAGAGAAATTGTCTGTTCTCCACAGAAAACTGTCCGAAACGGCGTACGCGTGTCTGTCGCCCTCTCATGGGCTTATTCGTCTGTTTGACTCTTAAGCCTTTCAAACCTGAATTTTTTTCCTTCGTGATAAAATTATGATTTTGATATTTTTCACGAAGATTATGGCCCAGAAATGTCTGAAACTTATGCCAGTTGATTCCGAGTCTGTCAAATGACGGGTCTGGGTAGTAAAGGTACAACCGTCGCTTCGGTCATTTGACATACTGCGGATCGACAGTACCAATATACTCCAGTTGAATGGATGAACACATCATTACAAAAATGAAAAAAAAAGCTAATACAACCGTAAAGACGGTGAAATCTGTTGTAGCAGTTTCGGTCCTTGTGGATAGTGGTGTGTGAAACGGCAAAGTAGTAAAGTAGCTGTCAAAAAAAGTACCGAGAAACCTGTTTGCCCACATTTCCCTAGAGTCGCAGCTCTATAATACATCCCAACCCCCTTGCACCTTCCTTGTGATCTGCGTTCTCTTTCCTTGGTTAAACTTCGAAACCATAGTGAATCACAGTCATTTCGGTCTTCTTCGGTTTCTCATGTGCAAACCAGTCACGAGGCATCGTATTGGCAACAACCGGCATGAAGTACTTCTTCCAGTAAAGTCTGACTCCAAGAAGATTCAAAGATCTCATCGAACTGAAATAACCAATAATTCTTCTAATTTCGTCAGCTAAATTCTTTCCCTTCCCTATAAACGACTTCACAGTCTTTTTCAAGATGAAACAGCTCAGTCTTTCGGCTATGGCGCCAAAAAACTGCAAAGGTAAGTACATATGGATAGATTCCAGAGAATTCAAGCCTTCCACCAGGGTCCTCGTTATGCTGTCAATCCTCTGTTTACAGGTTTGTTTCCTTCCCCGATGTTGAACCAGAGGATTGACAGCCTGACGAGGATCCTTGCCAAGAAGGGCCGAAATATCGCTGATGAAGAATCATAGCTGACGTATCCGTTGTAAACATTGTTTGAATAAATGTTTCAAAGTCAGTTTGGGCTCAAAGAATGTTTATTATTCTTATCCCAGTAGAGATAAGATTAATCCCGGTAGAAATACTGCAGTTAACTTTAATCCTTACTCGGAGAAACTTTTTACAGTGTAACCCCCCTCCAAAACCTCTCTGATTTTCTCATTCTCTCTGATTATTACCAAGTTGACATTTTTCTGCGAGAAGCTTTTCCATGATAAAAACCCCGGTCATGTAATTATTTCACTGTTACTAATAGAAGTAAACGGGCCTGGGAAAAGGATAAAACAGCCAAAGCAGTGGGAAATTTGTAAAGTCTGTTAAAAAGTCATCACCTATTTTAAAATAACTTAAGAGTATTATATTTGGTAGGTCAAAACAGATACGTCAGCTGAATTTTATTAGAGCTATATTTCGGCCCTTCTTGACAAGGGCCCTCTTCGTTGTTCCCCACAAGTTCGTTTTTCCAACTTGAGCGGCTTAGAGCCTGAAGAGGGCCTTTGCCAAGAAGAGCCGAAATATAGCTCTAATAAAATATAGCTGACGTATCCGTTTTGCACTACGAAATATGATTTGCAGTCAGTTTAGGCTGAAGGAATATTTAAATTAAGAGTAAATAGTTCGAATTTAAATGCGGTTGTTTTGTTGCTTCCCATTGTTTTGGGTACTGTTGACCCAACTGTTCTTACCCCGAGTTGGAGTAGACATTGAAAAAAGTTGTGAAAGAAGGTGTGTGCTTCGTTTATTTTGTTTTACTTTTCAGCGAATAAGGTATGGAGGCAAGATGACGGGTCGTTTCTAAGCAAACTGACAATGCTAAATGTTCAACTAAACGACACCGGTCTGTATGTCTGTCTGGGAGCAAACACGATGGGATACAGCTACAAAGAAGCCTATCTTGAAGTAATTTCTCTTGGTAAGTTGGTGCAATTTTTACCTTACCTTAAATTACCTTAAATCGCACTTCCAGCGAGATAAGATGGTGTGATCCTGCTGTAGAGTCTCTCGCTGGTTGGCGGCTTGATTGTTCTTGTTGTATTGGCTCACTGGCACTCCAGTGTAGCCGACATTCCTTAGTTGGTAGATGCTGTTGTCACATCGGCTCACTGGTATCCCCAATGCAGCCGACATACAGCGTTTCGCCAGTCCTCGTCCACATCTTTTTTGAAACCTTCCAGGGTAGCACCGTCGATAGTTTTTTGGGAAAGTCTATGCTAGGGGGAGTTAGGTGTTTGAGGTCGGGATCTTAAAGGTTAGCACCGTTGATAGTTTTTTGGGAAAGTCTGTTCTAGAGTGGTACAGAGTTCAGTTCGAGTTAATTTCGAAAAGACAATACAAATCGTGGCTGGAGGCCAATTGGCGTGTTGAAAATTTCAGAACAATTTTGTATATGTCAATGTAGCCTACGAACTTGATCTTACTATTAAAAACCGTAGATACCAAGCTACATTTTATTAGAGATATATTTCGGCCCTTCTTGGCAAGGGTCCTCTTCAGGCTCAATTATGTATTCAGGTGAGTTATTTATTTATTCAGGCTCAATTATTATTATATTATCTCTACCCTTTAGACGACCCAACCGAACAGCAAAAACAGTGCCGTGTCCAGAATGAAATCACAGCACCAGCTTTAGCTCCAACCAATTGTCAGAGAAGAAGTTCACAAAATCAGACATTTAAGGAAGGATCTTTAATTGTTTTTCCACAAGTTCATTTTCCAGCTTGAGTGGCTTGAGCTTGAAGAGGACCCTTGCCAAGAAGGGCCGAAATATAGCTCTAATAAAATGTAGTTGACTCATCCGTTTTGCACCGTCAGATATGATTCGTAGTCAGCTTGGGCTGAAGGGATATCTAAAAGGCTTAAAACAGCCAAAGCCGTGGATAATTTGTTAAAAGCTTGACCCAGCATTATAGTTTTGAATATTGGAACATAAACAGTAAATAGTGCGAGTTGTGCTTTTCAACCACTTGTCGGACAAAAATATCATTTAAATAAAAATATTAGCTTCTGGCAGGCAACAGAGGTGGAACGACTGAGGAGTTAAGTTATAACCGAGCTGGTTCTGATGCCACTTGACGTTCAGGGCGGTATCTTGGCTTTGTTGATTGGTTATTATTTAGTTCTTAATCTCTACTACGATCTGCCTACGACAGCCTACAGATCAGAGACCGCAGTATTGGGTACTAAACTAGGTACTGTAGGCAACTATAGGTATCATAGGTAACGAACAAGTCAACTACTTACTGAAAATCGATTCAAAACATTAAAAGGATCTTAAATATTGATTGATGGTTGCACTGTAAAAAGTTTCTCCGAGTGAGGATTAAAGTTAACCACAGTATTTGCTGCTGGGAATAATCTTATCTCTACTGAGATAAGGTTAATCAGAATTAGAGATAAGATTATCTGTTTAGAGACAAGATTAATCCCAGTAGCAAACACTGCAAGGTTATTTTTTACAGTGTGGTTGCGTTTCAAGCAAATGGTTCAGTTCCAGCAGGAAGACATTTCAGGATTTCACTTCCAAGTCTTCGAAATTTAACAGATCCTTGACTCCAAAGTAATTCTGTAAACTTCTTTTTCAGAGAACCAAGAAGCACTTAGCATTGTCCGCTGGGTTCTTCTCTTAACAGCAGCAGCAACAACTTTTCTGCTCGTATTCCTCATCGGTGGCGTTGCTTACCTTTGCCGAAGAAAAAGCGCTAGTGAGACTGAAGAGCCATCTACAAACCGTGAAGAAACACTATTGAACAGTGGCGTAGGGGGAAGTGCGAAGATCTACGAAGAGAGGACGGTGTGACGAAAGGCATAGCCAGGCCAGTGACGAAAAACGTTTATTGGTGGGGACAGACGATTAGGTTTCCCGCCGAGATTTTTCTAAACTTTCATTGTTGGAAATCTTATTTTCCCTTACAAAACTGACGACGATGTCCTCGCAGGATTTCCAACACTCTAGCCAAGTCTCTAAATCTTGATTAATCTAAATCTTAATTCTAAATCATGATCTTCCTTGAGCCCAAGCTGACTGGGATTCATAGATTCAAATAATGCATAAAACGAAATACGACAGCTACTATGCTTTGTCAGCGACATTTCGGCCCTTCTTGGCAAGGGTCCTCGTCAGGCTGTCGAACTTCAGGGTCAATGTTGGGGGAAAATCGAACCTGCAATAAATAACTGAAGCTCTACCGACTATACACGGCTGCTGTCTTTGCCTGACGAGGACCCTTGCCAAGAAGGGCCGAAATATCACTACCAAAGCATAATAGCTTGAATATTTCGTTTTATGCATTATTTGAGTAAATCCTGATATTCAACTAGTCACTCTAGAAAAAGAATGCTAGTCCACTAGCCAAACCAGATCGTGTGTTACTGAAAATCCGATCTTCAACTAGTCATTCTGGAAAAGAATAATAAAGCTATGAAAGAATGAAAGACATTTGATAGCAATACTCTAATTCTAAATGACTAAGTCCGAAACACACCAGTGGTTCTCAGGAAGAAGGATTAAACGTATCCGTAACGACTCAAACTCAATGACTCAAATCCTGAGTCAGCGCAGCTGTGACACCGTTTCTTCCTTTCTTCCGCAGATACCCGGACATTCTGCATAGGAAGGGAGAGATAGTCATCAAGAGTATTATTTCACGGTTCTGCCTGAATGACTATGGTTCCCCATACACGAAGATGGCGCTGTGCGTTACGTCTAGTGAGTTTGAATGTACTCTCGGCAAAGCCTGTAAATTCTGCTTGAGTACGGGGCACTCTGGCTAAAAAGGAGTTAACCAAGAAGAATGACCGAAGTGCCGTTTTGGCGGATAAAAATGGAATGGGAAGTTCAAGAATTTTTTTAGTGAACCTTCTACTGCTCGGGATGATATAAGTATACCTAGGAGATTTTAATCTCTTATTCCCATATGCTCTGATCTCAAATTAATCCGCTTTAAAAGAATACTCGGGCTGATGTAAATCTTGAAATTCCACCCAAAAATATAATAATTTTTGGTTATTGGTTTATTTTTAGCCAAGGAACTTTCGCCGACAAACCATTTTATTATTTGAACTCGCCTTTACATTTGAATTTCCCACGAAGTTTTGAGCCACAAAATCAAAAATCACTTCGAGAGTTGTCTGAGCCAGAGACTTTACAAGCCTTTGTAGCCACAAAAACAGACTTGTAGGCTACAGAACCGGTCGTAAATCACCCTTCTCAAGCCAAAGTCTCTTTTTAGGATCGCGGAATAACACCTTTTATGTGGTTCATAGTTTACATCTTCCCAATTCTGCTGCAGTGTTGCCATATTGGCGAATTTTGCGACCGACTGGCGGATTTTTTTTGCCGGCTATCCAAACTGTCTGGGTTCTATTGACGATCCTTGTAAGTTTTTGGAGATTTCTTGCAATTTTGGGCTTAAAAGAAATTTTGGCGTATTTTTCAATGACAGCGGCGTTTTCTTGGATCACGATCTGGTAATGCTGTTCTGCTGCTAGGAGCGTGGTCCACCCTATGTACCGTACTTACTACGCATGGCGTCACGAATTCTGGATGGAACGCATTTTTCTACTGATCGTCGTTACTACGCTAAGAACGCTCCCACAAGGAAATGATTACTGTTAGTTAGTTAGTTACTATTTTGAGGAGGTTCGAACGGTCAGCGTAGTAACTTTTAACGAGGATGGGACGAAAATAGTAACTAATAGTTACTATTTCTAGAAGGGTGGAACCACGCTTACTACGCTTCCCAGCAGGGTAAGCAAAGGATTACTATTTCGAGAAGGTTGGAGCCAGGGTTGGTCACCAAAAGTAACTTCGTACACCCTGGAAACTAACCCAAAAGTATCTCAAAGTAACCCAATATAACCTAATGTAATGTAACCCAAAGTATCCTGAAGTAACTCGTACACCCTGGTTCTTGGTGACCAGCCCTGGGGTTGGAGCGGTCAGCGGAGTAAATTTTACGAGGTTGGGACGAAAAGAGGAGGGTGGAACACGCTCTCACCGTACTTACCGTAGTAACAAGGCATGATGACAAGAACATTGGCTTTAACGTTGGGTCGCATTTTTCTATTTTCATCGAAATATCGCGCTGCGGGCTCATCGAGCCAGTCATGTCACAGAGATCGTGGTTAACACGCTAACTACACTCCCGAGCATGGTAAAAGCAAATGTCAGTATTAAGTACTATTTTGAGAAGGTTGGAACAGCGTAGTAACTTTTCATGAGGTTGGAACGAAAAGTGTTACTATTGTTAGAAGGGTGGAGCCCGCTCTAGGTGATTACTTTTGAAGCTGCGAATAAAAAAAAATTACTATAATCTAGGAGTGTCACTACCATTGTACTTCAAAGTGTTGGGAGTACCGCGGGCTGAAGTGTTTCTAAATTCGATTTAATTTATTCGTAATATATGCGTTCTTGTAATTCAATTCCCTATGTACAAAGTTATTTACAGATCAAATATATACAAATATCACTTTTGGAATCAATCTCACTCTAGACGATCCCGACTCGATAAGACAAATGCTTCTATGAATTCGTCTCGCATCTCACGTCAGTTCCAGGTTATGGTATGGAAGACCCTAATCCTTTGTCCGAACCATCGCCCCAAGTGACTCATTTCCCTTTGGTACCTCGGAACTATGCCCTAGGGGAATGTCTATCACGGATCTGAAGGTATCACTGATCCAATATCCTCGCAATTACACATACTCCGGTCCGCTATACGCCTTTTTATGCACAGGCTCTCCTGTCATCAAACCATCCATGTAACATGTACACGCCACTCTATTCACCGGCATGTGCCTCTGCCGCTCTGGCACCCTAGCGGCGCAAAATGGCAAAGGTTCTGGCACGCGCGGCACTTTCCTGGCATTTTTGGCAAGTAGACTTTCCTGGTGGGACGGTCTGGGGTTCTGAGTCACCGTTTCATATTTGTGTTCGAGTAATGGAGGGGGCAGGTCAGTGGGGAGGATGGGTTTTCGTGTGCGAGCATGGCAGCGCATCCAGATGGTAGCAGTGACGAACAGGAAGACGAAAACGGACAGAGGAATAATTATGGAAATGACGAAGGTGCCCGTATTTTCGGCCGGAATGGAATTCGGCTGGTTTTCTGAAAAAGAAAAGACCGTTAGATGGCTTAGATGAATGGATACGTCAAAGTTGTAAATCCTGGGCGGCATTCGAAAACCTTATTTTATTTATGGATAGGAGGTACGATTGGTTTTCCTCTGGGAAGAGAAGAAAAATTTTGGTAAGTTCAGGGTAAGACTGGTCCCCAGTATGTGGATGTAAGTAAGTAAGTAAACTGTATTACGCATACAAAGAAAATTTAGTACAAAGAATTTTTTTTTTAAATGAACGAAAAATAAACAATGGAAAGGAAAACACGTTGCCAACTAGGTAGCTGAAGCAAATACTTCGCATACTTATCTGTGGTAATCAAAGTTTGGGACATTTTTTGGCAGAATGCAACGAGTTGAATGATTTGCGGGAGGAGTGTCTGGGGTGAGAGAATGTGGGACTGAGTGTTGTGTACAAATATTGAAAGAAAGGAATTTTAGATCGACCTATCAAGGTTCCTCCGGACAGGTATGTCCTACAGAAGAAAAAAATATATATTCGTCTCTCTAGATTAAAGTTTGACCAGTCTTGTTATTGTTTTGTTCCTTGTATTAATTCATATTCGATAAATCTATGTTTCTATCTAACTGTGTTCGCAAACAGTGGCAGGTCATTTCGTTGTTGCATTTAGGATTGTAGAGGAAACAGAAAGTTTAACTTCCGAAGTTAAAGCACACCTCGCACTATTTACGGTTTATGTTACAATACTTCAAAACTAGGCTCTGCCTTAAATAAACTATCCAGAGCTTTAGCTGTTTTAAGCCATATCCCAGACCCATTTACTAGTTTTTTCTAGTAAAAACTCGTCAAAATTTAGATAACCGGTTCTACCCGATGAAAAATTTATCTAAAAATAGTACTATGAAGTAGTACGAAAAAGTAGCACGCAGTACTAACGATGCTCCTACATGCTTCTACTTCAAGTCTACCGTGTTGATGTATACTACTATATACTACTATTAGCAAGATTGGATGATACTATGGCAGGACAGGATGCTACTACATATGCTTGGACCCGTCTGAGGCATATTAAATTAAATTATAGTATCCTTTGCTATTCCATAGTATTACATGCAACGTTTTCGTACTACTACGATACTACTACGCAGGCTACAAATTTTTCATCGGGTACGTATCAGTAGCATACGCGAACACTCGTCGGGAGCATAATGAACGGGAAATAGTGAATCGTGGCAAATGGAAAGATTAGTGACGTGCCGTTGGCGGGTTCAGAATGTAACATATGAATCGAGGTCTCCGGTTTAAGAATCAAGGGTGCAGTTACAGAATTAGGTTGCACTGGCAGTCTAGCTACGACGGATCCTTTAAGATGGTAGGTGCGACTGAAAACGAACCATCTCACCCCCTTAACTAGCAGCAAGATAAGGTTTGGAAACGCGGACATTTTTCTGGACTAATCTCGGCTCTCTGTCCCGCCTGGAATTTAATGGCAAAATGTATGGTAGGTAGGCCGTAGGCCTATGTTATATTGTCCCAGAGGAAGTAACTCACGAAAGTAGCTTTCGGGGACTGCAGTCACGTCACGCTGTCTTTTGTCTCTTGGCTTAAATGGCGAACAATTGTTGTAAACAGAAATGCCCCGGTCACACCAGCAGTCATTTTCAAATTTTTACAGTAGGCTAGGGTTGATATTTCACTAAACAAAAATTCCCTCTCCGTCTCAGTTGATATCGTAATAACTAGCTTGACGGCCTTTTAAAAATATCAACCTCGCTGAACTCGGCAGATATTTTTCATAACCTGCCTCGCCTTCACCTAGCACAGGTTATTTTCAATGGCCGTCTCGCTGTCATAATCAGATATCAACCCTGACGTCGGAAGTTAAAGGACCTGTCTTACCTATAATACTAACGCAACCATCACTCCATATATTTCTAAACCCGTTTGTTGGGTAATTGAGTTGGTTATTTAATGAAGATCGGGACAGGATTGGGGAGGGGAATGGGGGGTAGGCTAGGGGTGTTTGAGTGAAGAAAGCTGATTTGGAGTGAGTTAAAACCAAGTGTATTAAAAAAAAAAAAAAAAAAAAAATTGATCAATAGATCTTGATAATTTGATGTCCGTCTTGCACAGGTGACCTGTTGTCAGATATTGAGACGGGCTAATGGTTTAAGAATATGTTCAATATGTTTAAGAAATAAATTCCTTCCTTCCTTCCTTCCCGGAGACACTAATTTCGTACAGTACATTCTAATCCCTCTAACACAACCAAGCCGATTGTCTCACTTGCCGTGTTTTGCTACCTTCGATGTGTTTCACGCTGTCGACGGGTTGTCTGCGAGAAGTTTTTCCATCAGAAAAAACAGTTATGTAAATCGTTTCCCTGTTCCCGCTATAAGTCAACGCGTCTCGGAAAAGGCTTAAAACAGCCAAATCCGTGGACTATTTTTATTTGTTGAAAGCACAGCCTAGTTTTAAAGTGTTCAAATATATTAAAATACTTTAAGCTGAAGAGTAAATAGTGTGAGGGGTCATTTAAGCTCTAATATAATGCATAACGATTACAAAATCAGGACATCCAATTGGTTGAAACTGCAAACCTTGTGTTATCTGTTATGAAACTTCCAACAGCGTGGAAAGACCCAAAACCTGGCAATCCCGAAAGTCACTGCAGCTTTTTTGCGGGTGGAAAATACCGTATGAAATTCAAAAGCTCGAGAATAAGAATAAACAAAACGGTCAGGGAAGTTGTACGACAGCATTACAAGTTCGACGGGTGCTTCGAGAATTCTCCAGTTCTGCAAATACAGATAGAACTTACCCCCAGGAATCACAATTAAGTAAGCTTCTTTGAAACTATATCCCATTGTGTTTGCTCCAAGGCAGACGTAGAGTCCTGCGTCGTCATCTTGAACCTGGAGGATCGTCAGGCGGTTGACGTAAGAGCCATCTTCCTTCCGAACGATGTCATCAGCTAAAAAAAAAAAAAAATAGGGGTTCAAGTTCAAGTTCAAGTTTAAGTTTTTTTAATTTTACACAAAAATACAAAGAGATGACACAAGTACTGTGGAGAAAAACAATTCGAACATGCAGTACTCGTTAAAAATTTTACTATATTTACAACAACTACGTACCCTATAAATCTAACAAAAATAATATAACTTAATTTATCTGACCTGTATGAAATAACCTGAATCTACCAATAAATAAATAAAAATTTATATTTTCCCTTCTCGGGAAAAGTAAACAAAAATGACAAACTATTTGACGTAGTAAGCGAGAATGCGTACAGCATAAACCAACCGGTTCACTGAAATATAATCCGTTTCCACGCACGGGAACACAGACTGCAGCATCTCAACCCGAAAACCTCGGTCCTTTAAGGCACTTTCACCGTCTTGAGTATCGAGCTGCATTTACAAGTAGGCCTTGAATACGGAAAATCTACGACAGAGCAAAATAACACTAGAGAGTAGAGCCATGCTTTGCAAACGGACTGTACTCGAAGCGCCGCCCACAACGATCGCGGCATTTACAGCGAGACAAACTTGTGGGTTCAGAAATTTTAAGTATAGCAAAGGTGCGGTATGCGCACACCAAGGAAACATGGAGACTGTATCATTTTTTTGCAATGTCCAGGATATGAAGTTATCGGACCCGGCGCTACTGAACGACTGAATGAGTTTCGGTGGTGATGTTCTCTATCACTAGTGGCGATTGTATCGCTGCTATTCGAGTGTGTGTCGATTTTGTCAAGTCTTGGCGCGACTTCCTAGTGTTATTTCGCTCTGATCTACGCAACTGCACTGTCAGAAGTTTCATAACGGACAACAGATGGATGCGCGGTTTCAACAGACAGCGCGTAACAGACAACACTTGGGATGCTATCTGTTGTGTTGGAAAATGTTATACGTGGAATGTTATGCAGAACCAGCATTGCCAGGAAGAGCCAAAAAAGCATCTACTGACTTTTTTGTTTGTCGTCATCATATCGGAAAATTCAGCAGATGCTTTTTGACGATTTTTCGGCTCTTCCTGATGGCAACACCTATTATACATAACATTTTCAAACACAACATACAACATCCGAAGTGTTATCTGTTACGCATTGCTGTTGAAACCGCGCATCCTTCTGCTGTCTGTTATGGAACTTCTGACATTGTGGGGGAGGGGGAGGGGGGGGGGTGCATCACAAGAGGTCATTTTAGACAAATGAAGAAACCCCGTACGCGGAAAAGTTCGCGACAGAACTTCTTCTCGTAGAGGATTGTGAACTCCTCCATTTTGGAGGACTGGAGCCTTCTAACGGAGGAAATACATGGCAACGTTCAAATGACTTCTGAGCCTCGTTTTTGTTGCAATAGCGCTGCTGCATCGCTGCTGTAGCACTTCTTCGCTTTTGCATAACATGCGTTTTTGGATTCACTTTCTTCTTGGTTGAAGCGGCAGCGCTGCAGCATCTTGCAGGGAAGCACCGACTTGGTCGGGGAGCAAGTCAAGCAATGGATGGAAATCCCATTCAAATACCAACGGGATTGTAAATCCTATTGAACTGCTACAATAATATTTTAATGACCTATTTTTTTAATTCAAACAATGTTTACAACGGATATACGTCAGCTACGATTCTTCATCAGCGATATTTTCGAAGATTGACAGCCTGACGAGGACCCTTGCCAAGAAGGGCCGAAATATCGCTGGTGAAGAATCGTAGCTGACGTATATCCGTTGTAGATATTGTTTGAATAAATGTCTCAAAGTCAGCTTGGGCTCAAAGAGTATTTATCTATTTTTTTTTTTTATCAATTATTATTATTTTTGCTAATAATAAAGCGAACGAAACATTGGAAGACCGCACGACCACAAATCGACGAAAGAACAGAGTACAACAGATTCGTCATGGACCTTATTCGCTTACAATAGATAAGATAAGATTTTACTTACATTAAGAGCCTAATGCCATGGCAATACATGAAAAATAAACACAACCAAACAAAAATAATACACTTTATAAGCACCTATCTCTATGGACTAGGGCTACCCTGAGGAACCTCACTAACTGTTTAATACTTATAAAACAACTATTACCCATGACTCCGCACATATTACATTATAATATTAGTACTATTGCCCTTATTTCGCTCCGACGAATTAAGATAACGAATTAAGGTAGTACCAAAAATTAAATATTCAAAGATATTGCACCATCCCGAGTTACAAGCAGTAAACCCTCTCCCGATTCTCGTCAGTTTCTGGTAAATCTGGGCGTAAGACAAGCTTCTTCCTGGGAACAATCGAGTTGGCTACCACATTTCTCTTCCTCTACGAAGAACTGAGACAAAATAGACCAGAAAACAGCACGCTAAGGAATATCGATAAGCTTTATTTGTAGCAAAAAGTGACGATACTGGGGAAAAACCCGGAATCCGACCGGAATCCGGAAACCAAATCGCACTTACATTTCAAGACTCGGAATTCCTCTGCCCCAACCGAGATGGTTTGGTTGGTATACAAAAAACGATCGTGTGCTTCCACTCTCTTAAGCCACTCAATGTGAGGTGTGACGTCAGAAGTGACCCGGCATTGGAGGGTTGCAATCGTTCCCCTTTGAACCGTTGTGTTCAAGAAGTAGACGTTGTCAACCGCCGCGTTCTGCAGAATGCCTGGAACAAAACGGAACGGTATAAGATAAGATAATCTGTATTTGAAAGCCGTATGGCCATATACAGTAACAATCAACATACATAAATACAACCAGCATTCAATCACCACTACTATAATTTCTACGGCGCACTTGCTCTATCTCTTTCCTCAATCTTACTAAACTCTAAAGCCCTTCCAACAAAATTCCCTACTGCGATAATGTTCCTCGGCGACGTTGATTTCAAAATCCCAGGGAGAAAGCCATCATTCCCCTTTTCAAAGATACTTCCCCTCAAATGTGAGAGGCTACGACACCGCAGGAGAATGTGGCCAAGCCCATACTCACCTTCCCCACAAACCGGGCAAGACCTATGCATTTCCGGATTTCTCTTATAAATCACGATGTTATACTAGAAATGGCAGGTGCAGGCGATACTCTGTAAAAAGTTTCTCCGAGTGAGGATTAAAGTTAACTACAGTATTTGCTACTGGGATTAATCTTGTCTCTAAAGATAATCTTATTTCGGATTAATATTATCTCAGTAGAGATAATTTTTTACAGTGTTTACAACCTTGATCGGAACCCACGTCCCTCTGAAAGGTACTGGTGGTGAACTGGCCGATTTCGGACAACTTGATTCCATTCGTGGAAGTGTTGCATAACAACATCAACGCCATCTGTGGGCATAAGTCCGCGCACGTCATTGTCCATTTCATTCTTAGTCGGACCAGGGCTGCCACGTGTCGCACGATAGTGTGAATTGTCACTCTATTTTTTTTTGTCACTCTTGTCCTAAACAGGACATAAAATCACTCTATTTCAGAAAATGACCAAATGTGTTATTTTTGCAGCAGGGATTCCGACTAGAAGTGACTATTTCAAGCTTTTTTCATAAAGGAAAATTATGAGGTGTCATAATTTTAAATTATGATGATGACGACCTTCTACACTGCTTCCTGGCCGACGATTGAAATTAAGTGTCTTTTTGTGTATGTTTATGTATTTTTATTTATTTTCTTCACTTAATCCGCTTTCTGAAAACGGCGGGTCACACATAAATTACTTACTTACTTACTTATTTTTACAGAGGCGATTCCGACCAAAAGTGAACGTTTCATGAAAATAAATTTCACTCCCGATTCTCTGTTTTGTGTCAAAAGTCACTCTCTAAATATGTTTCATGTGGCAACCTTGAGTCGGACTTCAAAGTCAGAAGTGTAACGTCAGAAGCTAACCCTTCCTAGACAAGGTAAATATTTTAATAAATTTATTAATCAATTGATCGCCGTTCCCAGAGGACTCCTCGGGGAATCAAAGGGAACGGCGAGAATAGAGGGAGTCACTCCACGCGGACTCCGCGGACAGAAACAGCGAGAACACGGGGAATGCTTCCAACATGGATTTTGTTCAAAAAATAAATATGCAGTTGACGAAATTAGTCTGGAGCCAATTTATTTTTGTCTTTGTTTATTCTGATTATTTTTAATTAATTTTACATTGCACCAACACCAGCAAAAATTGGTTCCCCTCCGAATCTGAAAGGGAGTCCTTTTTGATGATTATGATGATAATCAGAGCATTCCCCGTCCGTGAGAATACGGGGAGTGAGTCCGCGGGGAACGGCGCGAGTACGCCTACAGTTGAGTATAATCTCATATAAAGGCAAGTTCAAGTATATGAATGCCATAACGAAATTGTGTTGCGAGAGCAACACTTTGGTTTTGTCCTCGTTTTTTTTTTTTTTTTTTTTTTTTTTTTTTTCCTATGACTCCGATTTCATTTTATTCCTGGTAACTGGGAAGGGTCTAACCTGTGCGGTTTTTACGGAAAGTGTGGACCTTAGGCCGGATTGATGAATATGACATTACATTTTGGAAAGCTCCGTAGAACTCTTGCCTGGGGCCAAAAAGGATGGTTTTTGCTTGTCCTCGAGCCAGAGCCTACGGTTTGCGAAGTGAAGTGGAGTTGTATAGCCTATGTCGGAGAGGACCATCTCAAGTTGTGTAGCGAACCTTTCGTTTCATCAAACCATGTTTCTGCTTTCGAGTGGAAAGCTCCGTTCTAGCACGCTAGCAGGCAGGCACCAGTTTCAAATTGAAGATGGACTAAAATCTATAAGTGTTAAATATATGCGGCAGTTACCCGGCCCCACAGCCAACATATCTTTTTTGAGTGATAAATAGAAAAATCTACAGAGACTAAAAAGTGGCTTTTTCCAACGGGTCCGAAAGTGCTGCCGTCTATTGTTTCTGTCCATGTCTGCGACGATTCCAGCTGAGTTTATAATTTTTTTTATTTGCACTTGGGTTTGCGGTAGAGTAACGGTATCAGATGTGCCCCTTAAACTTTAAAAGTTCTCTCATTGCTAAAGAAACTAGAGCTTATCCTTTGCTCCTTTCGAAGTCGTGACGTTAGAAAGTTGGCCTACGGCAAAAAAGTCAACTTTTGAACTAAGACAGGTAGAATTTTTTTTTCGACGGCAATCGATAGCCACTGATGAGCTGATCAAAGTATATGTCATCCATTTTTTGGTACAAAAATTCCTTCATGAGATACACCAGTTTGAAAATTTCAAAGGGGCTGACAACTTCAGTAGTAAGGTACATTGAAACCAAAAATAGGCGATAGCAGTTATGAGCCATGTAGGGGACTTTTAAGCAACAGTCGACTGTTAGCTCATAATCATCTTCGGTAATGAGGGCCTTGCAGCTTTTGCTAGTTGGTGTACCTGTTATTTGTTTCCGGTGTATTCGATGGTAAGAACAATTTGGTTCCATTTGTGTACGCGATTTCAGCTGAGTTTATCATTCGTTTTTTTGCACTTGGGTTTGCGGTAGAGAAATGGTATCAGATGTACCTCTTAAACTTTAGAAGTTCTCTCATTGCTAAAGAAACTAGAGCTTATCCTTTGCTCCTTTCTAAGTGGTGACGTTAGAAAGTTGGCCTACGGCAAAAAAGTCAACTTTTGAACTAAGACAGGTAGAATTTTTTTTTTCGACGGCAATCGATAGCCGCTGATGAGCTGATCAAAGTATATGTCATCCATTTTTTGGTACGCAAATTCCTTCATGAGATACACCAGTTTGAAAGTTTGAAGGGGTTGACAACTTCAGTAGTAAGGCACACACTGAAACCAAAAATAGGTGATACCAGTTGTGAGACATGTAGGGGACTTGTACGCGGCAGTCGAGTGTTAGCTCATAATCATCTTCGGCAATGAGGGGTTTGCAGCTTTCGCTAGTTGGCGTACCTGTCATTTGATGGTAAGAACAGTTAGGTTCCCAATTGTAAGACATGCAAGGGACTTGTCAGTAATAATAGGCTGTTATGCTACAAAAATCTTCAGCGATGAGGGGTTTGCAACTTTTGCTAGCCGGTGTACCCATTATTTTTATCCGGTGAACTTGATGTCTATCACGGGAAAGGGACTTGTCAGTAGAATCGGTGCACGAGGGGCTAGAAATTTGTGCAAATTGTTGCACATTGTATTCGATTTATATAAAACTGACGGTAAGAAAGTTTGTATCGATGGTCTCTCGCTGTATCCTAGGATTTACTGTTTTCGCAACGGGTACAAACGATAATGTAAAACAAGGTAGTTTCGTAATAATTAATAGTGTCATCTATGGTATTTTAATCCTGAAAAGCTACGGATAGCTTTATAATACCAACTAGATTATACATTCTAGTGTCTAAATTGGGGCAGAAGGGTCTAATAATTAGTTCTGAAAAGTGTAATTATTTTGTGATTAGTAGTTTGCCGACACAGAATTCCCCTCTAGATTGTGGTGGGGGGATTGTTTTCAGCCCTGTTGAGAAAGTTATGTATCTTGGAATCCCTTACTCATCTAATACCAGGGATTGGAAACTTATCCTTATTCAACATGTGCAAGATAAAATAAGAAGAGCATTCGGTGCTGTTATTCGTTTACGAGGGATGTATCGCAGAGATGTTCTTGGTTCTATTTATACGGCTGTTGCACTTCCTCACATTCTTTTTCCGTCTGCTTTCTTTTCTTCTTTCCGTCCTTCTGAACTTTCTGCGCTAAAAGTTACTTATTATAAATTCTCTAAATTCCTTCTTGGTTTCCCGATTTCTGCGAGTAACTCTTTCCTAACTTCGAATTTTAAAGTGAAGAATCCTTTGGAAACTTTAAACAGTAAAATTCAGAACTTTCATAAAAAGGCTGACAACATTCTTCTTCATCACAACCTTTTTCCTTTTTTCACAAAAAAATCCCCTGCTTAGTTTGTTTATTTTGAGCTTCGTTTTCTTTTTTTTTCTTTCATGTACTTCATTGTGTATTTAGTAGGCTAATTTGTTTTTAACGGTCAGCTGTTTATTAGTATGTAAGTGAGTGTGAGTTTGACTGACATGTTGTTGTTCCTTTTTATACATTACTCTTCAGTTTTGAAGGATTCAAATAAATAATAATAATAATAATAATAATAATAATAAGATATTGTTCCAAGTTTTCATCCGTCACGATATCTACGATTGAAAAGGATAAAGTTCAACTGACCGCCAAGTCAATTTAGTCCCTTTTTCCGATATTCTTTTGTTGTGGTTAGGGCAATCGATGCCCTTGATGAGCTGATCAAAGTATATGTCATCCATTTTTTTGAACAAAAATCCTTCATGAGATAAACCAGTTTGAAAGTTTCAAGGGGTTGACAACTTCAGGAGTAAGGTACACACTGAAACCAAAAATAGGCGATACCAGTTGTGAGACATGTAAGGGACTTGTAAGCAACAGTCGACTGTAAGCAACAGTCGACTGTAAGCAACAGTCGACTGTAAGCTCATAATCATCTTCGGCAATGAGGAGTTTGCAACTTTTGCTAGTTGGTATACCTGTTATTTGTATCAGGTGTATTAGATGGTAAGAACAATTTTGTTCCCAAAAAGCCAAAACGGCTTTTATGCTATAATCATCTTCAGCGATGAGGGGTTTGCAACTTTTAATAGCTGGTGTATCCATTATTTGTTCCGATGAATTTGATGTCAATCACGGGAGAGGGACTTGCAAGTAAGAATCGGTTCACGAGGGGCTAGAAATCTTTGAAAATTGGTGCACATTGTATTCGATATCTGTAAATATGACGGTAAGAAAGTTTGTATCGATGGTCTATCGCTATAACCGAGGGTTAACTGTTTACACAACGGGTACAAACGATACGGTAATCGAAAACAATAAGGTAGTTTTGTAATAATTAATAGTGTCATCTATGGTATTTTAATCCTGAAACGTTACGGATAGCTTTATAATACCAACTAGATTATATAAGATATTGTTCCAAGTTTTCATCCGTCACGATATCTACGATTGAAAAGGATAAAGTTCAACTGACCGCCAAGTCAATTTAGTCCCTTCTTCCGATATTGTTTTGTTGTTGGTTTTACAACGCTAAAGAACAGCTTTTGATCATGTGATTATTCTTTTTAGAACATACCGTTTTAAAAGCTTCGATAAGTTGACAATTTCAGCATTTAACCGACAGCGAAGAAACAAAACCAAAGTGTTGCTCTCGCAACACTTTAGTCGGCGACGCCGGACAAAGGTTGCCGCAACACTTCACGTTGCCCCGGCAACGTAGGTCTAGTTTATCAGTTACTGTGTTCCTGAAAGCTTCTGCGCTTTCCCAGACGGATAGTAGATTGTAAATATACACAGAATTCAGAACTGTAAATAATCACAGATTTGTACATATACACTTTTAACACGCACATTTTATCTTTCGTTATTTTATTTTTATCTGCATGTCGTTCAGTCCGCACCGTTCTTCTGGTTTTTAGTTACATGTCTTCTTATTGTCTGTTGGTTCCTCATCGTTTTTCTGTTGTGATTGTGGTGGATTCTATGATTTAGTTTTGTTTTTTTTCGCTGAGGATGGTTTGCCGGAAGTGCAACGGAAATATCCGAAATTTTATTTATCCTCGCACATCATCTTGGAGGGGTAACTAGCTGATCAAGAAAAAAAAAACGAAAATCTCGTTTTTTCTATTTTATTTGAAATGAATGGTCAGCTTGGCTTCAAACCTTATCTTTGTATTTATTTGAAGGGTTTTTGTTCTTTATCTCCAATAAAGCTATTAGCACAGGATCTGCAGTAGAGGTGTGATTATTTGAACAGCTACTTAAGTGTGAATAGTGCAGTTTCAGGCTAAATGGTAGAATGAAGAGTGAAAATACCTATTCAGGTTTCAGAGACCGTTAATTACCTGCTTTGCCTAGCTGGTAGTTAACTTTAGTCACAGCAAGTGTATGAAAATGCCAAAGTTCAAAGTGAACAAACGTCCAGAAAACCACACCTCTACTGTACCTCGGAACTACGAGCGGACCCGGGAGCATTCTGCAAATCGTGGTAAACACGCAACACGCACAACATACTTTGTCGGAACAGAAGTTCTATCTTCAATCAACATGACATAAAACAACAAAACATGATGGGGGAGTCCCGATTGACAAATGACACTTGGGCATTCGAGACTTGACGTCTGTCAACACTGGATCATTAGTGGCGGACGATTTAAACTGCCAAAAACCATGCTGTTGGAATGACTAATTGCTTACTGGCAACCGGTCGGAATTGCTCCTTGGGGGTAAGACAGAGTGACATTCTGACAACATTCATGTCGAAGTAAAGGGGGGTGAATGAATGACGAATGAGTGAATTTATTGCGTGAAGGAGCGTTACGGCATTTCACAACTAACAAAGAAATAAAAGCAAAATATAAAATAAACATCATCATTTTGTACAAAGAATCTAAATAATAAAAAAAGGAATACCTAACAAAATCATGAGAATAACACATGCAAGATACATTGCACGATACATATCACAGCCACTAAAACCCGAGGACATAGTAGAAGGATCCAAAAACCCCACGCTTCAACTAGAATACGCCATCAGTTCTTCTCTACCAGAGCCATACCCCTTTGGAATGCCCTCTCCGAAAAAACAGTTAACTGCCAAACAGTTGAATCGTTCAAAAAATCCGTTGATGAGGAGTGGGCTGACATCGAGTGGAAGTTGAACTGGGATGCTGTTGATGCAATTGTCAATGTTTGAAGCTAACCACAAGTCAAATCGTTACACGGACCTGCCAACCGGAGTCAACTACGGAGCAAATCTACAGGAGAAATCCTTATTTTGCTCCAAGCTGCAATTTAAGGTAATAAGGTAATGTGTATAGACAAATAGGGAAGGCAAGGACAGTTTCTAGGAAATGATTGACTTCTCTTGAAAAATTATCGAAGCCAATGGCTTACATCTAGAAAAAACAGTCGAAGTTATGAACTATTTACAACCGATATTATACAAAGAACATAAAATTCTTTAAAAACTTACATTACTTAAAAACTTACATTCGACATTAACTGGTTAGATGAATTTGCCTTCGGGCGGGATCAATGTTCCTATGGCCGGCTTCTACCAGACTTGTGTAGTGGTTTGCGAACTCGGTTCATGAGCCCCTCGGTAGCTCGTAAGAGCGCCCGTCTTGTAAACACAAGGTCCTTGGTTCAAATCCCGGCTGAGGAGCATTTTTTTCTTTCAGTTCACTATTTATGATACAATTCACTCCGACAATTCACAATATTCCAGTTCAGCGCTTTCAAGCGGACTACTTCCTGCAATTCCTCCGCGTGTCATTATCAGCGCTTGTCCACAGATACAGTAAAATAGATCCACAAGTTTAGGAGTAGAAAACCTGCAATTTGCTTCCCGAGTATTAGAAGTTTTGCACTGTAGAAAGCGAAAGGTATTATTTCAAGATAGATGCACACAGAACGCGAATTTTTTCCGCAAACGAATCGTGTTCTTTCGCGCCGCTCAGCGAGTTCGCTTCGTAGGCCGTAGACCCCCTCCAAAACACGCTACTGATTCTCAGGGAGAAGGACTAAACGTGTCCGTAGCGACTCAAACTCAACGTCTCAAATCCTGAGTAGGTAGGTAGGTAGGTAGGTTTTATTTTTAACCAAAAACATTGAAAATAAAATAAAATGACACTACTAATATCCCATTGCAGCTTTGTCAGTCAGTCAGCGCAGCTTTGACACCGATTCTTCCTTTCTTCCGCAGGTACCCGGAGATTCTGCAGAGACAGTCATCAAGAGTATACTCTATATGACTAAGTCCAAAACACGCCAGTGATTCTCAGGAAGAAGAAGCAAACGTCGTGTCCTTAACGACTCAAACTCAATGACTCAAATCTTGACTCAGCGCAGCTTTGACACCCTTTCTTCATTTCCTCCACAGGTACCCGGAGATTCTGCATCGGCAGGGAGAGATAGAGCGTGTTCCTCCCTTCTAACAATAGTTACTAATAGTTACTATTTCCGTTCCATCCTCACGAAAAGTTACTACGCTGACCGTTCCAACCTTGTCGGAATAGTAACTAATAGTTACTATTTGCTTACCATGCTCGGGACCGTAGTAAGCGTAGTAACTACGCATCTCTGTAACGTGATTCGTCGAATTCGCCCCTGGCGTGAGATTCTGCTGGAAAATACAAAAATCGTTCCAGCCTTGACGGCGAAAAGCCAGAATTCGTGACGTTATGCGTAGTAACTACGGTAAGTAGGATGGAACACGCTCATAGTCATCAGTATTGGCAGCGAATACGTAACCTAGGACTACTTACGTCCAGATGATGCAGCATCAAGCACTTGAAGATGGTAGGATGTGTTGATCGATCCGTGGATATTCTGAGCAACGCAGACATAAGTTCCTGTGTCCTCAACTGTGAGGCGGCCAAATAGCAGCGATGTCATTCCGTCCCTTGAGATGTCAGTTTTGGGCAAAACAGCATCATCCTGAATAAAACCAAGAATAAATATTTATTCTTGATAAAACCGAATTTATTTTAGTGATTTTGCCAAATTATTTTTCTGGCATGTCGCAAAAGGAAAATAGAATAATGTGAAATTAGGACAACAATAACAGTATTATTACTAATAGCAGGCAGCAATCCCTTTCCCCAGTGGCTGAGTAAAATTATAAAAAAGAAAGAAAAACTGGAATAACAATACCAATAGTTATTAATAATTAAGAACTGGACTAATAATACTACTGTACCAAACTTATTTTAGCAGAATTATTTTCAAATAAGTGTTCAACATGTCTTCTTACCCCTAAATCGAACATCTAATCAACTTCAAATAAAACTTTAACTTTTAACAAACTTTCCGGTTTCGGCCGAATTCCGGGCAAACTACTTGCCCACAGGGGCGTCACGAGTGAGGGGGAGGGGAGACGCCCCCTCCCAATGCTGTGGGCCAGTCGGTAAAAAATTTTCTGAAAACTGGTCGATTTTTCGTCAAAATAGTCAGTTCTTCTGAAAATCAGTCAATTTTTTTCAAAACTGTCATTTTTCGTTGTTGAAAACAGAAACAGTCGGTAAAAATTACCAGCCAGTCGGTAATTGCCTCGTCCCCCCCCCACAAACATTTGGCTAGTAACGCCTCTGCTTGCCCAGTGAGAAAATGGTTTTCACTATCATGTTCAGCATGTCTTTCTACCTCTAAATGGAACATCTAATCATCTCCAAATAAAAGTTTTACTTCTAACAGACTTTCCGGTTTTGGCCAGATTCCGGGCTAACGACTTGTCCGGCGTAAAATGGTTTTCACCATCGTTTTCAAGATGTGTTCTTACCCCTAAATCGAACATCTAATCAACTTCAAATAAAACTTTTCTTTTACTTTTAACAAACTTTTCGGTTTTGGCCGAATTCCGGGCAAACTACTTGCCCAGTGAGAAAATGTTTTTTACCATCGTGCCAGCATTTCTTTCTAACCCTAAATGGAACATCTAATCAAGTTCAAATAAAAGTTTTACTTTTAACAGACTTTCTGGTTTGGGCCGGATTCCGGGCTAACTAGTTGTCCGGCGAAAAACTGGTTTTCACTATCGTTTTCAGGATGTGTTCTTACCCCTAAATCGAACATCTAATCAACTTCAAATGCAACTTTTACTTTTAACTAACTTTCCGGCTTCGGCTGGATTCCAAGAGAACTATTTGTCCGATGACAGAATGGTTTTCACCATCGTGCTCAGCATGTCTTCTTACCCCATAATCGACTACAATATTATCTGTTTAAAAATATTTAATTTGCTCCTTAATTTAAACCCCCTCCCCCAACCCTAAATATAGGGCTACAGAGCCCATCTACGAACTCGACCTTACTCTGGACCCTAAGAATCCTCACACCAAGTTTCATCAAAATATCTCATTCCCTTCGAGAGTTATAGCGCACACAGACGGACAACTTTTGCAATGTCATAGGTATCCCTCCACTTACGTTTTCGGATTCCAAAAACTGGAACAACAATACCAGTAATTATTAAATTTAATACACCAGTATTCTTAGAGCAGTTCTCCAGAAAATTAAAGGTTCTTAGTTCCCTACTGAAGAAGTTCTAAGTTGTCTTAATAAACCGACTTTTGGGGAAGAGCTCTTCTTGGTGGGAAAAATATCCTCACCCCTACCCCCCCCCCAAAAAAAAAACAACAAAAGAAGAAATACTGGAACAACAATACCAGTAATTATTAATCTTAGTACAGTGCCCTAAAAGTTCCAAGTTATCTTAATGAACCGACTTTGGGGGAGGAGCTCTGCTTGGTGGGAAAGAAATTGTTCTCATCCCCCCACCCTTGAAATTCCAAGACGGGCTGGGGTGGATAAGATGCAAGGAAAGCCTGGAAAACTCCCAGCGGACAAATATCAAAATATCACTACGGAGTAGTACCAAGACTTGAAAAAAGTGGAACACCACGAATAGCAGCAAACTCACACCACTAGCGATTTTGAACGTCCCTGTACTAAGACTCATTACTCAATCAGTCGTGCAACAACGCTGGCTCGAATAACTTCACATTCTGAACAAAGCAAAAAAAGATACAGCCTCCCCTGTCCCCACGATGTCTCCAAACGGCATCTTAGCTTTACCAGACATTTTTAAACCCACAAGTTTGTCTCGCTTTAAATGCCGCAAGCGTAATGGACGGCACTACGACAATGGCCGTTTGTGAAGCACGGAAAGCATAGGTCTTTGCGCTTATTTTGTTCTGGCCCAGATCGTCTTCACAATCCTATATCATCCTATTGTGTCTGTCTGACCCTTACCCAAAAGACCCTCCACGAGATAATAAAAAAAAGAACACATAACCATTCATGATACGCTGAAGAATGGTACGATACCGATTTTCAGCGAGTTTCCAGATCTGCTTCCTGCTATTACTTACTACTCTGCTTATTGATTTCTCTAGTGGTTTCATAATGAGAGCGGCTCTTTTCTGACGAAAAGTAAAAAAAAAAATATCTTTTAACCGCTGGTCTTTTAATACACTTTTTTCATATGCTTAGAATTTCCCCAAATAACGGTACTCGAAGACAGTATACGCTTATGATTTCAATTTCTGACATGGCCTACATTGACACATAACCTATAGTCTATATTTCAATGAAAACACAAAAATAATATCTTTTAGCAACTCGACTTTTGAAGACTTTTTTCATAGACTTAAAATTTCCCGAAATAAATACTCAAAGACAGTACACGCTTGTGATTCAATTTCTAACATGCCCTACATTGAGACATAGTCTACACGTCTATATACCAAAGAAAACAGAGCATTCAATTACGAACGAAAAAACTATCGCTTGTTTTAAAGTGACGAAGACCTACAAAGACAAAATAAGTCATAACATTTTATTTTACTGACCTTTTCCCAGTAGGTCCTGGGCACTGGGATTCCAGTCGCTTCGCATGGAAGCTTTACTGAATCGCCAACGTTTCTAGTAATGAATTTCGGTTGGGAAATGGTCGATGGCAGAAAAGCGAGATTCACACGTCTTGAATCGCCTTCATCTGGAAAAAAAAATACAACACATGAACAGTAGAATATAATTTTGACTCCACTCCAGTTTTTCAAGCTGTTCAAACAGGCACCGCTTCCTTCTACCTTAAAGGCCCCCGTTGGACCAGGTTCTGCCTTTTATAATATACTTAACTCTCATTAATAAGCTTTTGAAATCCCCGCCTTTCCCCATTGTTTCATTTCGTAACTACGAAGTCTTACCTCTTTTTCGACCTCTTCAACGTCCGCTGACAATCCTTTCACAGAAGGATGTATATAATCTTTGTTTTATTACTTCTTTTATTTCCCTAGTTTTCCCACTTTCAACCGAAGGCACGTTCAGTTTTCAAATGTTTTGCGCTAATCCACCGCGTTGGAGAGCAGGAAGGCTGGATATAGTCGACAAGTGCTAACAAGAGAATCGCTAGTTTGAGGTGGAAAGTAATGGTATTTTCGGAAAACTTTTGTTTATCCATTTCATACGGAAACGATCATTTCTAATAAGAGCTGTGCTTTAAACCAGGAGACCCTAATTTTATATTGTTACATTCTAAAGTCGCTAACGGCACCTACATTATTTTCATACTTGCCGCGTTCACTATTTTCCATGCATATCATGCTCCCGACCAGCGTTCGCTCTTGATGCGTAAAACCGGATATCTGAATTTTGTCGAGTTTTTGCTAGAAGTCAATGGACCTGGAAAAGGCTTAAAACACCCAAAGCCGTGGATAATTTGTTAAAAGCAGAGCCTAGTTTTACAGTATTCAAATGGTTTTAAATACTGGAACATAAACAGTGGTAAAGAGTGCGAGGTGTGCTTTAAAGCCGTTTCCACGTTGACTCGTTGAGCCTTTCACACTGAGTAACGCGATCTGTGCGTCGCACTTGCGGGGACGCAGCATAAAGCTGCTTTCACATTGACGCGTTTGCCTTTCACACTGAGCTACGCAAGCCTTGCGTTGCGCTTGCGACGACGCGACGCGGAGCTTGCGCTTATAAAATTGACGCAAAGCAAGAATAGAACTGAGCTCTATTTTTACGTTGCGTCCGACGCGTACGCATCAGATTTTTCAATTTGATTTTCATTGAAATGGAAGTTTTTGAAGAAAAAACTAGTTCAAAAGAGACCTGGACTATGTGATAAAAAGGTCCCTGACTATCACAACAAGACTTTCATTAATAATACATGGTTATCAATTTGTTAAATCATCAACAGGGAGTTTAGCAAGAGCATGACTGGTAATTTGACCCTACCTTGTATCACATTACATTTAATTGGACCTTGCCTCCTTCAAGTAGCAAACAGTAATAATAAAAAATTACCTCTAAACATTCTACAAACTGTCTAAATTTGCCTATAGGCTCCATGTTCAGTCAAGGCATCATTCTAAGTCTTCATCAGAATTAGCCATTTTCTGAAAGCGCAATGCACAAGCCTTCACGATGTGAAAGGTCCGACGCAAGACAGACGCAACGCTGACTCTACGCAAACGCAACGCAAGCTTCTTGCGTTCTCAGTGTGAAAGCCGCATAAGACTTACGGTGACATTAAACGCAACGCCAGAACAGAACCAAGCTCTATTCTTGCATTGCGTCGACGCGTACGCATCAGATTTTCAGTAAAAAAAAAAGTTTTTGAAGAAGAACCTACTAATGATGAAAGCGAAAATTCAGCAGAACAAACCGAGAAAGGAAAACGTAAATACCCATCCAGCATGAAAGCTTCTCGCGTAGGTGTGAAGGATACGCTACGCAACCTGTGCGCAACGTAAGATAAACGCATACGTATCGCAACAACGAGTAAATGTGAAATCGGCTTAAAGGTGCTTTATCGCGACCCCACGAAGTATTTGTATAAGCTAAAGAAAGAGTGTTTCCGCGGTCGTTTGGCGTTTCCGCGCCAACAAGATTTCTGTGGGTCGGTTTGCGGCTCGAAATCGACATATCCATCGAGTCTGGATGATTTCCGAAGTTGTGGCTCGCATTACCCGTGACACTTAAATATAGCAGCAAAATCAAGTCTGTAAATTTTAAATTAACTACTTTTTCCAGCATAGACATAAAACAGAGGATTTTTCTTTCACAAAATGGCATGGACGTCAGCTTGAAGTTCTATTTACGGAGATTTTATCTGGATTTAAATTTATTTTCAAACATTTGAAATTACCGCCTTAAGAAAAGACAAAATGGCGTTTCCACGATTTTTAACTTGTGAGATTATCCTGCCACGGCTGAATCCGACCAATCACGTTACAGAGATCCGTAGTGACCACGCTTACGACGCTCCCGAGCTGGCCGAGCATGGTAGGCAAATAGCAGGCCCATATCCAGGAATTTATTTCGGGGGGGGGGGCGGTTGCCTGCGAGCCGGACAAAAAAGTACAAAAAAGACATAGATCAGAGGGAAAAGCCTATAAAAATGACTATTTTTGAATGTTTGGGGGGGGGGGTTCAACCCCCCCCCCCCTGGATACGGCCTTGGCAAATAGTTACTATTTACAGAAGGTTAGAACGGTCAGCGTAATAGCTTTTCACGAGGTTGGAACGAAATAGTAACTAATAGTTACTATTGTTAGAAGGTTGGAACACGCTCTGTGTGGCACACAATCGTGTTTAGTAGGGTGGAACACGCTCTATAGGGGTTATCCGACCGTGACGCAATTGTGGGCCACACAGTCGGGCCAGAAGTTGAAACTCGCGGAAACACCGTTTTGTCTATTTTTCAGGCGGTCTGGCGTCTGAAAAATGAAAAATAAAATTCAGATAAAATCTCAGGAAACAGACCTTCAGGCTTTCGTCTTTACCACCCTGTGTAAAAAGGATCCTCACTTTTATGTCTGCAAGCTTGTGAAAGTAGTTAATTTTACTGTTTTGACATTATTTTGCAACCAACTTTGAAATTCCCGCCAGAATCGAGCCACAAAATCGACAACCATCACGGCAGTTAACCGGACCAAGCACGTCACAGAGATCGTCGTTACCAAGCTAACTACGCTCCCGAGCGTGGTAAGCAAATAGTTACTATTAGTTACTATTTTGAGAAGGTTTGGAACGGTCAGCGTAGTAACTTTTCACGAGGTTGGAACGAAAATAGTAATTACCATTTCGGCTACTATTGTTAGAAAGGTGGAACATGCTGACACAAGTCACACACAACAGTAGGCTTTGTTCTGAAGTGGCATAAAAACCGGGAACTGAAAATTTCCTGAGTTTCGCTTCATTAGCCATTGCAATCAGGCCCGTATCCAGGAATCTATTTGCGGGGGGGGGGGGGGTGCCTGCAGGTCGGGAAAAAAACACATAGATCCGAGGGAAAATCCTATAAAAATGATAATTTTTGTATTTTCGGGGGAAAGGGGGGGGGGTTCAACCCTCTAACCACACACTCCCCCCCCCCGATACGGCCTTGATTGCAATGCACGCTTTTGCTGAAATTCAAATTCTCCGCGTCGGAGTGAAACTGCGGGGCCATCAGTGCATATTTTGAAAGTCCCTGCTAGGGTCCAAGATGAAAAATAAAAATCTCTTTAGTAAAAATAGTTCAGTGTATCAAATTCAAAACTCAAAGATAGGCTGGCTTTTCAGTTAAACTTTAAACCCTGGTAGCACCGAACGAAGCATACAAATCCCATTCCGAGTTGCCAGCCCCTTCAGTGCACACTGTCTAATTTAAAACCATAATCTCTATTGATACTGCTACTGTTTCTTTGACGCAGAAAAAAACTGCAGTATCACACATTGTATTTTGGAACTTGTAATTACGTCGTGGGATACTTTTCTATTCAATAAATGAAAGGAGTTGAAAGGTTAGTTCCCACGATTTATTGTCTTCGACAGGTAATCCTTTTCTTCGAGTTTTACTGAACATATTATAACAAGTCGGTTGGAATAGGATCCGAAACGGAAGAGTTATTTTCGGATCTAGGCGATATTATTTCTGTCGGATTTCCGGTTTCCAATTTCCGGGTGGGGCCTGTCGAACCATACGATGTATCTGACGCAATCAAACAACTAGATCGACTGAACGTAAGTTTTTGGCAGACTTGATATATGTTCAAACGAAGGTCCCGTTTTCGGCAGATTTGGGTCGAACTAGACGAGAAAGCAAAATGCCCTATCACTTAACTTATTTGGCTCTCCAAACTAATAATTCAACTAGATTTTCGACTTTTGGCCAATCAAACTAGTGATACGGTTAGAAAAGGAAGTTCAGATGCAGCACTGGAAAATCATACATTTACTGCCGACAAATCGATTGCTCGGATTATCAATCCTCGCCGGATTCCAGTCGAAATTCCGACGAGTGAGATAATGCTGTGCAGTTTGGTTCCTGGCAATGGGCAACCTTTTGGGAATTCACCGCTGCAAGCACAAACAAAATTTACATAATAATATGTTTTCTTATTTGACGTTGGAAAAAAGTAGGTTTTCAAAAGAAGGTTTTCTTTTTCCATTTTTTTGTTCGTTCTAAAAGCCTCGGTTTTTTTTATTGATATTTGTTGAAATATATATTTGCTACAACATAACCTTCAGGCTGGTTTCTTGGTAAAAATCCTTACCGTTCTGAATTGACTAAAGGATATAACTATTTCGAGACTATTCCGAGTGTATAACCAGTCCCCGGAAGTTCGCAGCCCCTCACTCATGGAAAAGAAGCTTTCAAGAAAACGCAAGAATGGCCATGCCTGTTCCGGGTGGCGACCAGAAGAAAATCAAAACTTACCCAAGACTATTAAATCCAGAAATACGTTTTCGGATCCGAATCCATTCACCCCCGTGCACAAATATCTTCCGCCGTCGTCTTTCCGGACATCCTTGATCCGCAAAACATTTCCGACTACTTTAATCCGGAAAAAATCCGAGTGCATCACTTCACCATCCTTACTCCACTCAACGAGAAGATTTCCGGATTTCGATTTCACTGGACAGGCGAGTTTAACGTCCAATCCAACTCCGGTAATCACTTGGCTCTGGTATGCCTCAAGCTGTAAGCGAGGCGGCTCTGAAAAGAAATATCAAGCATAGAGCAGATATACGAAACATTTTCCGACCGATTTACGGTCATGTTCTGTAAGCTGTTGGCAGGGCCGTATAGAGGGGGGGGGGGGGAGGGGGTCAGCCCTTCTTGGCAAGGGTCCTCATCGTAGCTGACGTATCCGTTTTATGCATTATCTGAGTATATCACAAGTATAAACTGCTTACGACCTACCAAATCCCTTAACAGTATTTGAACTCCTTCCCAACTAAATCAATCATTAGCAAAAGACCAATCACGCATTCGCATTTACAATCAATCTATGATTCCTCACAAAAAAATCCCCCTTTCCAGATTTCTGAACTCGCGCCTCCGTTTTTGCCTCGGATCTTTGCCTGTTTTATTTCTCTTGGTACTTTGACGCACCTAAGGTCTTTCTATCCCATTATCGAAAGAGGGCCTCCTAATTAATTTACAATCTTCCAGATGCTCTCCTAACTATTTTTACAACGGCCTTAGACAACAGACACAATAATAAATCTCCTCTTTGCTGAGGGATAGATTCCCCCGAAAAAAGTTCAAGGCATTTTAAATTCTTTATTCACGCCTTCTCATACGCCTCGTATATTTTCTATCCCACGTTTTCCAAGAATGACGAAGCAAAGATGGGGCGTTGTCCCCAGATGAGCCGTTCATGTAATGAGAGTTGAAAATACATAGTCTGGTCACTATGTATGTTGGGACAACTAATAATAAATTCCAGTAATTGTTGTATTTATTTACTAAAGAACTTGATTACAAACAGAGGTACGACCATCAAAAGTGTTCGCTGAAGCCCCTCGTACATGTTTCAAAATGTCGGCTGCCGAAAAACCATTCTCTACTAACCAGGACGTTGATGAAGACCTCGTGCTGTGGACGTTATATTTTTGTACTGACCCATCTAGAAGTCCGTGTGTCCAGCTGAGTTTTTAGACAGTTTTGTAGCAGCTTTTGTTTCAGGTCGTTTCTCGTAAAACGTATTAGTTAAATTGTTGTATGTTGTCTGTAAATGTTGTTGTTGTTTGTTGTCGTTTACTTTCCTCGACGACCTCTTCAAGCTATTTAGTTGAACTGATTGATTATTTGACAAGATTCTATCCTAATTGATCTACAAGCCACCAGACGCCTTCTAGGGAGCCTACTTGGACAACGAACCTTGACAACAACAACTAGGGCAACTAGGCATTCCCTTTTTCTGACGCGCGGTGAGACGCAAACAAATCAGCTTCACGACTCTCAACGAATGAAGGCGCTTTTCGTGAACTGGTTGCAAAAATACTACTTATGCTTATCGTTCGACGAAGTGATGGATATTGGGCCGTAAAGGCTTCGGATTAGCGAGTGATGGTTGGGTTGACCTTGGGTCAGAATAGTATACTAAGCGATAATATATTACAACACAAAAAATTTCCAAGGCATTCCAGTTCTTTATTTGCGTCTTCGATAGGCCTCAGGTCTTTTCAATTCTGTTATATATTGCATTTGAAAAGCTTTCGCCTCAACATGCCATATTTGACAACATTCTCTCATGGTTCATGTACAATCCACCAGATGCCATCTACGTATTTAGACAGCGAATGTCGACAACAGAAAACAGGCATTCCCTTTTTCAAAAAAACTCCAATTCGTTAACAAGTCATCGTCTGTTTTTAGTCTCTTTCTGTGTCCCTTGACTTGGATGGCAGTCTTGGCAAAATTTGCATAACCGGTCTCCAGACCAATAAGCTTCTCAGAAACTATGATCGGGAACCCGATGCGTCACGTAAAGAGAACAAACATGGCAAACGTAATATCCTATACTAGCACCACACGTATGATGCTAATATAGAGATGGGATACACTTCTGAAGTGCGGAATCTCGGGAACGAGAATGGGTGGAAATACTACTGAAGTAGAATAAATTAGTACGACGAGAGAGAGTACTAATAAAGTACGACATGAGTACAACGTGTCCTTTAACAAGCACTGATGTCCACAGAAAATATCCCCCCTTCCAAGATTTCTAAACCTCTCTAACGATATATTCCCCAGCAAAAAGCTCCAAGCGGTTCCAAGTCATCCCGATTCTTTGTTTGCGTTTTCAACAACCTCGAGATTTTTGTTTTGTTTTTTATCCCACCATATCTACATTTTAATAGGCTTTCGCCTCTACATTACATATTTAAAAACAAAATCGTCATAATTAATTTGTAATTCTACGTAGCCTACTTAACAACGAACGTAGACAAACCAGGCATTCCCCATTTATAAATGACAAATTCCCACACAAAAAAGCTCCAAGGCATTCTGATTCTCCGTTACGGCTTCGACGTGCATCGGATCTTTTCTATCCCATGCTTGACAGGATTCTATCCTAATTAATTTACGACCCACCAGATGCCCTCTACGTATTTTCTACTCGTTAGAAACGACGCCTCCTTGGAATGCGGAAAGCGTTAGGCCTGTTTCTCCGTCAACAGGTCGTGACCCCGCCCCCTCAAGTACGCAGAGATAGAAGTTCGCTTGATGAGATAGGAGCAGTGTTGCCAGATTGACGGATTTTATGCCAAACTGACGGATTTTCTCGGAGATTGGCGTAAATATTTTTGCAACTGGCGTGTGGCGTAAAACGTGGCTGTTAAAACGTGGTAAACTGGCTTATTTTTGGCGTGATGTGCAAACTTGACTATATTTAGCAAATTTGTTTACACTTTTAAAACTAGATTTGAAACCAGCTTGATGGTAGTCTCTCCCTTCTCCGGTGACATTAAACCTTAACTTACCCTGATACTAAATATCTAAATATCTCGGGTAATAATAAATATCTCGAAAAATCAGTAAACATTATCTACTAGATTTCCTAAATTTAGGATTCTAATAGTCTTTACCTCGATTCCACGACAACTCGCCACAAGACAACTCGCCACACCGACAATTGGAACACCGGAGAAGGGAAAGACTACCATCAAGCTGGTTTCAAATCTAGCTTGAAAAGTGTAAAAAAAAATTTGCTACTTGGGTATATGCAACTGAGAATAACAGGACTGCTACAGACCTACGTCTAATTTTTTTTTTTAAATGGCAGACAAGGGCCAAACTAATCTAAATAATAAACTAACAACAAAAATAAAGAAAACTCAAAAGGGATCATGAACTGCGAAAAAATTCATGACTCCAGGCAAGGCCGTATCCAGGGGGGGGGGGGTTGAACCCCCCACCGAAACATACAAAAATACTCATTTTTATAGGCTTTTCCCTCTGATTTATGTCTTTTTTGTACTTTATAGTGCGACCCGCAGGGACCCCCCCCCCCCCCCCCCCCGAAATAAATTCCTGGATACGGGCCTGCAACAAACCCACGAACTGAAGAATTCCTACTTTCATCCTCTGACCCAGCCTTGCAAGTGCCATATGAGCTTCCAGCTCTTGTTTTTTTTAAAATGGCAAACAAGGGCCAAACTTATCTAAATAATAACCTAACAAAAAAAAAATAAAGAAAACTGAAAAGGGATCATGAACTCCACGCCTGCAATGCAGGCAAAGATAACCTCATAAGGGATAACCTTATTCATAAAAATGAGATCATGAGGTCATGAAAATTCATGAACTCATTCATGAGCCTCATAAGGAAAAATTTGCATTATTTATTTATTATTTATTTATTTGGATCAAATACCGGCCAACTAGGGCCATTATACAAAACAAAATAAACTTTACAAACTTACACTTTACACACTAAGTTGGGTCAAACCCACAATATACCAACTCCTCCATTTCAGCCAATTAATGTAAATTACACATTAGTGTAATTTACACTAATTTACTAGCCGTCGGGTCCTATACACTGCATAAGATCTCTCGGGGTAACATCCCCTCAATTGAACTAGCAGGGAAGCTCCCAAGCCGATCAATACTGTAAAGTTTAACAGAAAGGGGCTAAGACGTTTGAAGATTCATTTAAAGAGGTTTGAAGACCCGATGAAAATGCGTTACTTCCCTGTCGGATTTGTGGTATCCCTGTGCCCTTGTCCCTGTGTTGTAAGCTTGACAAAAAAGGATTTGCGAAAACTAAGTGTTAACGCCTTGAGCAACGGCCCGCAAGCTGATTAATAGCCACTGAAAAGCGGTATTTGTATTGAGGTTCATATTTTCCGCGTCATGGCAGAATTTTGCGCTGTAAAGACGGCCATATATATTCTGACTGTCATACTAGAGCAAATAGTGAAAAATAAAAATAAAGTTGCTTAACACAATCCAAATAATGCAGTGTCTCAAGTCAAATGACACACAAATAAATTGGTCTTTCTGTTAAACTTGTACCGGTGTTGTATGCTTGACGAAAGCGTTTTTCAAAAATAATATTCAGGCAATTTGCTACCTTCCGCAAGCTGATCACTGGCTAATGAAAAGCCGCGTTTGGATAGAGATTCAAATTTTCCGCGTCATAGTAGAATTTTGCGTTGTGAGGATGGCCGCAGATATTCTGAACGTTATACTAGAGCAAATAGTGAAAAAAAAAATCCTAATCTAAATTACGCAGTGTCTTCAGTTTAATGATATAAAATAAGTTGACTTTTCAGTTAAACTTTAGCGATAACTAGTTATTGATTCCTCCGTTCCCTGTTCTGCGGATTCCTTGTCTACCATCATCTGTTTTCCATCCCGTAATGGCCTCGCACCTCTACGCCCCTGGGCCTATGGGAAACACTTTAATGATGCCAACTCAAATGTTCCAGATGGTGGTGATGCTGTAAGGAAATACGATTTTTCCTGCACCTTTTGCTTGGGAGGGAAATATAAAATTTAAATTCTCCTTCCGCAGATCAAATTTTAAAATAAACGTAATGCTTTTTATGTTGGTAGTTGATCTTAATTACCGTCTCTCCTAAATGTGACTCCACCTACGAATCTCAGCACCACTAGGAAGAAGATGAAATAAGGGGCAAGCGCTCGAAAGGATGGTGTGGATGGAGTTTCTCTGTCATGATCGTACAGTCTCGGTTATTTGCAAGTAAGGTTTCTTTCATATGTTACACTAATCGCTTCACAAATGTCAATAATTTAAGGGTATTATGTCGGTTTTCCGGCCCACCGGATCATTCGGCCTGAATCCGGTGAAGACCGGAAAGCTGCTAACACACAAAGTTGTATAGCGACGGAGTTCACATATGGGTAAACAAAAAAACATTCCGGATTGGGACATGATGCTATTTTTTGCTCGAGGGGACAGAATCCGGTAAAGAGGGGAAAACACGGACAAGTAGGAGGACGAGGTTCACACAGGGATAAGAAAACGTACCGGATCAAGATAAGCTGTTAGCTTTAAGCTCAGATTAACGGTTCGGCCGGGAACACGAAGCTCTGTGGACATAAAACGGAAAGAATGGCTTCCAGAGACAAATGCAGCGTCATGCAAGGAATATTTTGAAGACAACCCAAAACGTAGCGATTTACGCAGGCAGCCTATGTGGCCCAGGGGATAGAGTATTGAGTGAATAGTTTCCCCTAACCTCCAAAGCAACACAAATCTAAAAGATTAAAGCTTCTGTCTTACCTATTATACTAACGCAACCTACTTCCAAAATCACTCCATTTATTTCTAAACCCCGAGATCCTAATTTCGTACGGTAAATTCAAACCCCTCTATCAAAACCACGCTGATTTCACTTGCCGTGTTTTGCTGCCTTCGATGTGTATCACGCTGTCGACGGTTGTCTGCGAGAACTTTTTCCAACAGAAACAAGAGCTACGAGCTCATATGGCACTTGTACGAGTAGGCAGTACAAGAAAGTAGATGAGAGCGTCACAAAATACACCCGCCATCCAAAAATGCGGTTCGGAAATAGAAATAGGATATTTAGTTTCACTCATTTCTGAGCAGTTCCGGCATCGTCTCGATTGTCTGTAGCAAATGCACATGACTGTTCAAACTTTCATCCCAATAAATCCATTTGTTTGATCCCTAGACGTGCTACAGGATTTCCGGTACTCGCTCTATCTCCACCTACCGTGGCCGAGTCTGGTTCGGAATAAAAAAAATCGACCACCTAAAGCATTTTCTTTTATACCATCACTCGAATCTGAGCATTTTTGGAAAGTTCCGGTACCCCCCCCCCCCCCTCCCACCAACGTTGTCGGAGCCGGTTCGGGCCCAATCTCTTAATTCCCTGTTCCTGTCCATCAAGTTTAACTGAAATTGGAGCATAGCCTATCTGCAAGTTTCCAGTACCCCCCCTACCTTGGCCGAATCCGGCCCGGACGCCAAATAACAAATCTAGGCCGCATAAACTCGGCACTGTCGAATTTGCATCTCATTCGGTCCATCCGTTTGGTTTTTGTGCATGTCAAAAGTCCCCCCACCCCCAATTCCCCTAATCGTGGTCGCATATGGTTCGAACGCATGTTTTACATGTCGAGGCCATCGATTCGTATCACCCATGAAGTTTCACTCGAATCAGACCACTCGTTTGCAATTTATAGAAGTCAATTTCCATATTTCTCTTCTCTTGCTCCCCAAAAAATGCTCGGGTCTAGGAACGGAAGTTTCCGGGGGTATGTTGTGTCAGGTTCTTAAGTCAAGATAATTCGGGTCACTAATGTGTCTGCAAAGTTTCGTTGTCGTTTTACATCTGGAACTATTCTAACTCACGACTACCGGAATTCCAGGAAACCCCCCTCCAACTCCCCCCCGAGGGGTTGCTCACTCCCAAAAACGATGTACACCAAGTGGCGCGTGCCGCGGTGCCGTGTCGGTGCCGTGCCGGTGCCGCGGTGCCGAGCCGGTGCCGTGCCGGTGCCGCGGTGCCGTGCCGGTGCCGAGCCGGTGCCGTGCCGGTGCCGCGGTGCCGTGTCGGTGCCGAGCCGGTGCCGTGCCGGTGCCAAGCCGGTGCCGTGCCGGTGCCAAGCCGGTGCCGAGGTTTTTTTTTACTTCAAATTACAGTATTGTGATAAAGCACGATTTCTGATGTACATGTAAACAAATTTCATCAGATATTGGCCGAGAATGAAGTCGGCAATGTGTGTTGAATACAAGAGCTAGCAGCTCATATGGTACTTGCAAGGCTGGGTCAGAGGATGAAATTTAGGAATTTGTAAATTCTTGGGTTTCTTGTGTTTAATTATAAGCCATACCCTTGAAATAAGAATGATTGTGGGCCCTTGGAAATCAAGAGAATGATCTGGTGAAAAGTATTTTATTTTTGCACTTTAAGGGCACTAGAAATTCATGTGAAAGCAAAACCCTTTAGGCAAAAGTGACTATGGGCTCATGGGGATCACGTAGTTGTATATTTTGCTCAAACTAATGCAACCTATAATACTAATGCAACCTACTTCCGTAATCATTACATATATTTCTAAACCCGGAGACCCACGTTTCGTGCGGTACATTCTAACCCCTCTAACAAAACCTCGCTAATTTTCTCACTTGCCGTGTTTTGCTACCTTCGATGTGTATCACGCTGTCGACGGTTCGAGACGGTTGCGCGACGGTTGTCTGCGAGAATTTTTTCCATCAGGAAAATCGGTTATGCCAAACAGCCAAAACAGTTAGTTATTTATTGAAAGCACAGCATAGTTAAAGTATTCAAATACTTTAAAATACTGTAAGTTGAAGAGTGATTAGTGCGAGGGGTCCTTTAAGGGAGCTGGAAATTCATTTTGAAGCAAAACCCTTGTTTCACAAATAATCATGGGCTCATGGGGATCATGAAAATATATGTTTTGCTCCAAAGTATTTTCTGTACTTTGTGGTTATGATGAGTACTTTAAGGAATGTGGTTGGCTCTATAAAAGAATTTATGAACCAATCTTTTCCTTCCTTGACTACCTACTTAGGCTAACTGGTACATATATTTAGCCACAGCAAGTGCATGAAAATGGCAAAGTTCGAAGCACGAACGTTCAAATAAGCATACCTCTATTGCACTCCCAGAGTGTCTGATGGGGAAATTGACTTTTTCCAAGTTAAATATGCCTGCCAAGTATCATTCTTAGCACACTCTACAAATATAAAAAAAAGATTGGTCGCCACTGAATAACCTTCACCAGAAGCAAAATATACTGAAGCTGACTCAAGTTTTGGGCGATATTCGATACCGATATCGATATATCCATGTATCGGACAAAATATCGATATCGAAAGTAAATATCGATATCGATAACGATATTTGTTCATTCGTAAAGATTGCAATTAATCCAACATAACCCACACTTATATATACGAAATTGGAGCAATGTGTACGCCAAATAACAAATCTAGGCCGCATAAACTCGGCACTGTCGAATTTGCATCTCATTCGGTCCATCCGTTTGTTTTTTGTGCATGTCAAAAGTCCCCCCACCCCCAATTCCCCTAATCGTGGTCGCATGTGATTCGAACGCATGTTTTACATGTCGAGGCCGTCGATTCGTACCACCCATGAAGTTTCACTCGAATCAGACCACTCGTTCGCAATTTATAGAAGTCAATTTCCATATTTCTCTTCTCTTGCTCCCCGAAAAATGCTCGGATCTAGGAACGGAAGTTTCCGGGGGTATGTTGTGTCAGGTTCTTAAGTCTAGATAATTCGGGTCACTAATATGCCTGCAAAGTTTCGTTGTCGTTTTACATCTGGAACTATTCTAACTCACGACTACCGGAATTCCAGGAAACCCCCTCCAACTCCCCCCACAGTGCCCCGAAACCATCTGGTTCCGTCATTTTCATCTAGGCCTAATGCTTGTTCCATCCATTAAGTTTCGTCCCAATCCCTCTGCTTTTATAGTTTCTTGAGTTTTCCACCACCCCCCCCCCCCCATCCCCACAGGTATCGGACCCGACCCGGACGTGACACTGAACGTCCGAGGCGATAGCTCACCAGACAAGTTTCATTCAAATCCGATCACCCGTTCAAAAGTTATGCACGCCACTAGATTCCGGACCCCCCATCCACCCACTCCCCCCACGACGGTCGGGTCGGGGAAACGGCTGTTCTCAAGTCAATCTGTTCGGATCCCTGACATACCTGCCAAGTTTCATCGCCCTAGGACATCAGGAAGTATGCCGAACTCGCGGGATCGCTAGAAATCAACCTATAATATGCAACCTGTAATACTAATGCAACCTACTTCCGTAATCATTACATATATTTCTAAACCCGGAGACCCACGTTTCGTGCGGTACATTCTAACCCCTCTAACAAAACCTCGCTGATTTTCTCACTTGCCGTGTTTTGCTACCTTCGATGTGTATCACGCTGTCGACGGTTCGAGACGGTTGCGCGACGGTTGTCTGCGAGAATTTTTTCCATCAGGAAAATCGGTTATGCAAATTGTTTCCCTGTTTCGCTAGAAGTCAACGGGTCTCGGAAAAGGCTTAAAACAGCCAAAACAGTTAGTTATTTATTGAAAGCACAGCATAGTTAAAGTATTCAAATACTTTAAAATACTGTAAGTTGAAGAGTGATTAGTGCGAGGGGTCCTTTAAGGGAGCTGGAAATTCATTTTGAAGCAAAACCCTTGTTTCACAAATAATCATGGGCTCATGGGGATCATGAAAATATATGTTTTGCTCCAAAGTATTTTCTGTACTTTGTGGTTATGATGAGTACTTTAAGGAATGTGGTTGGCTCTATAAAAGAATTTATGAACCAATCTTTTCCTTCCTTGACTACCTACTTAGGCTAACTGGTACATATATTTAGCCACAGCAAGTGAATGAAAATGGCAAAGTTCGAAGCACGAACGTTCAAATAAGCATACCTCTATTGCACTCCCAGAGTGTCTGATGGGGAAATTGACTTTTTCCAAGTTAAATATGCCTGCCAAGTATCATTCTTAGCACACTCTACAAATATAAAAAAAAGATTGGTCGCCACTGAATTACCTTCACCAGAAGCAAAATATACTGAAGCTGACTCAAGTTTTGGGCGATATTCGATACCGATATCGATATATCCATGTATCGGACAAAATATCGATATCGAAAGTAAATATCGATATCGATAACGATATTTGTTCATTCGTAAAGATTGCAATTAATCCAACATAACCCACACTTATATATACGAAATTGGAGCAATGTGTATTCCGCAGTTCCTTTCTTATTCATCCGGAGTTCGAGATGATCCAGTATGCGATATATCGGATATCGATCGATCGATATATCGCACCAAATATCGATATCGAAACGTAAATATCGCTATCGAAAACGATATTTGTTCATCGTAATTATTGTAAATAATCCGAACTAACCTACACTTATGTATCCGAAATTGGACAATATGTTTTCCCTAATTCATTTCTCATTTATTCTGAGTTTGAAATGATCCAAGATGCTATTTAATGAAAATTTGGTTCTTAGATTTTGGCGAAACGAAGCATGGTAAGCAAATATCAATATCGATTATCGAATATCGAAAGTGAAAATATCGATATATCGATTGTTGAATATCGAAAGCGGAAATATCGATATATCGATTATCTAATATCGAAAGTGAAAATATCGATATATCGAAAAATCCAAGTATCGCCAAGCACCAGTACCAAACCATGGTTGACCACCTTGCGCATTTGGTCAACAGCATCTCCTCATATCTAGTTCAGCTTCTTCTTCGGTTGCATGTTTTCAATAAAGCTTTCATCCAAGTACCTTCGTTATTGGGCGCCAGATACCAGATACCAGATGGCGAAGAGTAATCTACAGAAAATTTGTCCGTGGCCGGAAAAATTGTCGCCGGTGCCGTGCGGTGCCGTGCCGGTGCCGTGCGGTGCCGTGCGGTGCCGTGCCGGTGCCGAGCTGGTGCCGCGGTGTTGCCGTGCCTTTGCCGTGCCGGTGCCGCGGTGCCGTGCCGGTGCCGTGCCGGTGCCGTGCCGGTGCCGTGCCGGTGCCGGTGCCGTGCCGGTGCCGTGCCGGTGCCGTGCCGGTGCCGTGCCGGTGCCGTGCCGGTGCCGTGCCGGTGCCGTGCCGGTGCCGCGGTGCCGTGCCGGTGCCGTGCCGGTGCCGTGCCGGTGCCGTGCCGGTGCCGCGGTGCCGTGCCGGTGCCGTGCCGGTGCCGCGGTGCCGTGCCGGTGCCGTGCCGGTGCCGCGGTGCCGTGCCGGTGCCGTGTCGGTGCCGTGTCGAGGTGTACACCGGTGGCGGAGAGTGAGCAACCCCTCGCTCCCCCCACAGAGCCCCGAAACCATCTGGCTCCGTCAATTTCATCTAGGCTAATGCTTGTTCCATCCATCAAGTTTCGTCCCAATCCCTCTGCTTTTAGAGTTTCTTGTGTTTTCCACCCCCCCCCCCCCATCCCCACAGGTATCGGACCCGACCCGGACGTGACACTGAACGTCCGAGGCGATAGATCACCAGACAAGTTTCATTCAAATTCGATCACCCGTTCAAAAGTTATGCACGCCACTAGATTCCGGACTCCCCATCCACCCACTCCCCCCACGATGGTCGGGTCGGGGAAACGGCTGTTCTCAAGTCAATCTGTTCGGATCCCTGACATACCTGCCAAGTTTCATCGCCCTAGGACATCAGGAAGTATGCCGAACTCGCGGGATCGCTAGAAATCCGGACCCCCACCCCAACTCCCCCACAGTGCCCTGATCCGGTCCGGTTATGTCAATGACGTGTCTAGGACTTGTGCTTGTTTTTCCCACCAAGTTTCATCCCGATCCCTCCACTCTAAGCGTTTCTCAAAATTTCCGGTTCCCTCCTCCAACTCCCCCCCAGTGTCATCGGATCCGGCTCGGATTTAAAGTGAGATGTCTGAGACAAGAGGTCATCCTAAATATCAACTTTCATCAAGATCCGATCACACGTTCGCAAGCTAAAAATACCTCAAATTTTGGCTTCACCCTCCCTCTACTCCCCCCCCCCCCCAGATGATCGAATCGGGGAATTGACGATTTCCTATTTAATCTGGTCGGGTCCCAGACATGCCTGTCAATTTCCATCGTCCCAGCACATCAGGAAGCACGGAACTCGCGGGATCACTACAAATTCGGACTTCCCCCCCCCCAACTCCCCCAAAGTGAGCGGATCCGTTCCGGTTATATCAGTCACGTATCTAGGACTTTTGCTTGTACTTTCCACCAAGTTTCATCCGGATCCCTCCACTCTAAGTGTTTTCCAAGATTTCCGGTTTCCCCCTCAAACTCCCCCCAATGTCACCGGATCCGGTCTGGATTTAAATTGGAGGGTCTGAGACACGACGTCCTTCCATATATCAAGTTTCATTAAGATCCTGTGACCCGTTCGTAAGCTAAAAATATCTCATTTTTCCTATTTTTTCCGGATTCCCCCTCCCTCCACTCCCCTCCAGATGGTCGGATCGGGGAAGCGACCATTTCTAATTTAATCTGGTCCAGTTCCTGATATGCCTGCCAAGTTTCATCGTCCTAGCTTATCTGGAAGTGCCCGAACTAGCAAAACCGGGACCGACAGACCGACTGACGGACAGAAATGACAATCGCTATATGGCGTCTCCCGTTTCCCTGTTTTCGCAACAAGTCAACGGTCCCGGAAAATGCTTAAAACAGCCAAAACCGTGGGTTATTCGTTGAAAGCACGGCCTAGGTTTAAAGTATTCACATATAGTATTCAAATAATGCTTTTATTCGCAGATGACATTGCGTTGGTAGCAGAATCTAGAGATAAATTACAGAAGTTATTAGATTTGTTAGAGACGTATTTAGGAGAAAGAAAACTAGAGTTAAATGTAAGTAAGACGGTCGTTATGGTGTTTCGAAAAGGAGGAAAAATTAAATTAGAGGATAAGTTTTCATATAAAGGTAGAAATATAGAAGTTAAAGAAGAATGGGTGTATCTAGGAATTAGGTTCAAGACGAAAGGAAAAATATTTGGAAGTCATTTAGAGAAAAGTATTGAAAAAGGTAGACAATGTTCAAATTTAATTTTAAGAAGTCATTTGAGAAGAATATTAAAATTCAAAAGGAGATATTTAGAAGTAAGGTAGCTTCAGTTATGCATTACGGGTCTGAGGTGTAGGGACATGAGAAAGGGGAAAAATAGAGACAATTCAGTTAGGTTATTTTAAGAGATGGTTAGGACTAAGTAAGTATACAAACAGTTTAGTAGTGAGAGGGGAATTAGGTTTATTCTCTTTAAGAAATGCTAGGCTAGTAAATATGATACGATTTTGGGAGAGAGTGATACATATGCCAAGAATAAGATTACTAAAATCAGCGTACCTGGAGGCTCTGAAGGATGATTCACCAAAAGCGTGGCCGCGGTTCATCAGACAAATTTTGCAGGATTGTGGTATGGATGAATATTGGAATGGGGGGCTAGGGACAGATATGGAGGTTGGAGAATTAGGAAAAATGGTGAGTATCAGGTTAAAAGACCAAGAGATCCAAACTTGGCAATTTCAGAAGGGCATTCCAGTGTCCCTGCGTTTCTTCGAGGCGGCCAAAGAGACTTGGGGCGAGGGAATTATATTTAAAGCAGGGTTACGTAAGGAGGATATTAAGCATATTATTGAGATGAGGGCTGATAGTTTACCACTTGGGGCAAGGAGAAAATATATTGGTAAAGTAAACGAGAGAATTGGTCCTTACTTCTGTCCTATGTGTGGTCATGAGGACGAAAGCGTAGTACATTTGATGTGTGATTGTGTGGAATTGAATGAATGGAGAAAGGAGGTATTTGGTGAGAGAGTGTTTAATGAAGAATGGATGGTAAGGATGATGAAGGATGAGTGTTTTGTTACTCTGTAAAAATACTTGGACGTTTCTTGAGGCTTGCGATGGAGCATAGAAGGAGATTTTTAGAATAGGAGCTGCGTGTTAGCTATGTAAGTGAGTGCGTTTCTTAGAATTTTTGTTGCCATGGCCCTCGGGCTTTTTTGGTAAATTATATTCTATATTCTATATTCTATATTATGTTGAAGAGAGTAAATAGTGCGACGGGGCCTTTAATAATCACTGCAATAAAATATTTTCAAAATCCTTACCATTTGCCTTGACGACGGAAAATACGACCAGGTAGAGAGCAAATGCAAACAGTGCCATACCCATTCCTGAAAGAAAGATTTATTGAGGTCTACACTTGGGTATAAATGGTAGGTAGAATTTTAAAGATTCATATTATCTTCAAATTAATCGACTGAAATGATTCACCATAAGATTCTGTCAGGCTCCTGGGGTGAAACGGATTCGATAATTTAAATTTATGGAGGTTTTTCATTCAATTTCAAAAGGACTTGAAACGATAGTGTCTCTGAAAAAGGAGGAAGTCGCTTTTGAGTGTTTGTTTTTATCGGAATATTATAGAACCGGTTGACGGTTACTCAAATAAAAGCTCGTTTTCACTTATAGTTGTGTTCCACAGAAATCATTAACGGAACCAGCTATATATTGTGGTGATTATTATCATACGCTGTAGCAATTTCTCCGAATAAGGATGCAGTATTTGCTACTTGGATTAATCTTATCTCTACGGGATAAAATTAATCCGAACTAGGGATGATCTTATCTCAATAAAGAGAAGATTAATCCCAGTAGCAAATGCAACATTTTGTTTTACAGTGTAACTGGAAGGAAACTAATAGTGGGGACAGGCGATACAAATTCCGTGACTGGATTTCCTGCTGAATAGACAGTTACTTTCACTTAAAATGCGCCCGACAATCTTTAGTAAATTGTAACGATACTCTTTTGCAACGAAAAGATAAGAGGGGAGGAGCTATTTTTCTAACCACACGGCACTGTCGGGCGAAAATCATTACAGAATTGCGACGATCGTAAGTGATAATCAGTCCAAGGAACGCAACGTAAGTTGCAGCAGCGAGCAAAAATTCGCTTATTCTTCCAATTCTTCATCTTTTGTTTATTATTTATTTATTAAAGGACACCTGAACAATGAAACCATACTTGAACACACCATGGAGAATGCATTTACAGACATGGCCACGGAGAGCATTCTTCTCCAGAGCGTGCCGTTTCAAAATAGGGATGTTCGTTTCTGGAAGTTTGCACATGCAGACTCCAAGACAAAACGCGCAATTCATTCAAATCTTGTATAGCGTTGGCCGGATCGTATTGGAATTTTTCTAGATATACATTTGGGCTTAACTGGTTAAAAAATATTCCAGAAGAAGGGTTGATTGGAGACATTTGTTAATTTCTAAAATTGTTCTGTACTGAAATAAGGACAGATGCAAAATGGAGCAAAAATCATAGCTTGGAAATACTATTTCGTATTTGGATTGTGTTTTCTGCAGGCAATGGTAAAGGAAGTCATACAGATAGGGATGATACTTGGTACTCTTCATTCAGGTGTCCTTTAACACTAAAAGCCGTAATGAGCCATGGTTAACAAAAAGATACAAAAAATAACGAACGTCCATTAAACATATTCCGAACAAACCCAATAAATAAATCTATAAATTTCGAATAATACAATCTAATGAACAACCCTATGTTCTTAATTAGCATTAAATTAAACCAAAAACCAACAAAAAAACCTACAAAATGTGCCATAACCAACTATCCAGCCTTCCCAAATTCATTATCCCCGAAAAATTCATACCCCTCAAACAAGGCCGTATCCAGGGGGGGGGGGTGTCAGGGGGTTGACCCCCTCCCCCCCCCCCCCCAAAAAAAAACCTAAAAAAAAAATCATTTGTATAGGCTTTTCCCTCTGATCTATGTGTTTTTTGTACTTTTTTGTCCGACCAGTAGGCGACCCCCCCCCCCGAAATAAATTCCTGGATACGGGCCTGCCCTCAAAACAATCTCCACCCATTTCTGCCTTTCCCAAAAACATCGATACGTCTATTTATTTTCCATTTCAGTCACCATGTGTTTTAGTTCATTTGGTCCTCCAGTGATCATCACCATCATCAACGTTCAACCAAAACTCTGCTAGGATATGTGCAAAGGCTACTGGAGTCGAGGGACCTTCCCCCTCTACTTACGCCCCCAATAAGACGCATTGCTACCAGTTTTTGTTCTAGCTTTGTGTTATTGTTGTACTAACAGGTAATACTGTAATCTGGAGGCTTGTTACAAGATAATTTTAAAGTTCAATGGGCACATCAAACTACCCCAATCCCACTCTGTAACAACCTAGGAACAATGCTTACCCCCTAGACCAGCAGCTTTTTCAACAGTTTCCTCTCTGTGATATTTCAAAGCGTAATTTTTGGGGCCAGTACATGCTCAATTTACTAGCTTGGACAAAGATAAAAGTGATGTTTCTTATAATACTTAGTAGATCTTTATTTTGTGCATAAATCAGCTTGTATGATTCAGATTTGAATAATTTCTTTGTTTTTGAATGATTTTTGTAGCTATATTATTTTTTATAAGTTTATTGTATATTCTGGTACATTTTGTGAAGCAAGTTAGTCAAGCTTCACAACACTATTCCACAAACAAAAACTTTTAATAGGCACTTTGAGCCATGGAACTTCTGATGAAACACTAGAACAATCAGGTAAACTGCATCTGCGGCTTGACTTTGGTGACATCTCAAATATATCCTTTTCTGTCAAGTATTGCTGGGAGTTTTTTAATTTCTTGCCACGATATTCCAGCTCCTAAGATTTGGATCGCCGAAATGCCGAAGAAGGAAAAGACAAGGGGTAACAAGAAAACAGCCGATTTTCGTAGCGCCTTCTAAAGGAAGTCGGAAATGTTTATTTGTGAAGCATTCAATACAAAGTAAAGCATTAGAAGTGTCCATTGTGCTTTAAGGGCGTCTGATTCATCTACCGGCTCGAGAGAGCATAAGTCAGGCATTTGCCCAGGACTATTGCTGCAGCTTTGCTGAACTTGCTCGAAAAGCCCGGTCATCCTTGGTTGTAAGGTTATGGCAGTCGGAGAATTCTCTTGTTTTCCTGGCGGCAAACCCCGTTTTCTATAATCTACCAGTTTCGAGTCATCTGCTGGAGACACATTGATGTTGTACCATAGAGTTGTTTTTTTGTTATTTGTATGTTAGTTTAAGGTGAAAGCTGAATTAAAAAGTTAATAATAATGAAAGACCGGTCAGGATGGCGATAAAACACATGAGTTGCGTTTTCGCAGATACCATGGTATAGAATAGAATAGAATAGTGTTTATTGAACCTCAATGGGCCATACACAGATTTTTATACACACGGCATACAAATATATTAATACACTGAAAATATAATGCTCCTAGGACACATACATAAACTACCTTCTATTTAAATTTCCACTCACATGATCTACCACCGTTTTAATAACGTTGTCTTTAGTCGATGTCAATATACCAGGGAAGAGCAACCCTCCCCCAAACTGATCCGGTAGAGGAGACTCCTGGCACTGCCCTAGGAGGTGGGCAACAGTGTCCTCTCCAACAAGACAAATCGGACACCTGTAATTATCAATTATTAACCCATCCCTATTTTTCCTTCTCTCAAACACCTTTTTTCCAAAACCGAGTGGTAATGAGTTTGTTCGGAGCTGGAACCAAAGTTTCAGAGTCTGTGCTGGTAGACCTAGCTTAAAATAAAATTCCATATGAAAAGCTTGCTTCAGTAATTTGTAGTAATTTAGAGTCTCAGACGTTTGAATTGTCCCATGCCAACTTTGTATCTCCTGGTCGCTTATAGCAAGTTCGAACTGTTTCATTAAGTGGGAGTGGTCCTCTGGGACTCTGGCCCTATTCTATACCATGGTATCTGATCAGGGGCGTCATGGCTGAACGGGGGAGGGGGGACGCCCCCCCCCCAATGCTATCGGCCAGTCGGTAAAAAATAACCGAGTCGGTTAGTCGGTAAAAAATAAGCCCGCGATTTTTCGTCAAGACAGTTGATTTTGTTCATGAAAACAGTCGGTTTTTCTGAAAATTGGTCGATTTTTCGTCAAAATAGTCGGTTTCTCTGAAAATCAGCGGATTTTTCTGAAAATCAGTCGATTTTTTTCAAAAATGTCATTTTGTTGTTGAAAAACAGTCGGTTCTTCTGCAGAAAAAGTCAGTAAAAATTACCAGCCAGTCGGTAAATGCCTCGTCCCCCCAAAAAACATTTTGGCTAGTAACGCCTCTGTATCTGATACCACGGTCTAAAGTCATTTTCGCAGATACCGTGGTATCTGATACCACGGTCAAAAGGCGTTTTTACAGTTATCGGGGTATCTGGGCAGGTATCGTGCCGTGGTAACTGATCGTGGTATCTGAAAAGTCATCTCACTTTCATCAGATTGTGTCAAATTGGTGAGAAAGAAGTTTAGCACTTGAGATCTAACTGGATATCAGTTTTCTTTTGGGATGACAATTTCGGCAATAGTCGTTTTTGCAGAGCAACCGTGTATTAGATACCACGATAACTGCAAAAACGACTGTTTGAAGACAGGTTAATGTGGTAACAGATAACATGGTATCTTCAACAAGAGCTACGAGCTCATATGGCACTTGTTACGAGTAGGCACAGCTCGGTTATGTCAATGATATATCTAGTGTTTGCTAGGTGTCTTCCCACCAAGTTTCATCTCGATCCCTCCACTCATAGCGTTTTCCAATATTTCCGGTTGCCCCCTCCAGCTCCCCCAAAAGTCACCGGATCCGGTCCGGATTTTAAGTGGGTCGTCTGAGGCATGAGATCTTTCCAAATATGAAGTTCCATCGAGATCCGATCACCCGTTCAAAAGTTACAAATACCTCAAAATTCCGGATTTCCCCTCCCTCCACTCCCCTCCCCCACAGTACCCGAATCGGCTCGGTATGTCAATGATGTATCTAGTGTTTGCTAGGTGTCTTCCCACCAAGTTTCATCTCGATCCCTCCACTCATAGCGTTTCCCCAGATTTCCGGTTGCCCCCTCCAGCCCCCCCCCCAAAAGTCACTGGATCCGGTCCGGATTTTAAATGGGTTGTCTGAGGCATGAGGTCTTTCCAAATATCAAGTTTCATCGAGATCCCATCACCCGTTCAAAAGTTATAAAAACCTCAAGATTCCGGATTCCCCCTCCCTCTACTCCCCCCACGGTGCTCGGATGGGGGAAGTGACTATTTCCAACTTAATAATTTGGGGTCCCTGACACGCCTGCCAAGTTTTATCGTCCTAGCTTATGTATAAGTGCCCGAACTAGCAAAACCTGGACAGACCGACGGACGGACAGAAATTGCGATCGCTATATGGCACTTGGCCGAAGGGCAAGTGCCATAAAAACGCAACTATGGTCAGGACTAGAGCCTTCATACCTGCCTTTTGCCAGCTGAACCTCCCCTCAACGTAACACACTTGCATATTCGATCTACACTGAGAACAGACTGGTTTTAAGAAACTCGTCTGTTTATTTACACATCTTAGTAAACGGAGTGGGAGAAGGGAATGTCTATAAACAATCTGAATGTTTGGCCACTACTCTAAACACTTGGGTCGATCATATCCACAGTGATGAAAAATGTAGTAAAAACATGTCAGATAAGTTTATTTCTTGAAGGGATCTCGTGGGGAGGGATTTCCCGCCGGAGTTTCATACATAAGTGCATAGCGACTGTTATGTCCAGAAATTGTTGCCTTATTTATTTATTTTTATAGTTAAAGGTTCAATAAATAAATATAATAACTTTATGCAATGTCAGAAGAGTTCTTGGCTACGCTACTATTATCTGTGCCGAATTATTTCATATCATACCTCTTCTAACCCCTAGATGAAAAATATAGTATATTTGGTAATCACGCTGTATTCTTCTCGTCGACATCCTTCATTCACAGCCTTGGTAAAACATCTTCGAGGGATAGCAAGTTGTACAAGGTTTGATGGGATGGATTCTTCGGCAAGAAGACTGCCACTTCGCAAAATAACAATCCTGTTAGCTTATCTTGCTTCCTCGTTATACGACAACCAAGTTATTTTTGTATCATTTCTTATTTTCACCATTTGCTCTAGTATGACGTTCAGAATGAGCGTGTACCATCCTTCTAACAATAGTAACTATTAGTTACTATTTTCGTTCCAACTTCGTGAAAAGTTACTACACTGACCGCTCCAACCTTGTCAAAATAGGAACTATCTGCTTACCACGCTCGGGAGCGTAAAGGCGGTAACTACGGATCTCTGTGATGTGATTGGCCGGATGAACCGGTGGCACCAGGGGGGCACAAGTATCAAAATCTATGACTTCTCGCCGGGTGGGGGTGGGTGGTTTGGTCCGAAAATTGTGGATTTAATACGGGGTGGGTCCCTTCAAAACAAAATTTGGGATTTTATACCTTGATAAATGGGTGGGTGGTTTGTCAGTTTTATTTAATTTTTTGGACGAGTAACATATCATTCGATAGCTCACATAAAACAGTCGTAGTGATGGTTTTAAGGCGATATTGAACCTAGAAGATTTTTTGTGCGTACAGTCTTGGAACAAGTTAATTTTCTGGAAGGATTACTACTACAGATTTAGGTTTCCGATGCGCTGTGAAAATTTTTCCGGTGCTAATGAAAACTTTGCGGTGCTTATGTTAACTTATATCTGTGCCCAAAAACAAATTTCATCTTCCGGCATATTCGAGTACGGAAGGTTCTGCCTAGGAATTGCTACCACACTAGACTTACTTATTTTATTTTATTTCTCCTTTTTTCGCGTATAGTGTATAGTATACAACATGTATACAAGCCCAATTTAGTTTTCGGAACCACTGTGACAGGTCCTCCGAAAACGGGACCCAACACCCCTTGCCACTGGACCCTTCTGACAAACAAAAACAGGACCCCAGGAAAAACAAAAATGGGACCGATCTATCTGACCAAAGAGGACCCCTTGTAAACGATAGGCATAAACAACAAGAGCTACGAGCTCATATGGCACTTGAAACGAGTAGGAGGTACCTAAAAAGTAGACAAGAAACCAAAATACCGCGAGATCTAAAAATGCGGTTCGGACCTAGAAATACGATACGGTATCTAGTTTTAGCAGTCTGAGCATTTCCATCGCCTCGGATCACCGAGGTCAAATGACTTTTCTACCTTCTAAGTTTCAACCCTAAAGATCCATATCGTTTGGTCCCTACACATGCCAAACGGTTTCCGGTACCCCCCCTCCAACGTCCCCTACCGAGTCCGAATCTGGTTCGGACTTCGGACTTCTACATGGATCATGTGAAGCATTCTCTAATACCACCTATCAAGTTTCACTCAAATCTGAGCGTTTTTTGGGAACTTCCCGTAATTTTGTCACCCCCCTCCCTAGCGTGGTCGGATCCAGTTCGGACACTAAAATATGTCATCTAGGGCATGTGAGCTCTCTACATTCCAAGTTTCACTAAAATCGCTCCACTTGTTTGACCCCTATGCGAGCCAAAACGTTTCCGGGAATCCCCTTCCAGCTCCCCCCACTGTGGCTGAATACGAATCGGAAACATAAACGTCCCGTCTCTGACATAGCCTATCCGCAAATTTCCGGTTCCCACTTCACACCCCTCCCCTCCCCTACCGTGACCAGATCCGATCCAGACACCAAATAACAAATCAAGGCCGCATTCTGTCCAACTTGCATCCCATTCTGTATCTCCCCCCCCCTCGTCCAGCTCTCACAAACGTGCCCGCATGTGGTTTGGACGCATGTTTTGCTTGTCTAGGTCATCAGTTCTTATCACCCATAAAATTTCCCTCGAATCGGACCACCCGTTCGCAACTTACGGAAGCCAGTGATTTCCGGATTCCCCTTCCCTCAACTCCTCAAAGAAGGTCGGATCCAGGAACACAAGTATTCCTAGGGCATTATGTCGGGTCCTTAAGTCATTAATAGGCCTGCAAAGTTTCATTGTAACTGGCGATCACCCGAATTCGGGGAACACACTCCAACTCCCTCCACAGAGCCCCGATACCATCTGGTTCTGTCAATTACGTATCTAAGAGCGTGTTCCACCCTTCTAACAATAGTTACTATTTCCGTTCCATCCTCACGAAAAGTTACTACGCTGACCGTTCCAACCTTGTCGGAATAGTAACTAATAGTTACTATTTGCTTACCATGCTCGGGACCGTAGTAAGCGTAGTAACTACGCATCTCTGTAACGTGATTGGTCAGATTCGCCCCTGGCGTGAGATCCTGCTGGAAAATAGAAAAATCGTTCCAGCCTTGACGGCGAAAAGCCAGAATTCGTGACGTCATGCGTAGTAACTACGGGAAGTAGGATGGAACACGCTCTAAGGCTAATGCTTGATCTTCTCACCAAGTTCCATCCCAATCCCTCAACTCTAAGCGTTTCACGAGATTTCCGGTCCACCCTTCAATCCCCCCCCCACACACAAATATCTGATTCGACCAAGACTTGACATGGAACACCTGAGACGATAGTTCTTTCCACTTGCAGTTTCATTCAATTCCGGTCACCCGTTCAAAAGTTATACATGCCACCAGTTTCTGGGCTCCCCATCCCTCCACTCCCCCCACGGTGGTTGGATCCAGGAAATGACCAATACCAAGTCAATCTGTTCGGGTCCCTCACATGTCTTCCAAGCTTCGTCGTCCTAGCACATCCGGAAGTACCGAAACAGCAGGATCACCGAAATTCCGGACCCCCCCCTCTACCCCCCACAGTGCCCGAATCTGGTCCGGTTATGTCAACGACGTGTCTAGGACTTGTGCTTGTTCTTCCCACCGAGTTTCATCCCGATCCCTCCACACTAAGCGTTTCCCACAATTTCCAATTCCTCCCGTCCAGCTCCCCCCTAAGTCACCGGATCCGGTTCGGATTTAAATTGAGTCATCTGAGACACGTGGTCCTTCCAAATATCAAGTTTCATTACGATCGAATAACCCGTTCAAAAGTTATAAATACCTCTATACTCCGGATTCCCTCTCCCCCTACTCCCCCACGATGCTCGGATCAGGGAAGTGACTATTTCCAACTTAATTTTCTGGGGTCCCTGATATGCCTGCCAAGTTTCATCGTCCCAGTGGACCGACGGACGGACAGAAATTACGGGCAACGGAAGCAGATCCAGAATTTCCGAAAAAAGGACCCTTTTTCTTTTTTGAAAAAATAGTAGGCCTATAAGAGAATGATCCAAACACTGTCGGGAGGGGGTCCAAATTTGTCTGAGGAACAGGATGAACCAGGTACTAGATTGAGTTGCCAAACTTGGGAAGTTAGAGCTAGGACTGTAGTTTGCCTCTTCATGGCTCATGCCAAATCGGACCTCCACATGAGCTCTGGCAGCAGATCTCTTGGTGGTGTAGTGGTGTGCAGACAAAAGTAAGGTGATGGGATTCAGTTCTTCAAAATGCACTATTAGGACACCAGCTCTAACATTAAAACAAGTTTGGTTCAGATCCGGCAACTTTTTCTGCGGTGGTTGACAAGAACTTAAGGCTCCCATGTCCGGGGTCGAAAAAGAAGAATTTTATCTTCTTCAACCTCCCCCTACATGGTTGGATCGAATTCCTTGTGGTCCGATCGGAATGAATATCTAAGACCCTAGCTATACCTTTCCACCACGTTTGGTTGAGATCGGGCTATTACTATTGGTTGATGTGTTGTTTACAAACATATAGGGACTGCCCCCCTCCCCACGTGGTTCGGATCATCAAAAGTCACAACGAGGAACAATGTACGGTTATTTAACATGTGCATCAGATAGGGTTTGCACTCTTCCCCTTTCATCATCAGACGGAATGACATAGTGAATTTGTAAAGGCTGTTCCATTCGTTGACGACTGTTTCAGAATAGAAGGATTTCGCTGCCATCGTGATTTATTAAGTACCATCCAAACTGGACAAAACGGCGTATACAGTTTCGTCTTTTCCTCGGGCATGCTGTAATAAGCTGTATAAAGGAGAATAGATACTGGTTATATTTTGTTATATGAGAGCCAATCGGATCGCTGCTGGGCTCTGCCAGCAGGCCGAGGAAAGAAAGCTTCACCAGGGTTGCCACGAGGAGCAAACAATTTCTGCTTTGTTGGAAGGTGATGTACCGTAATAACTTTTCTTCGAATTGTCAAATTGTACTTCTGTGCTTCGAGAGTACTAAGAACACTTTGTTTCCATCTTTAGAAGCTCAAACCACTGTGGCAACACTGAACGTCGCATGGATAAGTACCCGTTACTTTAAGTTTGAACAAGCGTGTGTTAGAAATAAGACGTAAACATCAAGTGCAACGTTACGCAGCTTATTACACCTTTCGAAGAATGCTTTACTGTGGCTGCTATCATACCCTGTGTTACCGTGTAGGAACACAAATAAGACAAGTTCATGAGGAATACGAGCATTATTTTAGTGCACCCCGACCCAAATGACCACCCCATAAGATGAGTACCTGCCATCCAAAATCCGGGTTCTGTTTGAGACCATAAATCGCCCATTATTTAGGAGAAGGTCCATAAACCTGCCCAGTTGTCCGGACGGATTTGTTTAAGTCTCATAAATTTTCTTCAGGCAAAGAGCACAAGTGATGCATAAAAATTTACGATAGAGGACGCCGGGGGGGCTTATGGCTATTTATATGGCCGTCTTGGGTGTATTTTCGGTCGCCATCGGGCATGGACTGTAGAAAATATGTGAGGGAGGCGATTTTATTCTTTGGATTTTGTATTCTTCTTTCAATCAATCCATAATTGTATTAACCCATGTAGAAATGGCACAGAACTTGCCTGTACGGAGTATATGAAAAATACAAAAGGAAAGAAAAAGATTCGACTAAACTAAACAAGATGACTATACAAACGCACTATACTATGGATGGTACCTGTCTAGAGAAGAGTCAAACATACAAACATGAACAAGAATAATCCCTTCTTTGTGAATAAAAAATATTAAAGTTCCCACTCTTTATTATGTTTTCTTGCTAGGTTCAACTGATACTGTCGTCGTTCTTGTTTGAAAACAGATAAGTAAAGCCTAATAAACCGGACAAAGGTCGTATCCAGAGGGGGGGGGGGATGACCACCCCCCCGAAACCCACAAAAGTAATCGGTTTTTGTAGGCTTTAGAACTAGATATATGTCTTTTTGGTGCGACACGCGAGCAGACCTATCCCCCGAAATAAATTCCTGGATACGGGCCTGAACCGGAAAATTGTATACTTTGCACCTACTACAAACTTTTAATCATACAGGTATTACCTAATAATCCATATCACTTCCATTTCCTCTCGCAAACAGGTCTTGACCCCCCCCCCCTCGCCACTCTCAACATCCCAATCATTCTTACAAAAAAAGCGATATTTTGGCCCTTCTTGGCAAGGGTCCTTGTCAGGCTGTCAATCCTCTGGTTCAACTTCGGGGAAGGAAACAAAACTGTAATAAATAACTGAAGCTTCTAATGACTATAAATATCTTATTAAAGTAAATTATCTTCAAATACCACTATAATGAAAAAAAATAGTCGTGAGATTTAATTTTTTACACGGACGCTGTTTTTACTGCACGATTGGGGCGATGACAGGAAATTTTTTTTTCTGCATTTTGGTTAACTTCGTTTTTTTATTAATAAGGGGCTGAAAACTTAAATATTATTTTATTAATGACCTCGTTCTACGTTTCTACTATGAGTAGTCGCCTGTATCTATTACTTTGAACAATTACTGCACGTAAAAACTAGTGCTGAGATTTAATTTTTGACACGGCTGCTGTTTTTGCTGCACGATTGGGGAGACGGCAGCAAACATTTTTTTCTGCATTTTGATCGACTTCGGTTTTGTTGTTAAGAAGGGACTGAGGCTTAAATTTTATTCCCTTAATAACCCCGTTCCACGTTTCCACGTTTGCCGATGAAGAATCATAGCTGACGTATCCGTTTTAAACATTGTTTGAATAAATGTTTCAAAGTCAGCTTGGGCTCAAAGAATATTCATTCTTACAAATCATAAGTTTTAGATAAATATCAGTTTCATTAAAAAAATTTCAGTTTCTTTGTCAGCATTGCTTTAAGCCACATCGCGAGAAACACAAAAGAGCCCATGGAAAGTGGGTATACAGGAGGGGTACCCAACTTCGAATTTATATAACCTCGAACCTGGCTTGAAAATACTACACGTAAACTTCTGTACAGTCCTAAATTTGTCCTAGGTCATTCAGGGTGTCTTGCTTGACAGTTAGGACCTTGTTAGGACTGCAGAGATCTTTCTTTTTACCATTAATACTGAGCCTACTCACGCAGCCTACTTCCATAATGACTCCATCCGTTTCTAAACCCTGAGACCCGAACTTCGTACGGTACATTCTAACCCCTCTAACAAAACCTCGTTGATTTTCTCACTTGCCGTGTTTCACTACCGTCGATCCGTATCACGCTGTCGGCGTTTGTCTGCGAGAAGTATTTCCATCAGAAAAACAGTTATGCCATTTTTTCCTGGTTTTCGCTACGAGTCAAAGGGTGTCGAAAAAGGCTTAAAAACAGCTAACGTCATGGTTAATTTGTTGAAAGCAGTGTTGATTTTTTGAAAGCATTCAATTATTTTTAAATACTATTGTTGAAGAGTAAATAATGCGAGGGGTCCTTTAACCTTTATAGGCACAAGTTTGAGGTTGTGAAAATTCGAGTATGGATGAAAATTTGTTGTCATCGTGTCAAAACGTTTGTCCAAAAAATTTATTTTTCTCGTTTATTGTTTCTATAATTTTTACTCCGCTGTCTGAAGTTGACAGCCTGATTAGGACCCTTGCCAAGAATGGCCGACATATCAGTGCCACAGCATCGTAGCTGACGTATCCGTTTTACGCATTGTTTGAATGCATGTTTCCCAGTCAGCTTAGCTCAAGGAGTATTTACTCATGTAAGAGGCTTATTTCTAAGATGGTTATACATCTGTAATTATTACTGTTATTTACTAGTTGCAAGCCATTTATAACAAATACGGTCAAAACCGCCACGAAAAGCTAAAGTAACACTCGATTTTCTTAGACCTTCGACTTGCAAATCAGCAGATATTCCGCCTTTTTTTCCTGGTGTACAGATCCTATCTGTTGCGATTTGTTTGAGGAAAACGCTAGCTCGTCCGAGGGGTTGCTCACCTGGTGGGCACCACTGTACATCCTTCCTTTGGCACTGGCTAGGCACATTTGGGCACCATACACAATTTAATTATACTTACTATTTATTTATTTAAACCCTCTCAAAAGACAGAATAGCGCAGTACAAACAATGAAAAAGAGAGTATGTGAGTAAGCGAACGCTCGATTTTACCTGTGAGTAGAAAGTCGAAGGCAGTCAGCTCACAATAGTCGGTTATTACATCCACTCAATACGCATATATCAATGTTTTCTTCCGCACACGTAGGCTACAGGCTAAGGTAAGCTGGAATCTAAGTAATTGGAAATGTTCAAAGGCTTCTGTAAAGCGTGTATAATACACTAACGTAAGTACGCCAATCAGAAAATAACGTTTTGATCCTGGTTTTATCTTTATTGCTAGACGGATAAAAGTGTCCGCTAGTTATCTCAGAATTAGAAGTTTTTCGATTACCAGAAAAATACAAACAAATGTTCGATGTAGGATTCTGTATTTTTTTTTGCAGAAACGATGATGGTGAAACTGAATTACATAGGGTACTGGATAAGTAAAGGGAAATAATGAATTTGAAACAGACAAGAAAAAGAATTACACTGTGGCGAGGCGAATGTGCAATATACAAAAAAAGGAAGAAAGAAAAAATAACTAAAAGAAGAAAGAAAAAAGGACGGAAAAAAACGATTATACATCAGTCTTGTTGTCCTACAAATTATTGCACTATTTCCTTTGTCGTATTATAAACCTAAATGCAGATCCAAGACATCTAGAATCCAACTTTTAAACTTTAAAGTTTTTTATTTATTTAAATCTTTAGTTAATTCATTTGCACGGAGAAACATATTACTTATCCAGATTGAACGGTATCTAGTTATTCCGAAGCAGGTAACAGACTATTCATTCCCCCAAGCTTACCTTGGCTGGTACTTCATCGATTCTTTTTTTTTGGGGGGGGGGAGGGGGTAACCTGCTCGAGCTTCGCAGATGGCCACATATCTGTCTGTATCTCTGCAATCTAACCGTGTATTCGTAACTCTCCTTGGATTAGAACCTACACTGATAACCTCACTACAAACCAAACCAAACACCCTCACCAAAAACGCATCGTACGCTTTCAACTGAGGCCAAAATTATTGTTCTCGCCATTTTCTCTAATTCGTATTCCACTCTTATTAATCTTGTTCTGTTCGTCTATTGTTCCAAAAACTTACTCCCGCCCTTTTCTGGATTACAGCCTGCACCAACAACCCCTTAACCCACACCACCACCCTCCTCAAAACGCATCCTACCTTACCTGATGAGTGTCAAAATCCAAAATTCTCAGAACTCAAAAAGAAAAATTTCGACTGATCTCTTTCGCTCCGACCCTGTGACTGGTCCCAAGAAGACGCGCTTAAAATCTACTCCAATACAACCGAACCATTATCTTGGCTCCCTCGACATTTTTATAGTTTTATGGGCCCAAGTTCATAAAAGTGGATGAAGACGATTGCCTTCTCCCCAGAACCCAGACTATTAGTAGGCATTCAGCCCTAAGATTATGGCAGGGGGACATACCCATAGGCTATAGACGTATATTGCACTTTAGGAATATGAAACGGGAGATTGCACTGCTTTCTGTTTGGTTACATCATTTTCTGAATTCAGAATGTGAAGACTTATAGCGTGTTCAACCCCTCTAACAATAGTAATTATTAGTTACTATTTTCGTTTCAACCTCGAACGTTCAAACCTTCCCGAAATAGTAACTACTTGCTTCCCATGCTCGGGAGCGTAGTAAGTGTGGTAACTACGCATCTCTGTAACGTGATTGGTCGGATTCCCCCGTGGCATAATATACTGGTGGAAAATAGAAAAATCTTTCCAGTCCTGACGGCAAGGTTCTAGGTTCAAGTGGCAAAAAGCCAGAATTCCTGACGTCATGAGTAGTAAATATGGTAAGTAGGGTGGAAGTGGTGGAACACGCTCTTAGCGTCTCAGCAATATCTATGACAAGAAATCAGAAGCTTCGTGAGGCTCGTGCCACAGAACAGGGCTCCTGTCGACGAAGAAGAAGAGAACTATCAGAGCAGGGGTCCTGCTTTTCCAAGGGGGCCCGCACTACCCATGAGGAAATCGGCAAGAAAGACAGACTATGAACAAGTTGACCAGAAGCGAATCCGGTCTCAATTTGGTGATGTCCAGTTACCCTACTGACGACCTTCTTGGACGAAGGAACTCACTGTTAGATGCTAATGTAAACAGCAAGGGTCTTTCGTCGATAAATAAGACCAAAGGTTTTGACGGGATCCCGAAGGAAAATATTTTTCGGATAGGTTTATCCAGACTATCGAGTCTATCAATTATCAGATCCATTAGTTAATTCCTTTCTGCCTTTAGTTTTCCGAAATCCTGGATTTCGCCGGATTCCACTGATAGGATCAACCAAGCACGAGAACATCCCGATGAAAAATAGTAGTGTGAAGTTGTACGAAAAAGTAGCATGCAGTACCTACTGATGCTACTACATTTACTATAGCAAGACTGGATGCTACTTGAGCAAGGCGGGATGCTACTGAATACTACGGCTAACACTCAAAATGTCCACGATCATAATGCCCACGACTCAAAACGCCCATTAAAATGCCAACAACACAAAATGCCCACGGCTCAAAATGCCCACGACTCAAAATCCCTTATAATCTCGTAGTCTGCTGTTCCAGGATGATTTTGGCATCCCCTGTGGACAGTTTCGGCCGTCGGCATTGTAAACTAGGACCTCTCCTGTGACCACTTTGAACTGTCGGCATTAGGCCGCCGGCATTTCGGCAGTCGTGGGCATTTTGAATCGTGGGGATTTTGAGTCGTGGGCATTTTGAACCGTGGGCATTTTAATCGTGGTCATTCTTAGCGTGGGCATTGTGAGAATGGGCAAAAAGATCGTGGTGATTTTGGGAACCACCCAATACTACTGCTTAAAGGACCCCTCTTGCTTATTCTGCCTTTTATAAAATACTTAGCTCCCATATAGAACTATAAGCTTCTAAAATCACCACCTTTCTCCATTGTTTCCTTTTGTAACTATGAATTTTAGCGCTTTTTCGGGCTTTCCGAGTTTTCCCTCACCCAACGAAAAGTTTGCCGGATCTCAAACGTCCGCTGACAACTCTTTCGGATATAAGGACGTGATAATCTTCTGTTTATTACTTCTTTTATTTGCTTAGTTTTCCATCTTTTTAATCAATGCACGTTCAGTTTTCAAATGTTTCGCGCCCAGCTGCCGCGTCGGAGAGCAGGAAGGCTGGATATAGTCGACAAGGGCCAACAAGAGAATAGCGAGTTTTAGGTGGAAAGTAATGGTATTTCCAAAAACGCTTTTTCTGATTCATTTCATAGGGGAAAAGATCATTTCTAGTAAGAGATGTGCTTCAAGGTTAGCAAAATCTGAGGCACATGAAATTAAAGTATTCTATACTACTGCATATCAATACATTCAACTTTTTCGTACAACTTCCATAAAACTCAACAGGCTACAAACTCTTCATCGGGATAGGAGACAGATTGAATCAACATTTCGGTTACCCCACCGTCAATACCCTGAAACGCCCGATCAAGCAATTATAACCTTACCTTAGATCCTCCTTTGCCACCAGAGACACCCAGGTCATCCACGAATAGGCGCCAGTCTTCCCTCTGGTGGGCTACTGCCAGTGCCATGACATCTTCCAACTCAGGCTGCAGACTTGCTTGGAAGCTTCCACTGAGGTAGGTGCGACCAGTGTTGCCACACCAAGTTTTCAGAATGTACAGATATCGCTCTAATAAATGTACAGATTGCCCGAAAATGTACTTATACCAAAAAAATTCGGCACGTGTTGCGCTGCGTCGTCGAACCAGAGTCTTTGCAATGCAGTAATCATATTGTTCGCAATATTTTCAACTTGAAAAAGGATTTTGACTGAGGATGGAGGGACACCAATTGAAAGTTTACTAACAGCTCCAGCGAGCCATAATTCTGGTACTGGCGTAGTGTACAGATTTCGCCGCTCTCGTATTAGTACATCACTGCTGAAAATTCCTATGTTAGGTTCTTCTTGAAGAGCTTCCACCCTGACATGCTGAAATGGCAGCAAACCAACGGCAACGGTTACTATTGGGGTTTAGACAGACATTAGACGTAGGAAAACAAGAAAATGTACTTAATTTGTACAGAAAACGCGAAATGTACTAGATTTGGCAATTTTAGAAAAAGTTGTACTTTCGTACAGACGTAACGAAAATGTACTGAAAAAGTACAATTGTACTTGACGTGGCAACACTGGGTGCGACAGATCGTGTTCCTGGTCTTCCCTGTCGACGTCTTACTCTTGGTTGCTAATGGTGGGTTTACACACTGCGTAAATTCCGAGCGTATTTTACGCACGTTTTGAGCTTGAAAACATTTCTAGCAATACGGATGTATCTGAGAAATCGCGTATCCAAATACGTCCGTATTGCTAGAAATCTTTTCAAGCTCAAAACGTGCGTAAATACGCTCGGATTTCAAAACACACTCGGATTTTACGCAGTGTGTAAATGGACCATAATACTGTTGATGACTAACTCTCCTTGCCGATGCAAAACCGCTATGTGCCTAGCGGAACAGCCAGAAGCAGCATCACAACTGTCCCCAATGATCTCCGTGATTGGTTGACACAGGATTTGAGTTGTTGAGTTTGAGTCGTAGTGAGACGTTTCTCGTTCTTCCTAAGGATCACTGGCGGGTTCATATAGAGTATTCAGGATGTTATTTGGCAGCATTTGTCCATGGGGAGGACGTGGCCATGACCATCGTGGCTATCATCGACTGACCAGTAAGATGGCGTACCTCCTGGTTTGATACTCGCTGCTGCCAAGTTTATGTTGAGGATTCTCCGGAGACAATAGCTGCGTTTTTGCATGTCTTACAACAGGCCTGTGAGTAGCAGCTCTGCTTATTAGGTATTTTGGCAAACCTTTCCCTGTAGCCTGTCTACCTATACGGCGTTTTTACTCCTCAGTCCAACGGCCAAAGAACGAAATCCACAGGCTACGGCCACAGGCCTTCTTGATGCCGTTGTCCTTGGCCTTAGCCCGTGGTTTCTTTCAAAAATGGAGGATGCTGAGTATCTGGAAATTCTGGAATACAAAAATGAATTTTTCAAGGTTAAAGGTAAGTATTGTGAATGACTGCTGTTTGCTTGTCAACTCTCTGTATTCGGGGACTTTTTTTTGTGGGTCCAGAACTTTTTGCAGCTGTAGATTGTGGTGTGTCCAGAAGAGCACACTGGGCTAGTTAACAACTTAGCACACTAGTATAGAACCAGGAAGTAAGCAGGGGTGGCCCGAAGCACTCAGGCCAGGGGGGGTGAGACCCCTCATTTCAACGACGCATGTATCGTAATATACGACTCGCAGTACCAACAAAAATGAACTGTTGCGACTATGCGGCAATGGCGCACATTCCCCACCAACAAATAATAGAGCCGGTGTAAAACTAACTGCAATGCATCAGCTGAAATTATTCTTGTAATCAAAATTTTTGCATACATACCTTCATAGCCTCAGCTTTACATTTCAACTTTCGCATAAGAGGAAAGCTTTCAACGCCTGTACCCGGGCCTTTGTCTAGACACATTCTAGCCAGCCTTTAATGTGTTTCAAATCTAAAAAGTTCCAAGCCTAATCGCCAAGTAAATGACACACCTTTCCTCTAAGGAGAGAATACTATGAAATGTGCCACAGGCGAAATTTTGCGAAACGCCGAGGAGGAGACCGTCTTTTTGCAATCCCATTGAAAAGGAAAAAACAGCTTTGAAATAACAAATCTGACCGTCGAAAAAAGTGACAGAATAGTGGCCACAGAAAACAAAGTAGATTTGTTCCGTATTAAAGCAAAAAGTAATTCCTGAAAAAAGAATCCCGATTTATGGACGTAAGCCGAGGAGCAGAGCGTCATTTTGCGATCCCAATGAAAAATTAAGAATAGCTATGAAATCACGCCTCTGTCCATCGAAAAAGTGACAAAAATAAAGCCCATTGAAAAGAAAGTAGATTTGCTCCAAACTAATAGCAAAAAAGTAATTTTCACGTTCAGAACACACTTCCTCAGAAACGAACGAGGAAAAAAGATTTGCCAGTGCGTAAAAAAAAAATCCGGATTTACGGACGTAACAAACTTTTGGTCTTGGCCTGACAGGAGTTTACAGATACAGAAAAAGACGCCAGGTTCGCCGACGAGACTTGAGTTGCGTTTTTTTTCGGGTGATTTGATGTACTTTTGTTTCATAATGAAAGTACCGTGTACCGTTTTATTTGTCACTCGACACACTGTATTTTCATGCCGAAGACTAAAGCAGGTAAAGCTACAGTGAGCTACATCTGAAGAATTGCAACTTAAAACTGGTTTGCAGAATTTGATTCGACGCGACAGAATATGCTATATACACAGCAAATGAAGACGAGAAGTTCGCTTTTAGAATATCTTAAACATAAAAGAGATCATTTTCGAGTTGTATGAGTGTCTTTTCAGATGTGCTTCAACACTAGCTTACAGGGGCGTCACGTAGGGGGGTGGGAGGTGGATGCACCCCCCCCCTCTCTCCCCCGATGTTGTCGGCTAGCCGGTAAAAATAGATTTTTCGAAATTTTTCGTAAAAAGAATTGATATTTTTGGGAAACAGTCGATTTTTCTTAAAAACGGTCGGTTTTCTTTAAATCAGTCGATTTTTTTGGAAAAAAGACGGTAAAAATTACCAGCCAGTCGGTAAATACCTTGCTCCTACCATATTTGATAGTGCTATTATTCGCAGTCAGTAGTGATACATACGACTCGCAGTCAGCTTTGACTGAAGGAATTTTTTTTGCTCCTCTCCCCTCCCCCCAAACATGTTGATAGTAACGCCTCTGCTAGCATAGAGGCCAAAAATGTACCTCCCGACTAGAATGAGCTATTTCAGCGTCTGCAGAACCCCTCATGTCCTGGGAAACGAATTTCGGGTGTATATTAAAACCCTCCTTGTCCTTTTCAAGCGTTGTTCCTACCTCAACCTCTCTTTGTAATCGACATTTTTCGATTTGTTCTGGCACACTTCTTTCGTCTCCTGTCATTTGATTTCTGATGGCTTTTCCATTCTGTTTAAAAATTCTATTCCTTCTTTTTTCACTTATAGCCAAAGATGACCAAAAAGCACATAACCTTGTCTCTCGCTTTTAGTCTATAAGGTATTTCAATGTTACCAGCAAGACTCACCTCACGACAGGCTAAAATCTGAAAGACCGAAGTTAGGCAGATCCGAATCCCATTGGAGTAGAACAGGTAGCCGCATTGCTGCCCCCATGAATCATGTCTGCGACCTATCAGGTTACAAAACCTGGTTTAAACGACTTCTTCGGGGACTGGCTTACGACTGAAGCTGTGCAGAGACAAAATTTAAAAAAAAATTTAAACGACTCGGATTATTTTTATTAAAATGAATGCCCAGGACCTCGGCGAGGCCAAAATAAACGACTGATACAACTTAGCAAAAGGCCAAAATAAACGACTGAAACGACTTAACAGAAGGCAGGGGGGGTGAGTCACCCCCCCCTCACCCCCCCTTCGGGCCACCCCTGGAAGTAAGCTATTTTTAAGATTGCCAGAGTAGTCCCCAGACCGTTCAACAAAGTACTAATTTGCCATTTTTAGTTAGCCAGACGAAAATAGCCCGCTTCTTGTAATAACGTAGAGGTATGTTTGTTTGAGCAGCTTATAAGGCGTTTTTGCTGTTCGAACCCACAGGCCAAAGCCTACGGCAAAAAGCATGCAAAAACGCCTTATTAGCACACAGGCCAACTGCTACGGCTACAGTCCACAGGAATGCAAAAACGCAGCTAATTTGTGAATTCGTCTCGAAGGCGAGAGTCCTTTCTCCTGCTGCATACTGATCTTCCAGCATTCACTGTGACACAGACGGATGGACAGGACATTGCTGTTCAGTAGGCGATGCTCCAGCTTTGTGGAGTATTTCCTGGATCGCCAAACTGGTCTCAAGCGGTTGAATGCTCCGCTGGCTTGGCCGATACGATGTTAGTTCTTTCTGGCGTTTGATCCATTCTTCTCCATAGTGCTTCTTAAGTACCTGAATTCCAATTATAAGTATTACCAACCGGATTCCGCTCGAATATTCTGTCCGATCTAGCACCAGCGACAGGACGGACGCGGCACCAAAATCTCCTGGTGCCAGTTAAATGTTGCATCGGTATTCGTATTCCTTTGTACCATATTTTACTGAGAAAATTAACAAAAACAGGTAAACTCCAAGTGATTTATTCTCTTTTATGAAATAATTGTACATATTCAAGTATTTTAACACATTAAATGTAATGGTCAACGTATTTAGTGCCATGTCGGCACTAAGAGTTAGATCAATAAAAATATCTATCTATCTATCTCTCTATCTGAACTTCAATCCTGCAGGAAAAAAAGTACAATATCCTAATCCAGTGTGTTTTGTACCCCTATCTCGACACTAACTGATTTCAAACAAAACTTTTGCTAGACAAAAATGTCCAGTTGTTGCCTGATTCCGGCGCAAAATAAACTTCAGCGGATTCAGCATGTATTTTTCTCCTATATCGAATCCTTCTACTTCTTCTACTTCTGCAAAATTTCTGGTTTTAGCTAAACTCTGGGCTAACTACTTACCTGGCAAGAAAACGAAGTTCAAGAATGGATTCTGCATGCCTCTTTCGGATTCAGCATGTCACATCGGATCTCTGGTCGATTTCAGAAACTTTTATTTTGTCGTTTTTTTTTGCCGGTTTACGTGCGAACTACTGGTCCGGCAGGAAAATAAGTTTCAGATATGAACTCAGCATGTCTCCTTACCCCTACGTGAACCACCCCATTAGCTTTTATCGAATCTCCAATCAACTCGTTACTCCCAAATCAACTATCCTATTGGCACCATATTTTGTTGCCCCTTAATTTGACCCCTCCCCTCCCTTCTGCCCCAAAATATAAATTAAATTGTGGTGGAGAATTCGTAAAAATAAACCCCTTTTGGTGGGGCAAGACGACAAAGCATTTGGCAAACCATTCAGAAGTATTTTGCATAGGCCCAAAATTGCTGGGTATAACCAACATTTGATATAACTTATCCACAAATTCATGGTTGACTCAGGGTAGATTAGACCAGTATAAAAACAAGAGCTGGAAGCTCATATGGCACTTGCAAGGCTGGGTCAGATGGAAGTGATGGTCGAAAGTATTTTTTTTCCTTTTCCGTTAAGATGCGCCAAACTTGCTAGGCTGGGTCAGCGGATGGAAGTGATGGTCAAAAGTTTTTTTTTTTTTTTTTTACTTTTGTTTGAGACGTGCAATTTAAGGGTGTTAAAAATTAATTTATAAGCAAAACCCTTGAGGCAAAAAAGGATCATGTGCTCATGGCGATCGTGAAAGGTAAATTTTGCTTAAAGTATTTTTTGTAATTTGCGGTTAAGATGCGTTCTTTAAGGGATGGTCGGATAGGGGAGTGACGTTTTCTAAAATGATGTCAAGTTTCTAATGCTCCAGCATAGTTTTTATCGTCCTAGCACATCTGAAAGTAACTTACTCCCGATCATCGGAATTCCGGACACCCCCTACAGCTCCCCCTCACCCTCGGTACCCGAATCCAGTCCGATTCCGTCCCTGATGCACCTAGGACTTGTGCCTGTACTTCCCACCGAGTTTCATCCTGATCGCTCCACTCTATGCGTGTCACAAGATGTCCGGTTCTCCCCTTTGACTCCCCCCCCCCAGATTCGTCGGATCCGCTCCTGACCTGAAAGGAGACAGCTGAGACACGAGATCTTTCCAGACACCAAGTTTCATTAAGATCCGATCACCCGTTCGAAAAATATGCATGTCCCTATTTTCCCGATTCCGCCACCTCCCCCTCCCCCCACGATGGTCCGATCGGGCAAATGACTATTTCCAAGTTAATGTGGTCGGGTCCCTGAGGTGCCTACCAAGTGTTATAGTCCTAGCCCACCTGGAAGTACATTAACTACGGATCGCCAGAATTCTGGAACCCCCACCCACCTCCCCCCAGAGTGTCCGAATCCGGTCTTGTCAGTGATGTATCTAGAGCGTGTGCTTGTTCTTTCCACCAAGTTTCATCCCGATCGCTCCACTCTGAGATTTTCACACCATTTCCGGATCCGTACACCCCTTCGAAAGTTATGCATGTCCCTATTTTCCGGTTTCCGCCAACTCCCCCTCCTCATGATGGTCGGATCGGGCAAGTGACTGTTTCCAAGTTAGTTTGGTCGGGTCCCTGATACGCCTGCCAAATTTTATCGTCCTGGCCCACGTGGAAGTACATTAACTACGGATCGCCGGAATTCTGGAACACCCCTCCTACTCCTCCCACAGTGTCCGAATCCGGTCCAGTTCTGTAAGTGATGTATCTAGAGCTTGTGCTTGTTCTTACCACCAAGTTTCATCCCGATCACTCCACTTTGAGATTTTCACACAATTTTCGGCCCCCCCCCCCTCCGACTCCCCCCAGATTCATCGGATCTGGTCCGGACTTTAAATGAGACACCTAAGCCACGAGATCTTTCCAGATATTAAGTTTCATTATGATCCGATCACCCGTTCGAAAGTTATGAATGTCCCTATTTTTCTGATTCCACCCCCCCCCCCCTCCCCCCACGATGGTCGGATCGGGCAAGTGACTATTTCCAAGTTAGTTTGGTCGGGTCCCTGATATGCCTGCCAAGATTCATGGTCCTAGCAGATCTGAAAGTACCCTAACTCGCAAACCCCGGACTGACCGACCGACCGACCGACGGAAATGTGATCGGTATGCCAAATACTGGGTACCCAGCGTACCCTGACTAATTAAAATACAATTTTAAATGTTATTTTCTGAGTTTCACTGAAACCAGCGATATATTACTGAGCCACGACAGGATGCCAATCATTAGTCGCGTTGTTGCAGATACCAGGGAATCTGATACCATGGTCTAAGGTCGTTTTTGCAGTTATCGTGGTATCTGATACCACGGTCAAAAGGCGTGTTTGCAGTTATCATGATATCTGGCCAGTTATCGTGGTATCTGGCCAGTTATCGTGGTATCTGGCCAGTTATCGTGGTATCTGGCCAGTTATCGTGGTATCTGGCCAGTTACCGTGGTATCTGATGTTCAGATACTACGGTCCGACCGTGGTAAGAAAAAGTCATCTCACTTTCATCAACTTTCATCAAATTGGTGGAAAGAAGTTTGGCACTTAGTAATGTGACTGAATATCAGTTTTTCTTTTGGGATGACTCCGAAAAGCGCTATTTCGACAATTGTCGTTTTTGCAGAGCAACCCTATGTCACATACCACGGTAACTGCTAAAACGACTAATTGCAAATCCAGTTACCGTGTTAACAGATACCATGGTATCTGCAAAAACGCAACTATTGGTTATAGGCTAGTCGTGATTTGGCAATGCCCAAAAATATATTATAGCCATCGCAAGATCAGGGATGTCTGGTAGACTAAACTATAGTTTAGTCTATAGTCTATAGAGTAAATGGATACATTTAGGTCAGAAGGAGCCTTGTAGCTGCTCATGAATTATTGCTCCCAAACTGCTGAATGGATAATGGAAACTTTCTAAATGAACTAGTTCTGGGTCCTCACCTTTTTCTTCTTTTTTTATTAATTTTCTAAATCATTTTTTTATATACGTTAATACAAAATTTACCTCGCCTTTTAATCTTCAGGCCTTTAGCACTTTTGTCATAGCCTCAGCATAAATTAAGAGCAGGGACTTCACTAGCCTTTTACCTTTGGGGGGGGGGGGGGGGGGGGGGATCAGGTTTGTGCCGACGGACGAAAAAATGTGCATAGGATATAACCGGTGTGAAACTGACTGTAATTTATCAGTTCAGATTATTCCTTGAATGTAATTTCGTACATTAAAGTTCAAATTTACGGCTTTTCATTTCCGCTTTCGCTAAAACGCGAAGTTCGCAGCGACTGTGAGCAAAACAAGTTAAAGTAAGCGCCGCAGGTGAAATTTTTTAATTCTGCCTTTATTCTGGAAATATTTTTCTATACCTACCGCCAAGGCCGTATCCAGGGGGGTGGGTGGTAGGGGGTTGACCCCCCCCCGAAACATACAAAAATACTCATTTTTATAGGCTTTTTCCTCTGATTTATGTCTTTTTGTACTTTTTTGTCCGACCGGCAGGCAACCCCCCCCCCGAAAGGCACCCCCCCCCCCTCCCCGAAATAAATTCCTTGATACGGGCCTGCCAGGGGGGGCGGGGTAGGGGGTTGACCCCCCCCCCGAAACACAAAAGTACTAATTTTTATAGGCTTTTTTCTCTGATTTATGTCTTTTTTGTACTTTTTTGTCCGACCCGCAGGCACCCCCCCCCCCCGAAAGGCACCCCCCCCCCCCTCCCCGAAATAAATTCCTTGATACGGGCCTGCCTATCGTACAAGTTCTAGCTTTGCATGTGTTTCAAATCCCCAAGAAATTCTATCCTGAGACGCCAACAAGGCCTATCCAGGGGGGGGCGGGGTAGGGGGTTGACCCCCCCCCCCCCGAAACACAAAAGTACTAATTTTTATAGGCTTTTTTCTCTGATTTATGTCTTTTTTGTACTTTTTTGTCCGACCCGCAGGCAACCCCCCCCCGAAAGGCACCCCCCCCCCCTCGAAATAAATTTCTGGATACGGGCCTGGACGCCAACCAAATGAAACACCGATCTTCCAAACAGAGAATACTAGAAAATGCACCGAAGGCGAAATTTTGTGTAAAACTAATTTAAATGCACCCAGTTGATATTATTCCTTTAGTATAAATTCGTATATTTAAATTCACACATTCGCCTTTTCGCTTCTACTTTAGCTAAAAAGCAAAGCTTCCAACGATTATACCCAGAATCAAGGCCGTATTCAGGGGGGGGGTAGGGGGTTGACCCCCCCCCCCCGAAACATACAAAAATACTCATTTTTATAGTATCCTCTGATTTATGTCTTTTTTGTACTTTTTTGTCCGACCGACAGGCAACCCCCCCCCCCAAAAGGCATCCCCCCCCCCCCCCCCCCGAAATAAATTTCTGGATACGGGCCTGCCCAGAATAAGTTAAACCAAGCGCTGCATGCGACATTTTTTAAATCTGTATTTTTTAGGTAAAAATTTGCGCCCGACAAATGTTTGGAGAATTTGATTTCTTCCGTATAAAAAGTGTGTGAAAGAATACCGACGCCCGACAAAAGCATTCAGAATTCCATTTCTTCTGTAAAGATCTTTATTTCTTACATGTAAATAGATGCCGATGTGCCGACGAAACTTAAAACTTTCGGGATGCGCCCGATAAACGTTTACAGAATTTGATTTCTTACGTGTAAAAAGAAACTGATGTGTTGACGAGAACACCGACGCCCGATAAAACCATACAGCATTTGATGTCTTCTTTGTTTTGCCCGACTGGGCTATATCGAAGTGTAAAAATAACCAGTTGTACCGACAAGACTTGAACTACCCGGGTGCGCCCGACAAAGTTTGCAGAATTTGATTTCTTACGTATAGACCGAGCTCGATGTGCCAACGAGTCGACCGACGACCTACAAAAGCATAACAAAATTGTATTTGTTCTATATTCCTTATGTATAAAAAGAACCCGATGTGCCGATGACAATACCGGGGCCCGACATAAGCATGCACAATTCGATTTTGATTGTTTTGCCCGACAGATATTTGCAGAATTTTATTTCTTGCGTATAAAAAGAACCCGAGGTGCCTACAGGTCGACAACACCCGACAAAAGCATTCAAATTGTATTTATTTTGTATTCCTTATGTACAAAAATAACCCCATATGCATAGAGAATACAGATGCCCCACAAAAGCATGCAGAATTCGATTTCTTCTGTGTTTTGCCCGACAAATGTTTGCAGGATTTTATTTCTTGCGCATAAAAGAACACGATGTGCCGACGAGTCGACAGTCTCTCGACAAAAGCATAGACAATTCTGTTTCTTCTGTGTTTGCCGGCGATCCGGGCCGACAAACAAGTGAACTTTCGCCGGGTTTCGCCAGATGAAAGTACTTTCTAAAGACCTTTGGGGGGGAGTCCCCACCCCCATCCCCCATAGTGACGCCCCTGCTGAAGAGAAGGATCTGCCACCACAAAATGTTTATAACAAGGGATCGCTCTGCCATTCTTGTGAAGTCCAAGCCTGTGGCGATGTTTGGGAGTAAGGTACTCGTATTCCCATTTGGTAGGGAGGCGATTCGGTGAGTTGTTACTTGGTTAGTTTCATTGCTGTTTTTTATTCAATTCATCTTATAAGAGCTTCTTTGTTGTAACATTGAGCTGAATACTTTTGTAAATAATTTAATTACAAAATAATAAACAAAGTTCTCAGAGTCTCAGAATATAACAAGACCAAAGGTATCGATGGGATCCCAAAAATCTAAGATTTGATCCAGACATTTGGGTCTCGTCTTCGCCAAATCCAGTCTTCGCCAAACTAATCATCAGAGAAAATCGAGTTCAGATATTCTATCTATCTATCTATCTATCTATAACTCTATAAGCCATATCTATTTTGACGATACTGACCGAAACTTCCTGCTTTACTTCTGCCGAATTCGTATTCCGAGCCAACTACCAGTCCAGCAAAAAAGAAAATTCACAAACATATCCAGCGTATCTCCTTATCCCTATAAAGAACTTCTAATCAACTTTAAATAAAACTTTGACGAAAAAAAATGCGGGTACAACCGGATTCCGCACTAATTATATGTCCGGGTAAAAAATGATTATCATATAGCCTACAGATTCAGCGTCTCTTCTCACCCCTAAATCTAACATCCAATCAACTTCAGATAAAACTTTTGCTTTTAACATATTTTCCGGTTTGGGCCGGATTACAGGCGAATTAGTTGTCCGGCGAGAAAATGGTTTTCACCATCGTGTTCAGCATACCCCTAAATCAAAATTTAATCAACTTCAAATGAAACTTTTACTTCTAACAGACTTTCCTGTTTTTGCCGGGTTCCAGACGAAATATTTGTCCAGCGAGAAAATGGTTTTCACCATCGTGTTCAGCATGTCTTCTTACCCCTAAATCAATCATTAATCAACTTCAATGAAACTTTTACTTTTAACAAACTTTCTGGTTTTTGCCGGATTCCGGACGAACTATTTGTCCGGAGAGAAAATGATTTTCACCATCATGCTCAGCATGTTTTCTTACACCTAGATCAAACATGTGATCAACTTCAAATGAAAATTTTACTTTTAACCAACTTTCCGGTTTTTGCCAGATTCCGGACGAACTACTTGTCCAGCAAGAAAATCGTTTTCACCATCTTGTTCAGCATGTCTTCTTACCCCTAAATCAAACATTTAATCAACTTCAAATGAAACTTTTAGTTTTAACAAATTTTCCAGTTCGAACTATGTGTCCGGCAAGAAAATGATTTTCACCATCATGCACAGCATGTGTTCTTACCCCAGAATCGACTATCAGATTAGCTGTTTAAAAATATTTTGTTTGTCCCTTAATTTGAACCCCCTCCCCCACCCCTAAAAATAGGCGAACAGGGCCCATCTACGAACTCGACCTTAATCTTGACCCAAAGAATCGTCACACCAAGTTTCATCAAAATATCTCATTCCCTTCGAGATTTATCGTGCTCACAGACGGACAACTTTCGCGATGTCATAGGTATCCCTCCACTTACGTTTTGGGATCCCAAAAAGCCAAAAAAAAAAAACTGATTACATCACAGCCATGATGGGTTGATTCTCTTGCACCAAATAAGGCTGGCAAGGACATACATAGAAAAATACTTAAACGTGGCACACCATATGCCATAGGCTGTGAATGTGCCTATGAATGGCCATCCATAGGCTATGGAAGCATTCCCTGCACTCTCCACCTGTCTCCACCATTTCCATCCAGACCAAAAAGGGTCCAGGAATTGATCCCGTATATTTTCACGGTTCTCCTTGGCTTCTCAAGGATTCCCGTCCTTGAAACAGGGAATTACTGGGATTTAGTGGGATTAGTTTATCTGAAACTACCCACAGACTGACCGACATGCACGTGAAGCAGTTTTTGAAATTTATGAACATGACATGACGAAGAGCGTGTCCGAATTCAACTTTTGAACAGAAAATGCTACATTAACTCTGCAATTTTCGTAACGTTTTGGTTTCGGACTAGAATTTTCGTGAAATTTTACGTGCAATTAATACCGCGAAAAATGTCACGAGAAATGCTGCGACGGTGCAGCATTTTATGCGAAATTTTCAGGAAGAAGCGGAAGGCGCGCTGAAGTGACGATATGTAAAAATGAATAGTAGGAGTTTTCTAAGGCAAAATGGCCTGAAAACACTAAAACAAATAGTTACTGATGGTTGTTTAAAGTTAAAAAAAAAACAGATTAAATTCATTTGAATTAATATCAATAAAAATAATACGGGACTTTTTTCACTGTGGGATGACAGGAAAATGTACTTAAATTATTCCTTTTCAAACGAAAAAAATATAAGGCAAAAATAGAGTTGGTTTAGAATGGTCTACCTTTTCTCACAATCCCAGAAAGCTTAATGGAAAAACCATGCTGTGTTCACTCGCCTGAAAGAATTTGAACTGAAACTCCTCAAGTTTGACCTAATTCCCAACAGCAGACTGCTTACTGTCCCCAGAGTCATCAAAAATCACATTCCAAAGGATTTATAAAGCCCCATCGGTGGTCGCGATGAAAGCACGCGCCGATTTTCAACCGCTAATTATGCGGAACATCGGCCGATTTTCACTACCGTATTGCTCAAAGTTTTGTTCTCTGCTGCTGAAACGCAAAGTCGCCACTTTTTACAGAAGAAATGAAACTATCTAATTCGGACACTTTCGCGACATTAATTGCAGAATTTTGTGCGAAATTTTCATGGGCGACTGAATTCGGACACGCTCGAAATGATTTTCCATGAGCCTGTCGTAATAAATCCTTAATCTTGATTAGTCAATTTTTAATCTTAAGACTTAAATATCATCAAGTCAATCAATAGCCTGCTTACTAATAACATCACTGGAGAGTCGATTCCAATTTTTCAAAAATTAAGAGAATCCATACCAAAGCCAAGATCCAGACCAAAGCCAAGACGGCTGCCATCTAGAGAGGTTTTTGGCAGCACGTGGCGTTCGCTGAACTTCGTTGTTTCAGTTATCATCAGTTGAATCACAGAAGTCGAGGGGATAGGAATTCCACGATTTTTGTTTCTGTTTTTGTGAAAAGTGCAGTTAATTGTAGGAGGAAAGTGAAGTGACGATAAAGTGAGACAGCGGTGAAATTAGTCAGTTTCGATTATCACAATGTGTGTAAAGTCTGAACGCTAGCTCACCCCGTTTCGATGTTACATAGAAAGTGTAGAGACATAGCCTTTACCAACACCATGTTGAGGCATAAAACTATGTTGTTGTGAAGAAAAATTCAGACAAACATCTCTGGTAAGTTATGCTTTAATTTTGGGGAAGTATAAAACTACACACCAGACAGTCCTGCCACAAACCTCTAAATTTGGGAAAGCCTGTGCCAAATGCTGGGTGTACAAGTGTATAGCGTTTGGTATACAGTACCCTGGTACCAGTACAGTACCCTATGCCTAACGCTGTATACCAGTCTAGTACACTAGCCCCTTTTCAGGCACGGTGCTCAAACGTCTAGCACCATGCCTGGGTGCTAGACGTTCAAGCACTGAAATTACTACCATGAATCAGAGAAATCAAAGACAATCCTTTATATATATTTTCACAACAAAAACAAAAGGGCTCGGCTGATGACAGATGTGAAAAACCTCATTTCCTTTTCTAAATAGTCAAGGGTTTTGCATGCAAAGTGGCTTGTGCCTCAGCTTTTTCTACCTAGCAGCCAACCAGAATATTGGCTCTTGGGGAATAGATAGGGAAAATACATGGAAAATATAGAGGGTGCTGTTAGGTTTTTCATCTCCATCATCATTAGAGCCCTTTTGTTTTTGTTGTGAAAAATATATAAAGGATTGTCTTTGATTTCTCTAATTCACAGTAGTAATTTCAGCCCTGTCCGAGCGGGTGCTCAGTTGTGATGACAGAAACTGTGTTTTTGATGTATGCACTGTATACTGAAATCCATGCACCATACATGAAAACCAAAGTACAGTGCTTGAACGTCTAGCACCCAGGCATGGTGCTAGACGTTTGAGCACTGTGCCTGAAATGGGGCTAGTGTACTAGACTGCTGTATACACTATGCGAAATGCTGGATACTTGAACCCAATAAAATATTAATGATTTGAGTGAAGCTCAGAAATCAACCAATCAGAATTCATCTGTAGTAGGGTAGGTCAGGATTAGGGTACTACTCACAGCTATCCAGCGTTTGGCAGCACTAGGCATATGCTATGCCAAAAGCGCTAGATATACCCAGCTTTTGACATAGACTATCCTAAAAATCAAGGGTTAGTGGTTGAGTGACACCATATGCAGTACGGTAGTAGATGTGTGTTTATTTGAACGTTTTTTTTACTTTGAATCAGCTCTGTTCGGTGCCATTTTCATGCACTTGCTATGACCAAAGTCAAATCCCAGTTAGCTAAAATAACTAATTAAATTATGGGAGACTCAGAACACCTGAATAGGTGTTTCGGTTCTCCATTCTACAGTACAGGTCTGTGCTTATTTGAACTTTTGTTGACTTTGAACTTTGCCATTTTCATACATCTGCTATGACTAAAGTTAACTAACAGTTAGCCAGTTCTGAAAACACCTGAATAGGTATTTTAGATCTTCATTTTATGTACCAGTTAGCCCAAAACTGTACTGTTCACATTTAAGTAACTGTTCAAATAAACATAACTGTTCTGTACCATTCGAATGGCATAGTTCTGATTTCCGTAACTGTTCACATACACATACCTTTACTGTACTTGAATGCTGTAGTAAGAACTAAGACTTATAATTACTTGCTTGCAGATCTGTTGCCTTTGAACCAAGTCCAACATGTCATCTGAAGTAATTCTTTGTAAGCTTTTTTAGCAGCGCTAATATTAACGTGAGATGGCGGGTGCGTTGGCACTCGGAGCTTTCCGTTCCGTGCCATGCAAAAAGACGGGCGGGAGCATTGGATTTTGATGCAGGGTGGGTGGTCAGGATGGGTACAAAAAGAGATAGACAGTTCGGTACTTTTTGAAACTATCACAGCATAATGAAATTCAGTTTCCTGGTAGTTCTTTTCAGTTTCTTTTATACAGGGCGAGAATCTGCCGAGAGCAAGGACTAACGGTAAGTCGTTGGGCGTTTGCAAATTCTCGCTGGCCTGCCGAAATCTCTTTCTAGTTTCCACCCACGTAGTGGGGTCGCTTTCCAAAACTAGTGGAGCCAGGGCCGTATCCAGGGGGGGTGTTACCGGGTTTGAACACCCCCCGAAATTTTTATCCGACTCCTACAAAAGTAAAAAAATTCACGTAAACAAATTTTTGCACGCAGAAACCTTGGTAATCACTAATAGTCTGGGGCCCAAGTATCAAAATGTGAAAAGTAGCTTTCCCGTCGGGGGCAGCTGATCCGACGATGGATTCTAGGTAAATCTAATCTGGGCGGGATACTGGGATCAGACATGTGCTAAAGATGTTACGCACCAACACTCAAATTCGGATGTCTTTGCGTTCCATTTCATTTTTCTAAAGCGGATTGAAAACTATTATCAGCTAACCAGCTACGGTGATTCCAACTCTTGACTAATAACTATCCTTCAGAAACAATGGAAAAGTTTATTTAGGTATGTTTATTTACGGTGAAAGAGTACATTTATTAAAACCATATTTGCAAAAGTTGGTCCTGTCAACTTTCATATTTAATCACAAATGAGTTAGGCTTCGAAATCCTCTTCTTCCTCGTCTATTACAATGACATTGACACATTTCCCCCCGGATGCGCATAGTAAATCACGAGATCTCTTGGTTACAGCACATGAGCATTTTTGCTGCAAGATTTCTTGCAGGCACAAAAAACACCGACCACACTGTCTGGAAAAATATGGCCCATCAGTTGCCACTGCTTTTGCTCCCCCACGTATCTCATCGGCCCATCCATAGTCCAGTGGGTTCAAAGAGACAGGTATGGGGTCGTGAGCTTGCGTCTACACGGAAAATTGCAAAAATGCACGCAGCCCGTGCAAAAAAAAAATGATCTGTCGGTGGGTGACAGCCACATGGGCTCCTTTTGCGTGGCAAAAGATGTATACGGAGATCATTTTTAGGCGATTCTTCAGCCGTTTCACAGTGTGGCTGTCACTCTGCTTTAAAAGGACAGAAAAGTTTTCTCTGATTTGTGATGTTTTGTACACACTACCATCATTTACACTTTGGATAAATTTCCATCACAAGTTCCTCAAGCATTTATCGAGATACCTGGCCTTCTCTGCAACAAGATCACGAGCCCTGCATCCAGAAGCAAGAAGAATATCTCGCTCAGTTAGTGCACAAGCATGTTCAATTACTATGTTAACGCTCCTTGACGCTTCAGAAACTCTGCGAAGTTGAGACTCTGGCCTCTCTTTACATTCTTTTTTCAGGTAAAAGAGGAAAGTGTCAGTATATGAAAAGTCAACACTTTGAGACCTTAACTGTAGGACCATGGGACTAGGAGTTGATGTTGATGTCCAAGTTGCACAGTGTCAGAAGTCCCATCAGCTAATAAGACTGAGGACTTAGAAGTGGAAAAAAACTTTTTCCTACAAGTTTCATGCAACACACAATCACAAAAATCAGGTTTTGACATTGCAGTCATGAGCTTTTTTGCAGCAAATCACTTAGCTTGTCCAACACTTTAGCCTGTGACCAAGGAGCGATGTCAGTTGTTTGGCACAAATACACATAGAAAAGTCAATCAGTTTTCTCTTTTATGGGCTGTTGGCAAACAGCATCCATTTTTGGCAAACCGTAACCATCTACAATCTCTTCTTCCACTGATTAAAGATTGAGAAACCCCTTGGTAAACTTTTCATGATATTTGGCCTTCTCACTGCATGCCACCAAAGATTTAGGTGCTGGCAATAGCAGCCCCTGCCATTGTAGTCATCAGAGGCCTGTAGTGCCTGTCTCTTACTGTCTTCAATGTATCACTGAGCTTGTCCAGGACTCAAGCCTCTGATAAAGGAAGAATATCCGTGTTTGGCACAAAATAAGAAGTCAGGTTTCTCCTCTTTCTTTAGGCTATTCGCAATCCGGACCTGCTTCTTGGTCAGTTGATCCATTCAATTTCCTGTAAAGAATAAAATATGTTACAACACCATAGGTACTTAGATATTATAGTATTAACAAACCTTGCAATTACAGAGGAATTTACAGTTGTTAAAACAAATATAATACAATAAAATTTGTTGATTTTTAGCTTGGCTAACTAGTGGCAAACAAAGACCATAAAATATCTCATAAGAAAAAGAAAATAAACAATACAAACACATATTAGGGACTCAACATGGTTAGCCTTTTATAATAATGGAGATTTTTGCAAGTAAACTTTATTCTGACTACCATAGTTGTGCGTAGTAGCTTCAGGGTTCTGTATTTTTCCCTGTACCCTAATAATGATCAAACCACAGGATATGAAAATATTTCTGCTGACTAGTCGGAGACTCACAGCATCTAGGTTATTCACTAAGCTACTGATTTACTGTAACCCGACTTTGCTACTTTGCTTCTCAGCCTTTTTAGCTGCTCAAATTAGTTAAGTTATCATAAAAAAAATTGGAAATAGCCATGTGGCATGGCCGACAAGCGTCAGACATCTGTACAGTATGTACAGTGAACAGGGGCTTCACAACTGTGGGGGGGGGGGGGCGACCCTTCCAAGTGTAAATATTCCTTCAGCCCAAGCTGACTGCGAATCATATTTGATGGTGCAAAATGGATACGTCAGCTGAATTTTCTTGGAGCTATACTTCAGCCGTTCTTGGCAAGGGCCTCTTCAGGCTCAAAACCGCTCAAGTTGGAAAAACGAACCCTTCCCTCAAGTTCATTTTCCAACTTGAGCGGTTTTGAGCCTGAAGAGGACCCTTGCCAAGAAGGGCTGAAATATAGCTCCAATAAAATTCAGCTGACGTATCCGTTTTTCACGATCAAATATCCTCCAAATGTATCCGGCCAGTCTGTAAAAAATAACTGAGTTGGCGTGAAGCACTGCAATTTTCCATCAAAACAGTTTTTTTTTTCATGAAAACAGTTATTTTTCCTGAAAATCAGTTGATTTTTTTTCAAAACAGTCATTTTTATAAATCAGTCAATTATTTTTCAAAGCTCTCATTTTTTTTCTTGAAAACAGTTCTTCTTTCTGCAACAACAGTCAGTAAATACCTTGCCCCCTCCCCGACAAACATTTCAGCTAGTAACGCCTCTGACAGTGACAGTAACTTAGCATAGCCTCCGGCCTCCAAAAATGAGGCTTTTATAATGGACTGACTAACAGTTCTTAAACTAACAGATCTTAAACTCTCGACAATCCAACTTATTTGCTGTTTAATCTGGGCCTATAAGCAAGTGGAGCTTTCTACTACCTGAAAGGCCTTAACCCACACTCAAGAACAACCACATTGCAGCTCTGCTTGAATGATTTTTACCTGTTTATTCTTCTTAATATCCTCCAATTCTCAGGTGATATATCTTGGAATTTTTGGTTTGTAAACACTATTGCCACTTTTTCTTGTCTGGAACATGTGACTTTTGGCCGCAAAAGATTTTTTGCTTACTTTTTATATTTACTTGCAAGGAACCGGTCGTAGAATTTTGGCTTGCTCTGTCGAAGAAGTGAAAACTGTCATTAACCGCAGATTTCTGCGACAGGCGGCAACGCTGCTTCAGAAATGTTTGAATGTTTGTTTACATCTGCTTGCTTTTGATTGGTCGAAAGTTGGACCGCGGATGTAACAGCACAAACCGCAACCGCAGAATAGTTAGAGTGTAAGAGGTTAGAAAAGCATGTCCGATATACCAAAAAGCTGTATCCCGGTAACTTTCGTGAGTAACAGAACGTACGGGAGGTCCTGTGATCTCTAGAGGTGTTGCCCCAGTAAGACCCTCCACTTTTAGAAGGAGAAGACTTTCGGTTCAGTGGACCCCAGACTATAATCTGTTGCAGTCAATGCTTCATGCGATGCGCTTAATCGGTGCGCCGAAGTAATTGTTACAACCAAAGAGGTTACAAGACAGTTTATTCGGTTTATTCAGTCAGTTCAGTTTCTGACTTCGTTAAGTGAAGAGCGCTTTGAAAAATGAAAAGGAAATGTGACATAACATCGGTTTTTGGGATCCCAAAACGGAAGTGGAGGGATACCTATGACATCGCAAAAGTTGTCCGTCCGTCTGTAAGCACGATAACTCTCGAAGGAATGAGATATTTTGATGAAACTTGGTGTGAGGATTCGTTGGGTCGTCGGACCAGTCAAGTTCGTAGATCCGTCTGTAAGCACGATAACTCTCGAAGGGAATGAGATATTTTGATGAAACTTGGTATGAGGATTCGTTGGGTCGTCGGACCAGTCACAGATATGACTTATAGGGGTAAACACACATGCTGAATCCATATCTGAACTTGGTTTTCTCAGGTGATTAGCTATTTGGCCTTAATCTGTTTCTGAATTTTAACTGTAAATATTTTCAAGGAGTCTGGCGATGACTGGATCTGGCTAAGACAAGACCCAGTTGTCTGGATCAGATATTGAATTTTTGGGATCCCATCGAAACCTTTGGTCTTGTTGCACAAGCAAGCAAGGGTAGATATTTCTGATGGTGACGTTGGCGGGTCGTCTGCGGATTGTTCGTCTGCCCCTGCGGGCTCAAATAACACGGAAGCAGTTCTTTTCCTTTTTGCTTTCCTTCTGCTCTGTCTGATTTGGTTCTATGAATAAGCTATGAATTAAAAGTGAGCCCCACCCACTGCCAGGCGGGAGCCTTATGGTGAGGCTGGAAGTATAATGATGTTTTTTTTTATTATTAAACGAATTGAATTGAAATTGAATTGAATTGAGTAGTTTAGCCCTGCTTGCCGTCCATAGAGACAATGATGTCTGCCACGAAAAGGTCATGGTTTTCGTCGAAAAATCGTCGTTTAGGTTTCGTTTTGTAGGCACTTAGTTTACTTGATTTAGTGGGGATTTGGGATTTAGGGGATTTGGGATTTAGTGGGATTAGTTTATCTGAAACTACCCACAGACTGACCGACATGCACGTGAAGCAGTTTTTGAAATTTATGAACATGACATGACGAAGAGCGTGTCCGAATTCAACTTTTGAACAGAAAATGCTACATTAACTCTGCAATTTTCGTAACGTTTTGGTTTCGGACTAGAATTTTCGTGAAATTTTACGTGCAATTAATACCGCGAAAAATGTCACGAGAAATGCTGCGACGGTGCAGCATTTTATGCGAAATTTTCAGGAAGAAGCGGAAGGCGCGCTGAAGTGACGATATGTAAAAATGAATAGTAGGAGTTTTCTAAGGCAAAATGGCCTGAAAACACTAAAACAAATAGTTACTGATGGTTGTTTAAAGTTAAAAAAAAAACAGATTAAATTCATTTGAATTAATATCAATAAAAATAATACGGGACTTTTTTCACTGTGGGATGACAGGAAAATGTACTTAAATTATTCCTTTTCAAACGAAAAAAATATAAGGCAAAAATAGAGTTGGTTTAGAATGGTCTACCTTTTCTCACAATCCCAGAAAGCTTAATGGAAAAACCATGCTGTGTTCACTCGCCTGAAAGAATTTGAACTGAAACTCCTCAAGTTTGACCTAATTCCCAACAGCAGACTGCTTACTGTCCCCAGAGTCATCAAAAATCACATTCCAAAGGATTTATAAAGCCCCATCGGTGGTCGCGATGAAAGCACGCGCCGATTTTCAACCGCTAATTATGCGGAACATCGGCCGATTTTCACTACCGTATTGCTCAAAGTTTTGTTCTCTGCTGCTGAAACGCAAAGTCGCCACTTTTTACAGAAGAAATGAAACTATCTAATTCGGACACTTTCGCGACATTAATTGCAGAATTTTGTGCGAAATTTTCATGGGCGACTGAATTCGGACACGCTCGAAATGATTTTCCATGAGCCTGTCGTAATAAATCCTTAATCTTGATTAGTCAATTTTTAATCTTAAGACTTAAATATCATCAAGTCAATCAATAGCCTGCTTACTAATAACATCACTGGAGAGTCGATTCCAATTTTTCAAAAATTAAGAGAATCCATACCAAAGCCAAGATCCAGACCAAAGCCAAGACGGCTGCCATCTAGAGAGGTTTTTGGCAGCACGTGGCGTTCGCTGAACTTCGTTGTTTCAGTTATCATCAGTTGAATCACAGAAGTCGAGGGGATAGGAATTCCACGATTTTTGTTTCTGTTTTTGTGAAAAGTGCAGTTAATTGTAGGAGGAAAGTGAAGTGACGATAAAGTGAGACAGCGGTGAAATTAGTCAGTTTCGATTATCACAATGTGTGTAAAGTCTGAACGCTAGCTCACCCCGTTTCGATGTTACATAGAAAGTGTAGAGACATAGCCTTTACCAACACCATGTTGAGGCATAAAACTATGTTGTTGTGAAGAAAAATTCAGACAAACATCTCTGGTAAGTTATGCTTTAATTTTGGGGAAGTATAAAACTACACACCAGACAGTCCTGCCACAAACCTCTAAATTTGGGAAAGCCTGTGCCAAATGCTGGGTGTACAAGTGTATAGCGTTTGGTATACAGTACCCTGGTACCAGTACAGTACCCTATGCCTAACGCTGTATACCAGTCTAGTACACTAGCCCCTTTTCAGGCACGGTGCTCAAACGTCTAGCACCATGCCTGGGTGCTAGACGTTCAAGCACTGAAATTACTACCATGAATCAGAGAAATCAAAGACAATCCTTTATATATATTTTCACAACAAAAACAAAAGGGCTCGGCTGATGACAGATGTGAAAAACCTCATTTCCTTTTCTAAATAGTCAAGGGTTTTGCATGCAAAGTGGCTTGTGCCTCAGCTTTTTCTACCTAGCAGCCAACCAGAATATTGGCTCTTGGGGAATAGATAGGGAAAATACATGGAAAATATAGAGGGTGCTGTTAGGTTTTTCATCTCCATCATCATTAGAGCCCTTTTGTTTTTGTTGTGAAAAATATATAAAGGATTGTCTTTGATTTCTCTAATTCACAGTAGTAATTTCAGCCCTGTCCGAGCGGGTGCTCAGTTGTGATGACAGAAACTGTGTTTTTGATGTATGCACTGTATACTGAAATCCATGCACCATACATGAAAACCAAAGTACAGTGCTTGAACGTCTAGCACCCAGGCATGGTGCTAGACGTTTGAGCACTGTGCCTGAAATGGGGCTAGTGTACTAGACTGCTGTATACACTATGCGAAATGCTGGATACTTGAACCCAATAAAATATTAATGATTTGAGTGAAGCTCAGAAATCAACCAATCAGAATTCATCTGTAGTAGGGTAGGTCAGGATTAGGGTACTACTCACAGCTATCCAGCGTTTGGCAGCACTAGGCATATGCTATGCCAAAAGCGCTAGATATACCCAGCTTTTGACATAGACTATCCTAAAAATCAAGGGTTAGTGGTTGAGTGACACCATATGCAGTACGGTAGTAGATGTGTGTTTATTTGAACGTTTTTTTTACTTTGAATCAGCTCTGTTCGGTGCCATTTTCATGCACTTGCTATGACCAAAGTCAAATCCCAGTTAGCTAAAATAACTAATTAAATTATGGGAGACTCAGAACACCTGAATAGGTGTTTCGGTTCTCCATTCTACAGTACAGGTCTGTGCTTATTTGAACTTTTGTTGACTTTGAACTTTGCCATTTTCATACATCTGCTATGACTAAAGTTAACTAACAGTTAGCCAGTTCTGAAAACACCTGAATAGGTATTTTAGATCTTCATTTTATGTACCAGTTAGCCCAAAACTGTACTGTTCACATTTAAGTAACTGTTCAAATAAACATAACTGTTCTGTACCATTCGAATGGCATAGTTCTGATTTCCGTAACTGTTCACATACACATACCTTTACTGTACTTGAATGCTGTAGTAAGAACTAAGACTTATAATTACTTGCTTGCAGATCTGTTGCCTTTGAACCAAGTCCAACATGTCATCTGAAGTAATTCTTTGTAAGCTTTTTTAGCAGCGCTAATATTAACGTGAGATGGCGGGTGCGTTGGCACTCGGAGCTTTCCGTTCCGTGCCATGCAAAAAGACGGGCGGGAGCATTGGATTTTGATGCAGGGTGGGTGGTCAGGATGGGTACAAAAAGAGATAGACAGTTCGGTACTTTTTGAAACTATCACAGCATAATGAAATTCAGTTTCCTGGTAGTTCTTTTCAGTTTCTTTTATACAGGGCGAGAATCTGCCGAGAGCAAGGACTAACGGTAAGTCGTTGGGCGTTTGCAAATTCTCGCTGGCCTGCCGAAATCTCTTTCTAGTTTCCACCCACGTAGTGGGGTCGCTTTCCAAAACTAGTGGAGCCAGGGCCGTATCCAGGGGGGGTGTTACCGGGTTTGAACACCCCCCGAAATTTTTATCCGACTCCTACAAAAGTAAAAAAATTCACGTAAACAAATTTTTGCACGCAGAAACCTTGGTAATCACTAATAGTCTGGGGCCCAAGTATCAAAATGTGAAAAGTAGCTTTCCCGTCGGGGGCAGCTGATCCGACGATGGATTCTAGGTAAATCTAATCTGGGCGGGATACTGGGATCAGACATGTGCTAAAGATGTTACGCACCAACACTCAAATTCGGATGTCTTTGCGTTCCATTTCATTTTTCTAAAGCGGATTGAAAACTATTATCAGCTAACCAGCTACGGTGATTCCAACTCTTGACTAATAACTATCCTTCAGAAACAATGGAAAAGTTTATTTAGGTATGTTTATTTACGGTGAAAGAGTACATTTATTAAAACCATATTTGCAAAAGTTGGTCCTGTCAACTTTCATATTTAATCACAAATGAGTTAGGCTTCGAAATCCTCTTCTTCCTCGTCTATTACAATGACATTGACACATTTCCCCCCGGATGCGCATAGTAAATCACGAGATCTCTTGGTTACAGCACATGAGCATTTTTGCTGCAAGATTTCTTGCAGGCACAAAAAACACCGACCACACTGTCTGGAAAAATATGGCCCATCAGTTGCCACTGCTTTTGCTCCCCCACGTATCTCATCGGCCCATCCATAGTCCAGTGGGTTCAAAGAGACAGGTATGGGGTCGTGAGCTTGCGTCTACACGGAAAATTGCAAAAATGCACGCAGCCCGTGCAAAAAAAAAATGATCTGTCGGTGGGTGACAGCCACATGGGCTCCTTTTGCGTGGCAAAAGATGTATACGGAGATCATTTTTAGGCGATTCTTCAGCCGTTTCACAGTGTGGCTGTCACTCTGCTTTAAAAGGACAGAAAAGTTTTCTCTGATTTGTGATGTTTTGTACACACTACCATCATTTACACTTTGGATAAATTTCCATCACAAGTTCCTCAAGCATTTATCGAGATACCTGGCCTTCTCTGCAACAAGATCACGAGCCCTGCATCCAGAAGCAAGAAGAATATCTCGCTCAGTTAGTGCACAAGCATGTTCAATTACTATGTTAACGCTCCTTGACGCTTCAGAAACTCTGCGAAGTTGAGACTCTGGCCTCTCTTTACATTCTTTTTTCAGGTAAAAGAGGAAAGTGTCAGTATATGAAAAGTCAACACTTTGAGACCTTAACTGTAGGACCATGGGACTAGGAGTTGATGTTGATGTCCAAGTTGCACAGTGTCAGAAGTCCCATCAGCTAATAAGACTGAGGACTTAGAAGTGGAAAAAAACTTTTTCCTACAAGTTTCATGCAACACACAATCACAAAAATCAGGTTTTGACATTGCAGTCATGAGCTTTTTTGCAGCAAATCACTTAGCTTGTCCAACACTTTAGCCTGTGACCAAGGAGCGATGTCAGTTGTTTGGCACAAATACACATAGAAAAGTCAATCAGTTTTCTCTTTTATGGGCTGTTGGCAAACAGCATCCATTTTTGGCAAACCGTAACCATCTACAATCTCTTCTTCCACTGATTAAAGATTGAGAAACCCCTTGGTAAACTTTTCATGATATTTGGCCTTCTCACTGCATGCCACCAAAGATTTAGGTGCTGGCAATAGCAGCCCCTGCCATTGTAGTCATCAGAGGCCTGTAGTGCCTGTCTCTTACTGTCTTCAATGTATCACTGAGCTTGTCCAGGACTCAAGCCTCTGATAAAGGAAGAATATCCGTGTTTGGCACAAAATAAGAAGTCAGGTTTCTCCTCTTTCTTTAGGCTATTCGCAATCCGGACCTGCTTCTTGGTCAGTTGATCCATTCAATTTCCTGTAAAGAATAAAATATGTTACAACACCATAGGTACTTAGATATTATAGTATTAACAAACCTTGCAATTACAGAGGAATTTACAGTTGTTAAAACAAATATAATACAATAAAATTTGTTGATTTTTAGCTTGGCTAACTAGTGGCAAACAAAGACCATAAAATATCTCATAAGAAAAAGAAAATAAACAATACAAACACATATTAGGGACTCAACATGGTTAGCCTTTTATAATAATGGAGATTTTTGCAAGTAAACTTTATTCTGACTACCATAGTTGTGCGTAGTAGCTTCAGGGTTCTGTATTTTTCCCTGTACCCTAATAATGATCAAACCACAGGATATGAAAATATTTCTGCTGACTAGTCGGAGACTCACAGCATCTAGGTTATTCACTAAGCTACTGATTTACTGTAACCCGACTTTGCTACTTTGCTTCTCAGCCTTTTTAGCTGCTCAAATTAGTTAAGTTATCATAAAAAAAATTGGAAATAGCCATGTGGCATGGCCGACAAGCGTCAGACATCTGTACAGTATGTACAGTGAACAGGGGCTTCACAACTGTGGGGGGGGGGGGGGCGACCCTTCCAAGTGTAAATATTCCTTCAGCCCAAGCTGACTGCGAATCATATTTGATGGTGCAAAATGGATACGTCAGCTGAATTTTCTTGGAGCTATACTTCAGCCGTTCTTGGCAAGGGCCTCTTCAGGCTCAAAACCGCTCAAGTTGGAAAAACGAACCCTTCCCTCAAGTTCATTTTCCAACTTGAGCGGTTTTGAGCCTGAAGAGGACCCTTGCCAAGAAGGGCTGAAATATAGCTCCAATAAAATTCAGCTGACGTATCCGTTTTTCACGATCAAATATCCTCCAAATGTATCCGGCCAGTCTGTAAAAAATAACTGAGTTGGCGTGAAGCACTGCAATTTTCCATCAAAACAGTTTTTTTTTTCATGAAAACAGTTATTTTTCCTGAAAATCAGTTGATTTTTTTTCAAAACAGTCATTTTTATAAATCAGTCAATTATTTTTCAAAGCTCTCATTTTTTTTCTTGAAAACAGTTCTTCTTTCTGCAACAACAGTCAGTAAATACCTTGCCCCCTCCCCGACAAACATTTCAGCTAGTAACGCCTCTGACAGTGACAGTAACTTAGCATAGCCTCCGGCCTCCAAAAATGAGGCTTTTATAATGGACTGACTAACAGTTCTTAAACTAACAGATCTTAAACTCTCGACAATCCAACTTATTTGCTGTTTAATCTGGGCCTATAAGCAAGTGGAGCTTTCTACTACCTGAAAGGCCTTAACCCACACTCAAGAACAACCACATTGCAGCTCTGCTTGAATGATTTTTACCTGTTTATTCTTCTTAATATCCTCCAATTCTCAGGTGATATATCTTGGAATTTTTGGTTTGTAAACACTATTGCCACTTTTTCTTGTCTGGAACATGTGACTTTTGGCCGCAAAAGATTTTTTGCTTACTTTTTATATTTACTTGCAAGGAACCGGTCGTAGAATTTTGGCTTGCTCTGTCGAAGAAGTGAAAACTGTCATTAACCGCAGATTTCTGCGACAGGCGGCAACGCTGCTTCAGAAATGTTTGAATGTTTGTTTACATCTGCTTGCTTTTGATTGGTCGAAAGTTGGACCGCGGATGTAACAGCACAAACCGCAACCGCAGAATAGTTAGAGTGTAAGAGGTTAGAAAAGCATGTCCGATATACCAAAAAGCTGTATCCCGGTAACTTTCGTGAGTAACAGAACGTACGGGAGGTCCTGTGATCTCTAGAGGTGTTGCCCCAGTAAGACCCTCCACTTTTAGAAGGAGAAGACTTTCGGTTCAGTGGACCCCAGACTATAATCTGTTGCAGTCAATGCTTCATGCGATGCGCTTAATCGGTGCGCCGAAGTAATTGTTACAACCAAAGAGGTTACAAGACAGTTTATTCGGTTTATTCAGTCAGTTCAGTTTCTGACTTCGTTAAGTGAAGAGCGCTTTGAAAAATGAAAAGGAAATGTGACATAACATCGGTTTTTGGGATCCCAAAACGGAAGTGGAGGGATACCTATGACATCGCAAAAGTTGTCCGTCCGTCTGTAAGCACGATAACTCTCGAAGGAATGAGATATTTTGATGAAACTTGGTGTGAGGATTCGTTGGGTCGTCGGACCAGTCAAGTTCGTAGATCCGTCTGTAAGCACGATAACTCTCGAAGGGAATGAGATATTTTGATGAAACTTGGTATGAGGATTCGTTGGGTCGTCGGACCAGTCACAGATATGACTTATAGGGGTAAACACACATGCTGAATCCATATCTGAACTTGGTTTTCTCAGGTGATTAGCTATTTGGCCTTAATCTGTTTCTGAATTTTAACTGTAAATATTTTCAAGGAGTCTGGCGATGACTGGATCTGGCTAAGACAAGACCCAGTTGTCTGGATCAGATATTGAATTTTTGGGATCCCATCGAAACCTTTGGTCTTGTTGCACAAGCAAGCAAGGGTAGATATTTCTGATGGTGACGTTGGCGGGTCGTCTGCGGATTGTTCGTCTGCCCCTGCGGGCTCAAATAACACGGAAGCAGTTCTTTTCCTTTTTGCTTTCCTTCTGCTCTGTCTGATTTGGTTCTATGAATAAGCTATGAATTAAAAGTGAGCCCCACCCACTGCCAGGCGGGAGCCTTATGGTGAGGCTGGAAGTATAATGATGTTTTTTTTTATTATTAAACGAATTGAATTGAAATTGAATTGAATTGAGTAGTTTAGCCCTGCTTGCCGTCCATAGAGACAATGATGTCTGCCACGAAAAGGTCATGGTTTTCGTCGAAAAATCGTCGTTTAGGTTTCGTTTTGTAGGCACTTAGTTTACTTGACAAAAACTCTAGGTCGGCTCTGTAAATATATTATGTATCTAAATACTTAAATACTTGGTTTGCTAATGCGTTACTGTAAAAAAAAAAAAAAAAAAAAAAAAAAAAAAATGCCCCTTAAAGATACAACAGTATGCCTAGTGGATGCGTCCTCGTTCGCAAGGGGCGGACTGACGGTCGACCGTTAGACTAATAAGTCCACGGGAAGATTTTTTTTAACCCCCCCCCCCCCCCCGAAAAAAAAAATCCTGGATACGGCCCTGAGTGGAGCTCAAGAACAGCTTTGGTAAGCGAAGCGACTTTTAGTCGAAGAGCTTGGTCACACTGGGCTCAAAAAGCCGCCTATTCGACAAACAACTGAAAATCCTTAGGGGATGTGAGATTTGATGGGCTTTGTGTCAGCTTGGGGATAATGAGCAGACTGTAATTAGGGGTGAATTAGGGTTCCGGTAACATGATTTTACATGCTGTTTTGCTCTAATTGATCTCCTGAATTTAAAATGACAACATTCAGAATTAGTTGTTACTTGTTCTTTTTTGGGATCCCAAAACGTAAGTGGAGGGATACCTATGACATCGCAAAAGTTGTCCGTCCGTCCGTCTGTCCGTCCGTCTGTAAGCACGATAACTCTCGAAGGGAATGAGGTATTTTGATGAAACTTGGTGTGAGGATTCGTTGGGTCGTCGGACCAGTCAAGTTCGTAGATGGGCTTTGTAGCTCTACATTTAGGGGTGGGGGAGGGGATTCAAATTAAGGGGCAAACAAAATATTTTGAAACAGCTAATGTGATAGTCGATTATGGGGTAAGAAGACATGCCGAGCACGATGGTGAAAACCATTTTGTCATCGGACAAGTAGTTCAACCGGAATCCGGACAAAACCGGAAAGTTTGTTGAAAGTAAAAGTTTTATTTGAAGTTGATTAGATATTCGATTTATGGGTAGGAAGACATGCTGAAGACGATGGTGAAAACTACTTTCTCGACGGACAATTATTTCGCCCGGAATCCGGCCCAAACCGGAAAGTTTGTTGAAAGTAAAAGTTTTATTTGAAATTGATTACATGTTCGATTTAGGGGTAGGAAGACATGCTGAAGACGATGGTGAAAACCATTTTCTCGACGGACAAGTATTTCGCCCGGAATCCGGCCAAACCGGAAAGTTTGTTGAAAGTAAAAGTTTATTTGAAGTTGATTAGATGTTCGATTTAGAGGTAGGAAGACATGCTGAAGACGGTGGTGAAAACTATTTTCTCGACGGACAAGTATTTCGACCGGAATCCGGCCCAAACCGGAAAGTTTGTCAAAATTAAAAGTTTTATTTGGAGTTGATTAGATGTTCGATTTAGGGCAAGAAGACATGCTGAACACTTATGTGAAAACAATTTTCTACCCGGACATGTAGTTCGCCCGGAATCCGGCCAAAACCGGAAAACTGTTGGAAGTCAAAGTTTTATTTCTAGTTGATTAGGTAAGCGATTTAGGGGTAAGAAGAGATGCTGAGTCCCTGTATGACAATCATATTTTACCCGGACATATAGTTCGACCGGAATCCTGCTGGAATCGGAAAATTTGTTTATAAGCTAATTTTCTGTTTGAAGTTGATTAGAGGTTCATTACTGGGAAAAGAAGATACCCTGATTTCGTCTTTGAGCTTTCTTTTTTCGCCGGACAAGTAGTTCTGGAGTTCGGCCGGAACCGGGCAATTGGCAGAAGTGGCAGGAAGTTTTCTTCAAAACAGATATGACTTATAGGGGTAAACACACATGCTGAATCCATATCTGAACTTGGTTTTCTCAGGTGATTAGCTATTTGGACTTAATCTGTTTCTGAATTTTAATTGTAAAAATGTTCAAGGAGTCTGGCGATGACTTGATCTGGCTAAGGAAAGACCCGGTTGTCTGGATCAGATATTGAATTTTTGGGATCCCATCGAAACCTTTGGTCTTGTTCTACTTTTGCAACCCAAAAAGCCAGGAAATGAGCCAAGTGTCACCAAGCACGAAGTCAAAAGTACAGATAGCGCAAAAAGGGGCGGAGCTTTCCTGACGGTCTAGCTACTAAAGCGCGAGTACCATCTAGTGCTTAGTTACGGAATTCAGCTTTTATGACAGAGAAAGAGCTCAGATGGCGATTGCTTGCCAAAGCTTGCTTCTTCGGGAAAGTCAGTAAATAACAAGGCGCTGGCGATAAGTTCCGATTTCGTTATAAGATATAATTAGTTAAGAATCCATAATTATTCTTTATAACAGTGCTATCCGAGTTGGAACTAGTTTTTTGGGATCCCAAAACGTAAGTGGAGGGATACCTATGACATCGCAAAAGTTGTCCGTCTGTCCGTCCGTCCGTCCGTCTGTCCGTCCGTCCGTCTGTAAGCACGATAACTCTCGAAGGGAATGAGATATTTTGATGAAACTTGGTGAGAAGGTTCGTTGGGTCGTCGGACCAGTCAAGTTCGTAGATGGGCTTTGTAGCTCTACATTTAGGGGTGGGGGAGGGGATTGAAATTAAGGGACAAACAGAATATTTTGAAACAGCTAATGTGATAGTCGATTATGGGTTAAGAAGACATGCTGAACACGATGGTGAAAACCATTTTGTCATCGGACAAGTAGTTCGCCCGGAATCCGGCCAAAACCGGAAAGTTTGTTGAAAGTAAAAGTTTTATTTGAAGTTGATTAGATGTTCGATTTATGGGTAGGAAGACATGCTGAAGACGATGGTGAAAATTATTTTCTCGACGGACAAGTATTTCGCCCGGAATCCGGCCCAAACCGGAAAGTTTGTTGAAAGTAAAAGTTTTATTTGAAATTGATTAGATGTTCGATTTAGGGGTAGGAAGACATGCTGAAGACGATGGTGAAAACTATTTTCTCGATGGACAAGTATTTCGCCCGGAATCCGGCCCAAACCGGAAAGTTTGTTGAAAGTAAAAGTTTTATTTGAAGTTGATTAAATGTTCGATTTAGAGGTAGGGAGACATGCTGAAGACGATGGTGAAAACTATTTTCTCGACGGACAAGTATTTCGACCGGAATCCGGCCCAAACCGGAAAGTTTGTCAAAATTAAAAGTTTAATTTGGAGTTGATTGGATGTTCGATTTAGGGCAAGAAGACATGCTGAACACTTATGTGAAAACAAGTTTCTACCCTGTCATGTAGTTCGTCCGGAATCCGGCCAAAACCGGAAAACTGTTGGAAGTCAAAGTTTTATTTCTAGTTGATTAGATAAGCGATTTAGGGGTAAGAAGAGATGCTGAGTCCCTGTGTGACAATCGTATTTTACCCGGACATACAGTTCGACCGAAATCCGGCTGGAATCGGAAAATTTGTTATAAGCTAAATTTCTATTTGAAGTTGATTAGATGTTCATTACTGGGGAAAGAAGATACCCTGATTTCGTCTTTGAGCTTTCTTTTTTCGCCGGACAAGTAGTTCTGGAGTTCGGCCGGAACCGGGAAATTGGCAGAAGTGGCAGGAAGTTTTCGTCAAAACACTTATAGACTTATAGGGGTAAACACGCATGCTGAATCCAAATCTGAACTTGGTTTTCTCAGGTGATTAGCTATTTGGCCTTAATCTGTTTCTGAATTTTAATTGTAAAAATGTTCAAGGAGTCTGGCGAAGACTGGATCTGGCTAAGACAAGACCCGGTTGTCTGGATCAGATATTGAATTTTTGGGATCCCATCGAAACCTTTGGTCTTGTTTTTTCCGTCAGCATAACACTGAGGTAAAATAAACCTTCAAAGCAAAAGATTCCAAACTAAAGATATGAATTTTCAGCTCCGTTGACAAAATCTGAGTAGAAATTCTTTGCAGTGCGAGGTGTCCTTTAAAGTTCAACTGAAAAGCTAACGTATTTTTGTATCATTTTATTCAGTAGCCTACAACTGCATTAATTTTTCACTATATGCTCAACTGTAATGCTCAGAATGTCTACGGCCGTCCTCGCAACGTAAAGTTCTACTGTGACGCGGAAAATTTGAATCGCAACACAAGCGCGGCTTTTCAATGGCCAGCGGTGGGCTCGGTAATCACTGGTCTCTGCGCCAACACTTACTTTCCGTAAATCACTTTCGTCAAGCATACAACACTGGACAGAAAAAGTCCACTATACGAAAATCGGTTATTCGTGGATAGCGGAGCAACGAAGTAACGCATTTTGGAGAATGCTTTTACAGACATGGCCACGCAGAGCATTCTTCTCCTGAGCGTGACATTTTCAAACTAGGGATGTTTGTTTCTGGAGGTTTGCACATGCAGACTCCAAGACAAAAAGCGCAATTCATTCTAATCTTGTACAGCGCTGGCCGGATCGTATTGGAATTTCTTCTAGATATACGTTTGGTCAAAATATTCCAGAAGAAGGGTTGATTGAAGACATTTGTTCATTTCTAAAATTGTTCGGTACTGAAATAAGGACAGATGCAAAATGGAGCAAAAATCATAGCTTGGAAACACTATTTCGTATTTGGATTGGGTTTTCTGCAGGCAATGTTAACGGAACTCATACAGATAGGGGTGATACTTGGTACTCTTCATTCAGGTGTCCTTTAAGCAAAGTGCGATATTGTTTATACTTATTTTGCCGACAAGTTGGATTTTGACGCAGAAGTAAGATAACTAGAATAAAGTTGATCATGACAGGACCTGATTTTATAGAACAAAGAATCGATTCTTTTGCTCTTCAGGTAATATGCCTTTTCTCTGACAACAGCAACAAACAGCCCTGAAGAACTGCCCGGTAGACGCCGCTCTTAATAATCTCTAAACCAGATGTTATGCTGTGACAACCTTTCTTACACACGCGGGCCCGAGAATATTCTTGATGACTATAGGGGTATTCTCGCCGTTCCCCGAGGACTCCACTTAAGGAGTCCTCGCGTTTTTGTTTGTCCCGGGGACTCACTCCCCGGATTTTCGCGGGTCCCCACGGACGGGGAATGCTCCTATCATCATCACCCTCATCGGAAAGGACCCCCGTTTCAGATTTGGATGGGAAAAATATTCTTTGAGCCCAAGCTGACTTTGAAACATTTATTCAAACAATGTTTACAACGGATACATCAGCTACGACTCTTAATCAGCGATATTTCGGCCCGTCTTGGCAAGGGGCCTCGTCAGGCTGTCAATTCTCTGGTTCAACTTCGGGGAAGGAAACAAACCTGTAATCAGGTTTGGAGGGGAATAAATTCTTGCTCCTGTTGGTGCAATATATGTTAATTAAAAACAATCAGAAGAAACAAAACCAAAAATAAAGTGGATCCAGATTAATTTCGCCAACCGCACATTTTTTTTTTCGAACAAAATCTATTGTGGAACCATTCCCCGTGTTCTCGCTGTTTCTGTACTTGGAGTCAGGGTTGCCACGTGACTCAAATAAAATGTACTATCCAAGTACCAAAAAGGTACTACCAGGGGAGAAAATGTACTACCTAAAAAAAGTTTTTTAGCGTGTTGCGCTTCGCGCAACACGCGCATTGCCTTCCCTTGCTGCTACTGTGAATGCCTTTAGCACGACCCTATAAATATGGCCTGAATCGAACCTTCGTCAAAACTAGGGTTTTTCCTACTTAAACAAATTCCGGTTAGGTAAAATCTATAGAAATACTATATCATTTCTTACAACAGAAAACGAAATCATCCTCTTTTCTCCTCTTCTTGTCTGTTCTTGCAGATTGGCCTATTGCAATTAGGAGACAAGGGCAGGGGCGTCACGACTGGGGGGACGCCCCCCTCCCAGTGTTGTCAGCCAGTCGATAAAAAGTAACCGAGTCTGCGCGAAGCGCTGCGATTTTTCGTCAAAAAAGTTGATTTTTTTCACGAAAACAGTCGGTTATTCTGAAGATCAATCGTTTTTTGGTTAAAACAGTCTGTTTTTCCAAAAATCGGTTGAATTTTTTCAAAACCATATTATTTTTCTTCTTGAAAACAGCCGGTAAAAGTAGGTAAGTCGATAAACGCCTTATCCCCCCCCAAAAATTTTTTTTTTTTTTGGCTAGTAACGCCTCTGGGCAAGGGATCAAAAATGTATTTAATAATGTGGACAAATGCGTAATGTAGTATTTCATGACAGTTCTAAGACCCGAAGATGCGGTTTGGAGAAAAGCGCTAACAGTTTCAAGAACTTATGACACCAGGACCCTTGCCGATAAGGATCGAAATACAGCTATAATAAAATTCAGCTGACGTATCCATTTTGCACTGTCAAATATTGACTTAACTAGCTCACAAAGATTAGATTAAAGTAGTCAGATCCAATGACCAAATGTTTCAGATAAAATGAGTGAAATGCAACTAGCCCCACATCATCTTAGACAGAAATTTGTAAAAAAAAAATTAAGTAGTAGCTTTCTTAAAATGTACTACGAAAGTACTACTTTTTTCAAATGTACTACCAACTCACTACTTTGAAAAAAATGTACTAAAAAGAGTACAATTGTACTACCGGTGGCAACCCTGTTGTAGTCCGCGTGGAGTGACTCCCGCTATTCCAGCTGTTCCCTCTGATTCCCCGAGGAGTCCTCGGGGGACGGCGAGAATACGCCTTATCTCTCCCTTCCGATGCAGAATCTCCGGGTACCTGTGAGAGAAAGGAAGAAACGGTGTCACAGCTGCACTGACTGATTTGAGTTTACTCCTTCTTCTTAAAGCGGGCCACAAAAAATGGTATTTCTGCCACATACACAATGCTAACCATCCCTACTGTCACTATGAATGTTTAAAACCATTAAAAACACCGTAAAACAATGAGCAAATAAAAAATAACCCACCAAATTTCCTAGGTTTGAAATAACTCTGTCTGGACTAAATCTCAGCCGATTATCCCGGACAGCTGTTATGGCACGTAGGGAGCCGAGGGTAAAATAATAATTTCCATCTAATGCTCCAACTGTTTATTACTAATAGAAATAAATTAAAAAACCAAAGACCAGTGTGGTACCTCTGAAGACATACAAAAATTATCGATTAGGTCTTTTAATTCTTTGCTAATCAATCCTGGAAAATCTCGTCATCTAGAAAAGAAGACTTTCGGCGTGGGTTTTTTCGAACCGAAACAGCAACCCGGCAATCGCGTTCAGTTCAAAATAAACCTGTGGCATGCGATAACTAAGAAAAGGTAAACGGAATGTTTGGATTAGATCGCTGGAGTGTTTTGGACTTAGTCATATAGAGAATTCCCTCTGCGGCTTGCCTGTACTGACTTGGGGAATAATGTTTAACCACCTTATTCTCCGGCTCAGGTGTTGACTAACTTTAGCCGATTATTTACTGGTCGTGACGTCACACGAAAAGTCTATATTTTCCATTTACTAACGGAACTGATTGTCCCTAGAACGGTGTATAAGTATAAACGCGTCCGGCGCCTCGCTGGCCGCTCGGCTCTATATATGTAGGTACAAATATATATTCTGCAACATTAATTTAATCGAATTTTCCTATTTCTTTCATGACGTCATGCAAACGTCGTGGGCTGTAGATAATCGGCTAAAATTTAGTCAATGCCCCAAACTCCGGAGAGGAGAACTGACGAACATTCTTGTTTTGAATCCCTAAATTCCTTTGGCTACCTTCTATCCCTGGACTTTAGCTAGAGCGATAAGAATCCTCGCAGAATAGCCTTATGATCGCCTTATGATCTTCATGAAAACTTGAATCTTAATTAGAGATTCAGTTCAGTTCATGCACAGGACCTGCACGATGCTAACTGTGACATTCCTGTGATGTTAGTTCGTAGTTCATTTGTTCCAAGGTTACGGTAACAGATCGGATAGTCGCCAGTACCAATTCCTTACCATAAATAGCTACATGTAGCAAGCAACTTCCTTCGAAGAGCTGTTTTGTTACTTCTTGATTGTGGCTGAAAATCGTCAGAAAACCACTTGTCATTTAAGTTGATTCTTTTCGTTTGTTTTTTTTTTAGTTATTATTGACGCAGAATCATGCTTTTTCTTTCTGGCTAATAAAAAAATGTAATTACAGCTAAATACAGCAACCTGCTGTCTCTGAAGGGCCATCTTTTCATTTCTTTTTTAGTTTGTTACCTCATGATTGGCAATTAGGGTGTAAAAAAAATGAGATTGCAACTTCGATTGTCAATTTTACCTTCGGCAAGGCACTTATTCGGTCCTGAAGTTAACGTTTTGCGGCGGGCTTGGAGTTTAGCCCCAGTTTGTATCTTGCCCTGTTGTAATTTAGTCTTTGCGTTTATATCTTTTTAGCTGATGTAGGTCTATTGCAGTTGTTGTTTTGTTTTTTCTCTCCTTTTCTTCTTTTCATACTCCATTTAAAGGACACCTGAATGAAGAGTTCCAAATATCAACCCTATCTGTATGACTTCCGTTAACATTGCCTGCAGAAATCCCAATCCAAATACGCAATAGTGTTTTCATGCTATGATTTTTGCTCCATTTTGCATCTGTCCTTATTTCAGTACCGGACAATTTTAGAAATGAACAAATGTCTCCAGTCAACCCTCTTTTGATATATTTTTTAACCAGCTAAGCCCAAACAAATATCTAGAAGAAATTCCAATACGTTCCGGCCAGTGCTGTACAAGATTTGAATGAGTTTCGCTTTTTGTCTTGGAGTCTTCATGTGCAAACCTCCAGAAACGAACATCCCTATTTTGAAAACGCCACGCTCAGGAGAAGAATGCTCTCCATTGCCATGTCTGTAAATGCATTCTCCATGGTGTGTTCAAGTATGGTTTCATTGTTGTCCTTTAAGACGATTTTTTTGTCACACAAAAGGGTAATAAATATATCATCATCATCATCAGTATCGAAAACCCCTGTTGACTATAGGAACTGCTTTATTCAAAACTCTCGTAACAACTGAACAAACTACCGAGTCCCGACCCCTTTCATATACAGACACGCAAATGACATAACGGGATGGATGGCAATATGTCGGAGAATTAATGAATGACAAGGGGTAGGAGACTCTAACGTATGATAGGCTTCGTTCACAACAACCCCAATTGTGGTTCAGTATGCCCCTAAGGATCGCAAGCGGTGATCGAAACATCATGGATCCTTGGTAGGCTATAATGGATTAGCTAAGCAGATGATTTAGTTTCTCGTCTTTCAGAATGATGTGGTGGAGCGGGTTCAGCCAAGGTCGTTGTGTTTTGTCAAATTTTAAAGCGAGAAGATCTCCATAAAACAAGCAGCAATCGCGGTTGCTGTTGCGGTTAGTATGTTCTCCATTCACTCCCTTTCAGCAACAGTGTTATAATCTGTTCAGAGCGGGTTATGAACGAGATCTTTCGCTATGATAAATAGGAGCATGAATTCCTTCATTAGCTTAAAGTCCCGTTACAATCGTAGTCCAATTTTCTGCTTTTGCTTCATGCGAACCCGTCCTATGTTTTTATCTACAGCGCAACACTGTAAAAAGTTTTTCCGAGTAAGGATTAAAGTTAACTGCAGGATCTGCTACTGGGAATAATCTTATCTCTGCTGAGATAAGATTAATCCGAATTCGAGATAAGGTTATCTTTTTAGAGACAAGATTAATCCCAGTAGCAGATACTGCAAGATTTTTGCTTACAGTGTAGGCAAGATCTCAGGCATCAAATTTGTATTCAACGTACGACACATTTCGAACGAGAAAGAAAGTAAAAGCAAATGAGGCAATCGAAAATTTTGCGAAAGCTAAACTTTTGAGTGGAAAGAAGGATGGGGCCTCGGATGGGGAAAGGAACTTGTATGGAAGTTCGAGAGTGCCCTCTTCACTATGTTTTCGATAACGGTGGATTTGATGGATTTATGATGCTGCACATCCCGATGAAAAACTATCTCAAACTAATTATTAGTAGAATGAAGTTGTACGAAAAGTAGCATAAAGTACGAACTGATGCTACTACGTGCTTCTATGTCAGGGCTACCGTGTTGCTGCATTTTACTGAATGCTACTATTAGCAAGACAGGATCCTACTGGATATTACTGCTTAAGAATGGCCCAGTCCGAGGCACATTAAATGATAGTATTCGTTACTATTACATATAGCAACATGCAACTTTTTGGTATCTATCATACAACTACGCAGGCTACAAATTTTTCAACGGGATTTATTGCGTATTCAACGAGCGGTAAGACGAAGACTCTCAGAATGTCTGCTTTGCGGATGCAGTGCTTCAAGAAAAGTTTTAACACGTGTATTCCGACGTTAGTCATTTGATGGCCGATATTTTTTTCCTTCCATCTTTTTGTCGCCCCATGTACAAGTCGCGCCTGTAAAGTGCCATTTGTTTATTAGTATTTCAAATCCGTGCATATTTTACGCTCGTTTTAGACTAGAAAGAAGTTCTAACAACAAAACCGGGCGGAAATGCGCACGGATTTTAAAAATACGATGGCATATAGCCTACTCAGCGTGTGAATGCACCATTACTCATCCCTTTCCCCATTTAAAGCCTTTTGACAGTATAAAAGACGGATTAGGCCGACCAAGTTTTGCGGAACCACGACTGTTATGGCTAAGCAACATTGTCTAATGGGGTCATCACTTCCTAATCGTTGTGTGTCTTTTAATAAACTGATCAGAGATAGGCCTACCGTAAATAGGATGTGTACAGGATGTGTAGCGTGAATGAATGAATGATTTATTTGTACATTGTAGCCACCAGACCACCATGCAACAAAACAAAACAAAAAATGAACAATCTTACATGCGTATATACACACTCTTAATATTTTTAATTTACTCTGAGTAATTCATTAACACTAAAAACACAACTTCCCCATCAAAAGAAATCTTTCCGGTGTTTAAAAGCTAACCTGAGGAATTCCCAACATTTCTTATTTCTTTAAAATCTTTACTTACCATCATTTTAATAATCCATTTCTTATAGTTCCCCCCACCCCGAAAATCTCCTCCCTTAGTTCCTGTAACTCTCAACCAGGCCCGTATCCAGGAATTTATTTCGGGCGGGGGGGGGGGGGGGTTATTGCCTGCTGCTCGGACAAAAAGGTACAAAAAACACATAGATCAGAGGGAAAAGCCTATACAAATCGTTCTTTTTGTGTGGGGGATTCAACCCACTACCCCCCCCCCCCCCGGATACGGCATTGCTCTCTACAATCACACAAAAGGCGGCATGTTCAAGTTTCATATGACTACCACAGTGTCAGGGCGCTGTTGCAACGCAAGACAGTTTTGTTTATTGTTCAATATACTAATTCGGCAACACATAGCAGTGAATTATGCCAAACAGAAGATGGGATACGAAAAGATCATACTAAAACATAATATTTTATGAGTTGCGTTTTTGCAGATCCACGGTATCTGTTACAAGGTAACTGGATCTGCATTTTGTCGTTTCGCAGTTACCGTGGTGCCTGATACCACAGTGGCTTTGCAAAAACGACAATTACGGAATTAGCGTTTTTAGAAGTCGTCCCAAAAGAAATACTGATATTCGTTCATATCAGAAATGCCAAACTGGTATTCATTATAATGCTAATGATTGAAGTGTGACGAATATTTCAGATCCCACTTTCAGTTACTACGGTCGGGACCATGGGATCTGAATGTCAGATACCGCGACAACTCGCCAGATACCACGATAACTGCAAAAACTTTTTGATCGTGGTATCAGTTACCACGGTAACTGCGAAAACGACTTACGATTCTCGGAGCGCTTGAACATACAGGTATGTTCCTCGGTTGGAAGGCCGGTGTGAGATGACTCAGCGTTTCTGGCGTTCTGTTGCAGGTTCCATTTCGAAGGAAGGTACTGGTGTGAGGCATCGAGCTACGTATATAACTATAACTAAACAAAATTATTTGCTTATGCAATTCTACGTTCTGTTTATAAGACGCACTGTTTGATTAAAAGGTACGGTTTAAATATATTTTACTTCTTTTTGTCTAGACCGTGGTATCTGTATAAACGCAACTAAGGTATTTTCGTGTATTCCATTGCACATTTGTGGAGAGTAGTAAACTATCTACAAAAGTTGCCTTCTGCAGATACCATGCAGGAATTGCTTATCTTGAGTGACAACTTTTTTCCCACCAATTCGAAAAAAAATAGTTTCTTGTGTTATTGATGATGAAGTGAGGTGAAAAAAACATACTTCAACCAGTTTATACATTTAAAAACACTAAGTATTGTTTCAGCCAATTAAATTGACTATGCCAAATTTAAGATCGCTAAAATAAAATCAGCTGACTTGTCCGTTTAGTGAAACCAGATATTACGATCAGTGTTGCCACTTTTCTTTGACGTAACCTAAGATATTTGGCCGCAAAATCACCGAAAAATCTGCGACATTCTGGCGCAACACAAAATTTTATCCTTTTTTTAGGTTCCAACGAAAAACTCTTCGGTTTTAAGGTTCCAGTTTTCTCTTATACGAGGAGCTAATAATCTTCAAAAAACAAAAAAACCTTTTTCCGAAAGGAACAGCCTTGAAATTTACCAAATTGCTTTGGATTGCAGAACATGCGAAATTGGCAGAAGTGCCATTTCATGTGACAAATTTTTCACAATTGTGAATCTGGGGAGAAGTCGAAAACCTGTGATAATCGCAGAACTTGTGAGACCAGTGGCAACACTGATTACCATGTATACACACTACAGTTCTTTCATTTTTTTCCCGTTGAGATTTGGGATCTGTGTGGAACAGACCAAATCACAAAGAGTCCTTGTTCAGCCAATTGTGTCTAGTTGGACTTCGTAAGTGTATGAAAACAATTATTTTTTTTTTTATTTTTCATTGCCCTGTCTTTGTGCACTCTTGTGCAATATGAAGTGAAATAAATCAGTAATGATAATAATCGCTGGAACCCTATTGAATTTTTCAATTTTCGTTAAATGTTCTTTCGGTTTGCCAAATATCTGCTACGCCCCCCCCCCCCGGACAAGGAACAGCCATCTCGGTTTGAAGTTTTGTATAGCTGATCCGGCTGCGGCTGTCCTTAGGTCCATGAATAGAATGAAACAAAGTTGTAGTCATCTATGGAGCTCCATGATGTTTTGGTTTAGTGAGTTTTAATTATTTTGGTTATTGTTGTTGTGTTTCTATCTTTTTTCGTTTACACGGATTACAAATACAACTAGACCTACGTTGCCCGGGCAACACTTTGGTTTTGTTTCTTCGCTGTCGGTTAAATGCTGAAATTGTCAACTTATCGAAGCTTTTAAAACGGTATGTTCTAAAAAGAATAATCACATAATCAAAAGCTTTTCTTTAGCGTTGTAAAACCAACAACAAAACAATATCGGAAGAAGGCTATCCGTAACGTTTCGGGATTAAAATTCCATAGATGACACTATTAATTATTACAAAACTACCTTATTGTTTTACATTACCGTATCGTTTGTACCCGTTGCGTAAACAGTTAATCCTAGGTTATAGCGATAGACCATCGATACAAACTTTCTTACTGTCATATTTACAGAAATCGAATACAATGTGCACCAATTTTCAAAAATTTCTAGCCCCTCGTGAACCGATCTTACTTACAAGTCCGTCTCCCGTGATTGACATCAAATTCACCGGAAACAAATAATGGATACACCAGCTATCAAAAGTTGCAAACCCCTCATCGCTGAAGATGATTATAGCATAAAAGCCGATTATTACTGTCCCATGCATGTCTTACAATTGGGAATAAAATTGTTCTTACCATCGAATACACCTGAGACAAATAACAGGTATACCAACTAGCAAAAGCTGCAAACTCCTCGTTGCCGAAGATGATTACGAGCTAACAGTCGACTGTTGCTTACAGTCGACTTTTGCTTACAAGTCCCTTACATGTCTCACAACTGGTATCGCCTATTTTTGGTTTCAGTGTGTACCTTACTGCTGAAGTTGTCAGCCCCTTGAAACTTTCAAACTGGTTTATCTCATGAAGGATTTTTGTTCAAAAAATGGATGGCATATATTTTGATCAGCTCTTCAAGGGCTATCGATTGCCCTAACCACAACAAAAGCATATCGGAAAAAGGGACTAAATTGACTTTGCAGTCAGTTGAACTTTATCCTTTTCAATCGTAGACATCGTGACGGATGAAAACTTGGAATAATATCCTATATAATCTGGTTGGTATTATAAAGCTATCCGTAACTTTTTAGGATTAAAATACCATAGATGACACTTTTAATTATTACGAAACTACCTTGTTTTACATTACAGTATCGTTTGTACCCGTTGCGTTAACAGTAAATCCTAGGTTACAGCGATAGACCAACGATACAAACTTTCTTACCGTCAGATTTATATAAATCGAATACAATGTGCAACAATTTGCACAAATTTCTAGCCCCTCGTGCACCGATTCTACTGACAAGTCCCTTTCCCGTGATAGACATCAAGTTCACCGGATAAAAATAATGGGTACACCGACTAGCAAAAGTTGCAAACCCCTCATCGCTGAAGATTTGTGTAGCATAACAGCCGATTATTACTTACAAGTCCCTTGCATGTTTTACATTTGGGAACCAAATTGTTCATAAAATGACAGGTACGCCAACTAGCGAGAGCTGCAAACCCCTCATTGCCGAAGATGATTATGAGCTAACAGTCGCCTGTCGCGTACAAGTCCCCTAAATGTCTCACGACTGGTATCGCCTATTTTTGGTTTCAGTGTGTACCTTACTACTGAAGTTGTCAACCCCTTGAAACTTTCAAACTGGTGTATCTCATAAAGGAATTTTTTTACCAAAAAATGGATGTCATATACTTTGATCAGCTCATCAGCGGCTATCGATTGCCGTCGAAGTTGAACTTTATCCTTTTCAATCGTAGATATCGTGACGGATGAAAACTTGGAACAATATCTTATATAATCTAGTTGATATTATAAAGCTATCCGTAACTTTTCAGGATTAAAATACCATAGATGACACTATTAATTATTACAAAATTACCTTATTGTTTTACATTACCGTATCGTTTGTACCCGTTGCGTAAACAGTTAATCCTAGGTTATAGCGATAGACCATCGATACAAACTTTCTTACTGTCATATTTACAGAAATCGAATACAATGTGCACCAATTTACAAAAATTTCTAGCCCCTCGTGAACCGATTCTTACTTACAAGTCCGTCTCCCGTGATTGACATCAAATTCACCGGAAACAAATAATGGATATACCAGCTATCAAAAGTTGCACGCCCCTCATCGCTGAAGATGATTATAGCATAAGCTTTTTAAACGGGATGTTCTAAAAAAATTAATCATATGATCGAAAGGTATTCTTCAGCGTTGTAAAAACAACAACAAAATAATATAGGAAGAAGGGACTAAATTAACTTTGCAATCAGTTGTACTTTATCCTTTTCAATCGTAGACATCGTGACAGATGAAAACTTGGAACAATATCTTATATAATCTAGTTGGTAATAGAAAGCTATCCGTAACTTTTCAGGATTAAAATACCATAGATGACACTATTAATTATTATGAAACTACCTCATTGCTTTACATTTTCGTTTGTATCCGTTGTGTAAACAGTTAATCCTCGGTTACATTGATAGACCATCGACACAAACTTTCTTACCGTCAGATTTATAGAAATCGAATACAGTGTGCACCCATTTGCAAAAATTCCTAGCCCTTCGTGAACCGATTCCTACTTACAAGTCCCTCTCCCGTGATATACATAAAGTTAACCGGAAACAAATAATGGGTACACCAGCTAGCAAAAGCTGCAAACCCATCATCGCAGAAGATGATTGTAGCATAACAGCCGATTATTACTTACAAGTCCCATCATATCTTACCATTGGGAACCAAATTGTTCTTACCATCGAATACACCGGAAACAAATGACAGGTATACCAACTAGCAAAAGCTGCAAACCCCTCATTACCGAAGATGATTATGGGCTAACAGTCAACTGTTGCTTAAAAGTCCCCTATATGTATCATAACTGGTATCGCCTATTTTTGGTTTCAATGTACCTTACTATGAAGTTGTCAACCCCTTTGAAATTTTCAAACTGGTGTATCTCATGAAGGAATTTTTGTACCAAAAAATGGATGACATATACTTTGATCAGCTCATCAATGACTATCGATTGCCGTCGAAAAAAAAATTCTACCTGTCTTAGTTCAAAAGTTGACTTTTTTGCCGTAGGCCAACTTTCTAACGTCACGACTTAGAAAGGAGCAAAGGATAAGCTCTAGTTTCTTTAGCAATGAGAGAACTTTTAAAGTTTAAGAGGCACATCTGATACCGTTACTCTACCACAAACCAAAGTGCAAAAAATTTTGTTTATAAACTCAGCTGAAATCGTCGCAGACATGGACAGAAACAATAGATGGCAGCACTTTCGGACCCGTGGGAAAAAGCCAATTTTTTTGTCTCTGTAGATTTTTCTATTTATCACTCAAAGAAGATATGTTGGCTGTGGGGCCGGCTAACTGCCGCATATATTTAACACTTATAGATTTTAGTCCATCTTCAATTTGAAACTGGTGCCTGCCTACTTGCGTGCTAGAACGGAGCTTTCCACTCGAAAGCAGAAACATCTTTTGATGAAACGAAAGGTTCGCTACACAACTTCAGATAGTCCTCTCTGACATAGGCTATACAACTCCACTTCACTTCGCAAACCGTAGGCTCTGGATCGAGGACAAGCAAAAACCATCCTTATTGGCCCCAGGCAAGAGTTCTACGGAGCTTTCCAAAATGTAATGTCATATTCATCAATCCGGCCTAAGGTCCACACTTTCCGTAAAAACCGTACAGGTTAGACCCTTCTCAGTTACCAGGAATAAAATGAAATCGGAGTCATAGGAAAAAAAAAAAATAAAACAAAAAAAACGAGGACAAAACCAAAGTGTTGCTCTCGCAACACAATTCAGTTAAATTCAAATGTGTGCCCAGCAGTCTTTTGCAATCAGGTGAGCGTGGTCCACTTGTGGGGGGGGCGTCTATTAGGCTCGGTCTTGGGACAAAATCTACATAAAACTCGTGTACTGCTTTTTATGGCACTTGAGCTTACTCAAGTGCCATATAGCGATTGTAATTTCTGTCCGTCAGTCGGTCCCGGTTTTGCTAGTTCGGGCACTTCCAGATAAGCTAGGACGATGAAACTTGGCAGGCATATCAGGAACTGGACCGGATTAAATGAGAAATGGTCGATTCCCCGATCCGACCATCTGGAGGGGAGTGGAGGGAGGGGGAATCCGGAAAAATAGGAAAAATGAGATATTTTTAGCTTACGAATGGGTGATCGGATCTTAATGAAACTTGATATGTGGAAGGACTTCGTGTCTCAGACCCTCCATTTTAAATCCAGGCCGGATCCGGTGACATTGGGGGGAGTTGGAGGGGGAAACCGGGAATCTTGGAAAACACTTAGAGTGGAGGGATCCGGATGAAACTTGGTGGAAAGTACAAGCAAAAGTCCTAGATACGTGACTGATATAACAGGAACGGATCCGCTCACTTTGGGGGAGTTGGGGGGGGGGGGCAGAAGTCCGAATTTGTAGTGATCCCCCGAGTTCCGCGCTTCCTGATGTGCTGGGATGATGGAAATTGACAGGCATGTCTGGGACCCGACCTGATTAAATAGGAAATCGTCAATTCCCCGATTCGACCATCTGGGGGGGGGGAGTGGAGGGAGGGTGAAGCCAAAATTTTAGGTATTTTTAGCTTGCGAACGGGTGATCGGATCTTGATGAAAGTTGATATTTAGGATGACCTCGTGTCTCAGACATCTCACTTTAAATCCGGGCCGGATCCGATGACACTGGGGGGAGTTGGAGGAGGGAGCCGGAAATTTTGAGAAACGCTTAGAGTGGAGGGATCGGGATGAAACTTGGTGGGAAAAACAAGCACGAGTCCTAGACACGTCATTGACATAACCGGACCGGATCAGGGCACTGTGGGGGAGTTGGGGTGGGGGTCCGGATTTCTAGCGATCCCCCCAGTTCGGCATACTTCCTGGTGTCCTAGGGCGATGAAACTTGGCAGGTATGTCAGGGATCCAAACAGATTGACTTGAGAACAGCCGTTTCTCCGACCCGACGATCTTGGGGGGAGTGGGTGGATGGGGAGTCCGGAATCTAGTGGCGTGCATAACTTTTGAACGGTTGATCGGATTTGAATGAAACTTGTCTGGTGAGCTATCACCTCGGACGTTCAGTGTCACGTCCGGGTCGGGTCCGATACCTGTGGGGATGGGGGGGGGGAAGTCAAGAAACTCTAAGAGTAGAGGGATTGGGACGAAACTGAATGGATGGAACAAGCATTAGGCCTAGATGAAATTGACGGAGCCAGATGGTTTCGGGGCTCTGTGGGGGAGTTGGAGGGGGTTTCCTGGAATTCCGGTAGTCGTGAGTTAGAATAGTTCCAGATGTAAAACGACAACGAAACTTTGCAGGCATATTAGCGACCCGAATTTTCTTGACTTAAGAACCTGACACAACATACCCCTGGAAACTTCCGTTCCTAGATCCGAGCATTTTTTGGGGAGCAAGAGAAGAGAAATATGGAAATTGACTTCTGTAAATTGCAAACGAGTGGTCTGATTCGAGTGAAACTTCATGGGTGATACGAATCGATGGCCTCGACATGTAAAACATGCGTTCGAACCATATACGACCACACCACGATTAGGGGAATTGGGGGTGGGGGGACTTTTGACATGCACAAAAACCAAACGGATGGACCGAATGGGATGCAAATTCGACAGTGCCGAGTTTATGCGTCCTAGATTTGTTATTTGGCGTCCGGGCCGGATTCAGCCAAGGTAGGGGGGGTACTGGAAACTTGCATATAGGCTATGCTCCAATTTCAGTAAAACTTGATGGACAGGAACAGGGAATTGGGCCCGAACCGGCTCCGACAACGTTGGTGGGAGGGGGGGGGGGGTACCGGAACTTTCCAAAAATGCTCAGATTCGAGTGAAACTTGATAGATGGTACAAAAGAAGATGCTTTAGGTGGTCGATATTTTTTATTCCGAACCAGACTCGGCCACGGTAGGTGGAGATAGAGTGAGTACCGGAAATCGTGTAGCACGTCTAGGGATCAAACAAATGGATTTATTGGGATGAAAGTTTGAACAGTCATGTGCATTTGCTACAGACAATCGAGACGATGCCGGAACTGCTCAGAAATGAGTGAAACTAAATATCCAGATCCAGATAACCGGTTTTACGCATCTGTAGCATGAGACGCGAAAACTCTTTCGGAGCATAACGAACATGGAAAATAGTGAAATATGGCAAATGCAAAGATTAGTGAGGTGTCGTTCTTGTACAGCCTACTCGTACAAGTGCCATATGAGCTCGTAGCTCTTGTTCTGTCATGGCTTCATTATTTATTTTGGCTTCCCCCTGTTTTCGATCACTAATCATGGTCATTGTTTTTCCGATGTTTTTTTCAATCACTTTTTATGCTGGCGGTAACGAGCTAGCAGATGGTAGAATCATCTGTAAACTCCCCTTACACCTGTCTGTCTGTCGGTGCCCAGCGGGTTTGGATTGATCACCGAGTGTGGCGCTGAATTTAAACAGGAGAGACAATTCTTCATTTTTCTACCGGGATGATCGGTCTTCCGGGATCTGACATACAGAAGCGATGAATATACAGTCTGATCTGCCGTCGAGGGATTAGATGGATGGTGGGGAAGGTAAACAAACCACGGGCTATTGTAGGAGTGTTTGGTGGTTTCAGTTTCGGTTTTAATTTGTTTCTGAATTCGAAGCAAAAGAAAAGTATCTTCGGTAAGCTCGAGTGGAGAGACAAGCTCAGTTGTTGGTCATAATAATAAATAATAAATTATGCAAATCTTCGTATTAATAAAAACAGCGAGTTTTGAAGAAGAAATAAAACGACCTTTATGTGAATCGCACAAGTGGTGAGTGACCATTGTGTTTAATTCATCTTCTAAAGCACGATTCGCAGAAGATAGAATATTGATTAAGAAGCCGGTGTTGAATAAGAAGATTTTGGATGATTGTAGGTTAAGTGAACTATCGAATAATGGGATTGGCCCATCGTTTGAGGTAGGTGAGGTTAGACGGTAGTGAAGGCAAGGTTAACGGACCAGGAGATTCAGCAGTGGTTGTGGGAGGTGAGCTCAACCACTTATTTGAGGATTTGTGCTCAGTCTAAGAATTTATGGATGGGGGGAGGAAGTTTATTTTCAGGCTGGTTTAGGACCTGATGAACTGAAGGATGGTGAGTTTTGGGCAGATGCTTTACCGGTGGGTGCAAGAAGAAAATAAATTGATCGAATGAAGTGCGGTTCTGGTCCTTATTTTTGCCCGTTATGCGGAAAGATTGATGAAGATATGGAACACTTGGTTTGTTTTTGTAGTGAGTTGGGGAATCTAACGAGAGAAGTTTCTGCTAAGGAGATTCTTGAAGGGGGGTCTCGGAAAGATTTGATGGGTAGCAAAGTGTTCCAAGAGTTGTGTGGGTTGGGTAGATTCCTCAAGGTTGCCATGGATTACCGTGAACGTTTTATTGTGGGTTTATGTTGTGGTAGGGATAGGTATTAGTTTGTCTTATAGTTATTTAGTTACTAGAACTATGAGCTGAGTGTTGAAAATTTGGACTGGTACAGTTAGAGTGCTTGTTTATTTTTATATTTTTGTCCCGCTTTTTTGAGAATACAATCATTTATTGGCGTGGGTGGGTTAGAGTGGGTTACCCACCCTCCGACAACTTCTGCACCGGAATTACGGAAATACCAAAACTGCGGCGTATTTTGCTGCCTGCCATCCTCCAATTTACTAGGTTTGTACCAATTCGTCGGTAGTCGATTATGATACGCTCCAACCTATCTCTACTATTTACAAATAATTATAATGATAGTATTAACTGAGTAACCCTTGTAAATTCTGGACTCAGCTGTAATTTGTACTTTTTGGCACTTCTATCACTCCACATCCAGGAATCAAAACCGTTCTTTGGTACAACAAACAAGATAGCATTTGAGCAATCTGCCAGCTACAGAGGTGGTTTATTTTAGCAGCCACAACACCCTTTATCTCTCAGCTCTATGGAATTAATGATTTTCATTCGTGACTTAGATTTTTTGAATTTCCGCGCCTTGCAAGGACAATCTCCGAAATCCTCTCCGCCAAGACGCCGAAGAAGCGATAACAAGAAAACGGCTTATTTTCGAAGCGCCATTTCGGGGAAGTCGCAATCTTTTATCTGTGAAGCATCTTATGAAAAACAAAGCATAATTAGTGACCATTGTACTTTAGGGGTGAACGCCAACTCTTGAAACTTCTTTTCTTTTATCAAACTTCGAAACCCCTCGAAACATTCTACATCATCGATTCGGGATCAAGATGGTCTGGTCTGGTATTGACCCTATCAGAGGGGTACCAGGTTTATACTGTGAAAGTTGCTGGAGAAGCTTACCCACTTATTCGATTAACAAATAAATAAATATATGTTGTTTTTGCATCTTTCATACCGCTTGAAACGCTCCCCTCACACCTCCGTACCTCGATTGTCACCCTTATGTCAAAAAATACTATAAGGTTTTCTTAGGTGAAAGCTAAATCTTATCTTTTGTTTCTACACCTTGAAACAACTTTTGTTTTAACACCTTGAAAAACTCTTCTTACTCGGTACGGGATCAAGATAGTCTGCCTGACGCCAACGCTTACAAGAAGATCTATGACATTTCTACAATATGAAAGCTGTGAACGCTCTAAAAAGTTAATTTGTTTCCCCACCTTCGAAACCTCTTGAACCACTCCTTACCTATCCTTGATATTGATAGTCTGCCCTGATACACCTTTGAACATCTTGAAAACTCTTCTTACTCGGTCAGGGATCAAGATAGTCTGCCCGACGCCAACACTTACCAGTCGATCTGTGACATTTTTATAATATGAAAGCTGTGAACGCTCTAAAATTTCATTTGTTTTCCCACCTTCGAAACCTCTTGAACCACTCCTTACCTATCCTTGATATTGATAGTCTGCCCTGATACACCTTTGAACATCTTGAAAACTCTTCTTACTCGGTTAGGGATCAAGATAGTCTGCCCGACGCCAACACCTACCAGACGATCTGTCACACTGTTATAATATGAAAGCTGTGAACGCTCTAAAATTTCATTTGTTTCCTCACCTTTGAAACCTCTTGAACCACTCCTCACCTGTCCTTCATGGGGATAGTCAGCCCTGATACACCTTTAAACATCTTGAAAAACTCTTTTTACTCGGTCTGGGATCAAAATAGTCAGCCTGACGCCAACACTTAACAGACGATCTATGACATTTTTACAATATGAAAGCTGTGAATGCTCTAAAATTTCATTGGTTTTCCCACCTTGGAAACTCTTGAACTACTCCTTACTTGTCCTTGATGTGAATAGTCTGCCCTGATACCGACACGAACAGAAGGTCTATGGCAGGTTTTCTAACGTAAAAGCCACCTATTCTAACTGTATCAGGTTCCTTGAGTGCAGTTCCAGGCTTCACTTTGAAAAGCAATTGAGGTTTTTCCAGAAAATCTTTTTCTAAGATCAAGGGAAGTCACGTTCATTTGAAAACACTTCTTGGGTTTCCGTTTCACAAATTTGGGAAGTCGAGACGTCACGTAGTGGTGAAATGTAGGGAATAGATGAAAAGTGAAGATACGTTGGCTTTGGCGGATTTTTCACGTTAAAGGCCAAAGGTGATTACACGTTTTTGTGGATTGGATAGACGACCAGTGCTCCGCGTTTAATCAGCTTTATCGTGGTTCAACTGAAAGCGACTTCCAGTTTGATGTTGGTAGAAATCTGGGACCGACCTTTTTGCTGTGCCTAGCGCAACCTTTGTTTTATAGTTAACCGCTCACACTGGCCGTTTTGCAGGGCCGTATCCAGGGGGGGGGGGGGACATACAAAAATAATAAATTTGAATAGGCTTTTCCCTCAAATCTATGTCCTTTTGGGATCCCAAAACGTAAGTGGAGGGATACCGATGACATCGCAAAAATGTCCGTCTGTCCGTCTGTCTGTAAGCACGATAACTCTCGAAGAGAATGACATATTTTGATGAAACTTGGTGTGAGTATTCATTGGGTCAAGGGTAAGGTCAAGTTCGTAGATGGGCTCTGTAGCCTAGCATTCAGGGTGGGGGAGGGCGTTCAAATTAAGGGACACACAAACAAAATTTAAACAGCTAACACGATAGTCGATAATGGGATAAGAAGGCATTCTAAGCACGATAGCGAAAACCATTTTCTCGCAGGACGAGTGGTTTGTCCGGAATCCGGCAAAAACCGGAAAAATGGTTAAAAGCAAAAGTTTTATTTGTAGTTGATTAAATGTAAGGTTTAGTGGTAAGAAGACATGTTGAACACTATTGTGAAAACCACTTTCTCGTCGAACAAGTAGTTCGTCCGGAATCCGGCGAAAACCCGAAAGTTGGTTAAAAGTAAAAGTTTAATTTGAAGCTGATTAAATGTTCGGTCTAGGGGTAAAAAGACATGCTGAACACGATGGTGGAAACCGTTTTCTCACCGAACATCTAGTTCGCCCGGAATCCGGCCAAAACCGGAAAATCTGTCAAAAGCAAAAGTTTGATTAGATGACAGATTAAGGGGTAAGAAGAGAGGCTGAGTCTGTATATGACAATCGTTTTTCCCTGGACATATAATTAGTCCGGAATCCAGTTGTAACCGTATTTTTTTTTAAGTCAAAGTTTTATTTAAAGTTGATCAGATGTTCTTTATAGGGATAAGGAGATACGCTGGATTCGTTTCTGAATTTTCTTTTTTTGCTGGACTAGTAGTTCGCTCGGAATTCGGGCGAAACCGGAATCTTGGCAGAAGTAAATCAGGAAGTCTTGGTCAGTATCGTAAAAATAGATACGGCTTATAGAGGTATATCTGAACTTGGTTTGTCTGATGATTAGCCTGGCGAAGACTGAATCTGGCAAAGACAAGACCGAATTATCTGAATCAAATATTTGGGATCCCATCGGCACCTTTGGTCTTGTTGTATTCTTTGTCTGACTGGCCCCCCAGAAAGCACCCCCCCCCCCCGAAATAAATTCCTGGATACGGGGGGTCGTGGGTCATGGACACTTTTTCACGATCCGACCAAGTGTTTGTGGCTCGGTTGCGGCTCGAGATTAGTGTTTCCGCGGCCGTTTGCGCGACGCAAAAACGTGTTTCCACGACACACCAGAGTTTTCCACGACACACCATAGTTTTCCAAGACACACCAGATTTTCGTGGCGCTCTTTGTGGCTCGAATTTGGCAAACAACTATCAACGTGTTTGATTTTGTGGATTGATGAAAATTCACGTTTAGCAGCAAATAAAGTGGGGATAATAAAATCAAGTACTTTATCACATAAGAGTAAGGATGTAAGCCTGAACTTCTATTTATTCAGATTTTGTCTGAGTTTTATGAATTTCCGATTAAGAAAGAAAAAATTGTGTTTCTGTGAGTTTCAACTTGTGGCTCGACTGCGTGGCACATAATCAATGGCACATTCAGTCGATAAGTTGACACAATCGACGAAAATGAAACATTTTCCCTAGAGAAGACACATTTTAATTCTTAGGTCTTGTTTTTGAAACCATTAATCTTTGGAATAGAAGGAAAGATAAATTTCAAAGCCATTTGTAGCAACAAAATATGACACATTTTATGAAACATTATAGAGTTACCGATGACATAAAAAGCACATTTTCGAGAAAGAAATGACACAATGCTTCAGCCCTGGTCACTTGACTCTGATTTGCCTCAAGGTACGTGCTCACACAAGTCATTTACTCCCGAATCACGAGATTCGGTCATCCCACGGCCGAACAAAGTCCTGATTTTAAAGTACACTGTAAACAGTTTCTCCAAATAAGGATGCAGTATTTGCTACTGGGATTAATCTTATCTCTATTAGGATAAAATTAATGCGAATTAGGGATAATCTTATCTCAATAAAGACAAGATTAATCCCAGTAGCAAATACTGCAAGATTTTATTTTACAGTGTAGCCTAAATAGAAAAAAGTTCTGAATTTACAGAATGTGTTTTTTACATCAACAAATTTGTTAAGACAGGATACCTTCCAATGCCGTATTCAGGAGGTTTAGGGGGTTGACCCCCCCCCCCGAAACATAAAAAAAAAAAAATTTGTATAGGCTTTTCCCTCTGATCTGTGTCTTTTTTTTGTCCGACCCGCAGGACCATCCCGAAAGGCCCCCCCCCCGAAATAAATTCCTGGATACGGGACTGATACCTTCTCTCAGTATTTACGAAATCGGATTACGTTCAAAATTTAGCCTTTCTTTTAAGTATAAAGATTTTGACACAAAAACAAATTGCGTTCAAACTGCGTCGCTTGCAAACATTTCGAACAGGCCCGTATCCAGGAATTTATTTGGGGGGGGGGGGGGGGTTGCCTGCTTGTCGGACAAAAAAATACAAAAAACACATAGATCAGAGGGAAAAGCCAATAAAAATAATTATTTTTGTATGTTTCGGGGGCAGGGGGGGGGGGGGGGCAACCCCTTACCCCCCCCCCCCTGGATACGGCCTTGATTTCGAATGTCACTTTTTTTCTGTTTGGTAATCCTGGAAACGGCAGAAAGTAGAAATAGGGTAGTACAGTCGAATAAAAAATTGTAAAGTAGAATGGTACGAAAGAAAGTGTTATACTTTGGAATAATAACAGTGGTGTAATCTTCGATTAAAGACTTATTCTAAATATCAGTCAACTACGTCTATTAATTATTTAAAATCAATGACAGAAATAGTAGCTATACGTTTCTTGTACTATTTTGTTGACAAAGTAATATTTCCCATACTGTGCATAAACATCCGTCTAGACCAGAGTGGCGAAGGTTCTCGGAAGCGTAAACTGTAAACACATAGGCTAGGTATAGTCAAGGCCTTCTTAAAAATATAGCTGTAAACACAGATAGGCCAACGTTGCCTCAAACTAACAACAACAATAGCTTTCGTATGTTTCGTGTTGAGAATCCTTCGGCAGACTTGTCTTGGCTTTCAAACAGTTCAGTTCTCTTGTAAGAATGTAGTTTGTAGGTAAAGTAACCATCTTTTCACATATGAAGTGTTCGTACACAGTAAAAATAAGCAGTAACTTTTAAGTTAGTAAAAATCATTTAAATTATTATTTCTTGTTCATTTTCCTGTCTCTCTGAATAAGTCGATAGTGTTTTCTTGATCTACAACTTTTGTGATTCTTGTTATCTGGGTTCAGTGTTTTTCTTGTTGGATAGTGGGCAAATTTCTAGGAGCAGCAAGTGACATCAGTTAGACCAAGCCTTTCTTTGCACGGGTCCTGGGCGCCTTGCGGTTTTTCAGGCTGTCTGGTACCAAGGGTGGGCCAAGTGGTCTAGATTAACTAAGGCGTGCCTCGGCCCTAGCTCCCTTTGAGTAGTCTGTTCTGTCTTGGACCAAGGGTGGTCATAGCGGCGCAGATTTGCGAGGGGGAGTTCCTGCGTACGTGCTTATCGAGGCTTAGGCGTAAATTCATTGGGCATAAATTCAGTGATATACCGTGATCACTCTTATCTTTTCATCTTTTAATTCTTCGCTTCTTTTTGTAAATAAAACCAATTGCCGGTATTTGTTCTTCTTGTATGGTTCTGCTATAATTCCTGGGCGGAGGGGTGGCCTTCCGGGAGGGTTTCATAATCCGGGGGCCTTGCTCGCGCTACTTATTTACTTCTCCCCGTTCGGCGATTATAGTGGAAGTACTGTTGCCAACTGGAAGATACCCCGGCCCCGCTGGGACGTATATAAGGAATAATGAACTGTACGCACGCCGTATATTTTATGAACCTCCTGGAGTTTTAGAGGATATAAGAAGTGCCGAGCTTTTGTCATGCAGATCGAAAGGAACTGAATTTGGTATAATTGCAACAAGTACTGTACGGTGTTTATTACCCGATGAAAAATTGTTCAGAGGTTCTGGCAACAAAGCCATTCTAGCAAGATTGGATAGTTGTCGTAATTGGTGTCGGTGAACTCTTTCTGCGAGGGGTCGGATGTTTTCAAGAGTCGATGTACTGTCCAAATACATAACCTGGGTATTCTTATTTTATTTTTTTTATATTTTTTTTTTGCCTAATAGTATCTTTTCCTTTATTTTCGTTCAGTATTATTTGGCCAGGTGACTACACTGTCAGAAGTATCATAAGACATAACACAAGGATGCGCATTTTCAATAGACAACACTTTGGATGTGGTCTGTTATGATTTTGGAAACGTTGAAACGTCTGACAGTGAACGCTTCCACTTGCCCTCGCTTGCACCGCTGTCTGAAATTCTGACTTTTTGTTTTCTAAAACATACAACTGATAACGATCGACCTCTGGTTATTGTCTCTAGACTAGATCTCTACTTTTCATTTTTAACACTTTCCGAGGGGTTGCCCACTCTCGATTTTAGCTTATAGCAAGTGCCCGGTGCCGCGTGCGCTGGTGCCGGCACCGGCCGAAAACAGCTGGCACCAGATTCCGCGTGTTCGGCACTGGCCGACAACAGCTGGCACCAGTTTCCACCGGTGGTGACACCGGCACCGCTGATTCTGCTCCCCGGTGACTGGAACGGGTGCATAGCAGGTGTCGGGGAGTGGGTAACCCCTCGACACTTTCTCTGTCCTGTCCTTGCTTTTCCTTAATTTTAACATTTTCATCATTTTCCTTCACATCTTTAACTTTCGTATCATTAAATTGACATTATTTTCTTAAACCTTCTTACTTTAAAAATTCATTAATAAGACAACAAATAACCAATGTTTGATTTTTTTACAAGCAGCTAATTTTGAATGAAAATTCCACCGAAACAGGATTTTTTTTGTTTACACTAAAAGGTTTCCTCCTGGCCTAGGGCACCCTTTTCGCATTGGCTTCATTTACCAAGCTCAGTATTTAATCGATTCAAAACGCATTTTTCTAGAATACAGTTGGCTAAACAACAAATAACCAAAAAGTTGGATTTTTTTTTACAAGCAGCTAATTTTGAATAAAAAGTCCACCGAAACAGGATTTTTTTTTGTTTACATTAAAAGGTTTCCGTCTGGCCTAGGGCACCCTTTTCGCATTGGCTTCATTTACCAGGCTCAGTGTTTAATCGTTTCAAAACGATTTTTTCAATACTTATATATTACTGCGCTCCTTACTGTATTTCCGAATTATTTTTAAACTGGTACATTAGACTGCAGTAAAGGTATGCATCTTTTGACGATAGTCAACCTTTGTAACTTTGGACGATGTCACGTTCCCCCACTTACTGTGGTAAAAGGGAAATACTGTGCGGTCAAAGCAAGGCCGTATCCAACCCCCTAACCCCCCCCCCCGAAACATACAAAAATACTCATTTTTGTTGGCTTTTCCCTCTGATCCATGTTTTTATGGCACTTGAGCTTACTCAAGTGCCATATAGCGATTGTAATTTATGTCCGTCAGTCGGTCTGTCGGTCCCGGTTTTGCTAGTTCGGGCACTTCCAGATAAGCTAAGACGATGAAACTTGGCAGGCATACCAGGAACTGGACCAGATTAAATTAGAAATGGTCGCTTCCCCGATCCGACCATCTGGAGGGGAGTGGAGGGAGGGGGAATCCGGAAAAAATAGGAAAAATGAGATATTTTTAGCTTACGAACGGGTGATCGGATCTTAATGAAACTTGATATGTGGAAGGACTTCGTGCCTCAGACCCTCCATTTTAAATCCAGACCGGATCCGGTGACATTGGGGGGAGTTGGAGGGGGAAACCGGAAATCTTGGAAAACACTTAGAGTGGAGGGATCCGGATGAAACTTGGTGGAAAGTACAAGCAAAAGTCCTAGATACGTGACTGATATAACCGGAACGGATCCGCTTACTTTGGGGGAGTTGGGGGGGGAGAAGTCCGAATTTGTAGTGATCCCGCGAGTTCCGTGCTTCCTGATGTGCTGGGATGATGGAAATTGACAGGCATGTCTGGGACCCGACCAGATTAAATAGGAAATCGTCAATTCCCCGATTCGACCATCTGGGGGGGGGGGGAGTGAAGGGAGGGTGAAGCCAAAATTTGAGGTATTTTTAGCTTGCGAACGGGTGATCGGATCTTGATGAAAGTTGATATTTAGGATGACCTCGTGTCTCAGACATCTCACTTTAAATCCGGGCCGGATCCGATGACACTGGGGGGAGTTGGAGGAGGGAACCGGAAATTTTGAGAAACGCTTAGAGTGGAGGGATCGGGATGAAACTTGGTGGGAAAAACAAGCACAAGTCCTAGACACGTCATTGACATAACCGGACCGGATCAGGGCACTGTGGGGGAGTTGGGGTGGGGGTCCAGATTTCTAGCGATCACGGGAGTTCGGTATACTTCCTGATGTCCTAGGTCGATGAAACTTTGCAGGTATGTCAGGGATCCAAACAGATTGACTTGAGAACAGCCGTTTCCCCGACCCGACGATCGTGGGGGGAGTGGGTGGATGGGGAGTCCGGAATCTAGTGGCGTGCATAACTTTTGAACGGGTGATCGGATTTGAATGAAACTTGTCTGGTGAGCTATCACCTCGGACGTTCAGTGTCACGTCCGGGTCGGGTCCGATACCTGTGGGGATGGGGGGGGGGGGGGGGGGGGGGTGGTGGAAAACTCAAGAAACTCTAAAAGCAGAGGGATTGGGACGAAACTTAATGGATGGAACAAGCATTAGGCCTAGATGAAATTGACGGAGCCAGATGGTTTCGGGGCTCTGTGGGGGGAGTTGGAGGGGGTTTCCTGGAATTCCGGTAGTCGTGAGTTAGAATAGTTCCAGATGTAAAACGACAACGAAACTTTGCAGGCATATTAGCGACCCGAATTATCTTGACTTAAGAACCTGACACAACATACCCCTGGAAACTTCCGTTCCTAGATCCGAGCATTTTTTGGGGAGCAAGAGAAGAGAAATACGGAAATTGACTTCTATAAATTGCAAACGAGTGGTCTGATTCGAGTGAAACTTCATGGGTGATACGAATCGATGGCCTCGACAGGTAAAACATGCATTCGAACCATATGCGACCACGATTAGGGGAATTGGGGGTGGGGGGACTTTTGACATGCACAAAAACCTAACGGATGGACCGAATGAGATGCAAATTCGACAGTGCCGAGTTTATGCGGCCTAGATTTGTTATTTGGCGTCCGGGCCGGATTTGGCCAAGGTAGGGGGGGGGGGGTACTGGAAACTTGCAGATAGGCTATGCTCGAATGTCAGTAAAACTTGATGGACAGGAACAGGGAATTAAGAGATTGGGTCCGAAACGGGTCCGACAACGTTGGTGGGAGGGGGGGGGGGGGGGGGTACCGGAACTTTCCAAAAATGCTCAGATTCGAGTAAAACTTGATAGATGGTATAAAAGAAGATGCTTTAGGTGGTCGATTTTTTGTATTCCGAACCAGACTCGGCCACGGTAGGTGGAGATAGAGTGAGTACCGGAAATCGTGTAGCACGTCTAGGGATCAAACAAATGGATTTATTTGGATGAAAGTTTGAACAGTCATGTGCATTTGCTACAGACAATCGAGACGATGCCGGAACTGCTCACAAATGAGTGAAACTAAATATCCAGATCCAGATAACCGGTTTTACGCATCTGTAGCATGAGATGCGAAAACTCTTTCGGAGCATAACGAACACGGAAAATAGTGAAATATGGCAAATGCAAAGATTAGTGAGGTGTCGTTCTTGTACAGCCTACTCGTACAAGTGCCATATGAGCTCGTAGCTCTTGTTTTTTACTTTTTTGTGCGACCCGCAGGCCACCACCCCCAAAAGGCAGCCCCCCCCCCGAAATAAATGCCTGGATATGGGCCTGGGCCAAAGTGTTTCCCTAGGGACTCCTTTGAATATCTGAAGTGGTGTTGCAGAGTTTTTGCAATCCAAAAAAACATCCCTATGACTTTGCATCGTCTGCCTGTCTGTCCTGTCCTCCCACTGAATCTGTCAGTATTCTTTCCTTGTTAATTTTCCTTCGAATATTTTAAAAAACATATATTTAATCAAATTTTGCAACTTTGTTCGTGACACCACATCTACCTCACGAGTACCAGACAGGCTGAGATTTAGTCGAGACCCCCTGAACATGTCACGAAACTGACACATTTGTTTAACATTAATATCGCAGGGGGGTGTCGTAACGATTACGGATTACAGGCTACTGGAATGGTGGGAGTCATATGTGTTGAGAGTACGTATTCCCTCGTACCGACTTCCCGCTACGTCGCATTATCATAAATATCATCACTGTAACAGGGAGCTGAGACTGTTGATGAACGGAAATGTGTGAAGGCATCAATTAAGTAGCGCGTTAATGGGTCAAAACTCCCACTCCTGATATGGAGACCTAAAATTTCACCTATTGAAGAAGGATCTGGCATATAATTGTCGTAAAGTTTGGTGTACACATGAATTAGAAAATTAACGTTTTGTTTTCCAACAAAATGTATGTAGTAAGAATAAATTCAGATTGAATTAAGAACAATAATAAGTTCTTTTTAAGTAAATTGTAATTATAGTTGCGGTAGTAAATTGTAAATGAGTTAAGGACCAATACGCAAAACCGAACGCAACGACAAGACGAGCTCCGAACTGATCCTCCGAACTGACGAATCTGCACACGAAAACGCGAACGTCGAAAAAAATGCATAGATAAGAAACTCAATTACCGAAATCAATTAAAAATATTCAACCAAACTAAATTTAAAAAAAATAAACAAAAAAAGGATAAGGATTACAAAAAATTGGAATTGGAATTCGAAAATGAACGAATAAAAACAGAAAATTACAAAATAAACTAGGAAAGGTGACAAATTATGTTTCAGCCCTTGCAACTTTCATTCAAGCTTCCCATGGTTTTTCGTCATAGTTTCAAGTTCCTTAAGTACAACATAACGTAGTCCGACATAACATAGTTCGACAGACATTTAATTTGACAATCCCCTGCATTTAGTATTATAAGAATTTTGGGAATAAGCGAATTGTAATTGTAATTATGATTGTAATACCGGGTGTGTCCAACTCTCCGGGAAGAAGAGTTTTTCTTATTCATTTGTTCCAGCCTCTTAGCGATAGTAACTAAAAGCTAGAGGCGTGGTTCCAATTTGTGTCTTTTCTATATTTTCATTTCTTTTCTTCACTTACTCCGCTTTCAACAATGGTGGGCTATAAATAAATTACTTACTTACCCTGTAGTAAGCGTAAGTGTGCCTACCCACCGTAAATGTAGCCAACGCGGTAGCCTACTCGTCAGTTATTACGTTAGAAGTAGGCCCGTATCCAGGAATTTATTTCCGCGGAAGGGGGGGTTGCCTTTCGGGGGCGTGGGGGTTTGCCCGTGGATCGGACAAAAAAGACATAGATCATAGGGAAAAGCCTATAAAAACTGATTAAATCTTTGAACCCCCTAACTCCCCCCCCCCCCCTGGATACGGCCCTGGTTAGAAGGCTAGTTTTGTTTACAGTTGGTCCGTCAAAAACTAGAAGGTAGTGCAGAAGGATCATGAGTTGACCTTTGAAGATTTCCTTCCCTAATTTGTACGACATTTGTGGTTTCTCCGCATTCGACTGTTTTCGTTTTCCTGCCTCCTTTTCCCGACCAGCTTTGCACGGTCAGCGCTTTCTGATTACCTGTTTTACGGAACTAAGACGACGGGGGACGGCTTTCGGATAGAAAGCAGTTTAGGGGACTGAGCTTTATGTCCTTTATAAACCCAAAAAGAAATCATTTCGCAGTGAGGATCGTTGGTAATGTCCGCGTCCCTCTTGTGGGTTCTGAAAGACTTTTTTGACTTTTCGACCTCGGATTCCATTGCAAATTTGTGTTGATTTTGTACCCTTTTCTGCTGGTCTTACGATCCTTCGGCTGGCTTGTTGTACACGTCAAGGCAATCTTGTGCACATTTTGAAACTTTGTACCACCATACATACCTTAATCTATCGCCGGGTCTTTCGAGGAGTGAGCGCCCCAGCACATATGATTTTACCAGTATTGCCAGATACGCCAAAAATACGACAGAAAAATCTACACCTTCCAAAATCTCAATGACTATCAACATAGAACCCCAAAAAGTTGTCCGGAATTCGGTAGCGACGATTAAAACGACGTTAAATCAGTCAATTTTTCTAAAAAAACATTCAAGTTTTCTGAAAAACAGTCAATTTTCTGAAAAACAGTTGTTTTTTCGTAAAGATAGTCAATTTGTCACATCACGCCAAAAATGCGCCAGTTAAAAAGATAAAAAGTATGTTTAACGCCACACGCTAGTTGCAGAAATACCTACGCCAGTCTTCGACAAAATCCGCCAATCTGGCAACATTGGATTTTACACTGATAGTTGCCACTGTTGCCAGACCAGACCCAACTTGGAAGCTCGGGAGAGCAGTTGCGAAGTAGAGTATTTTTTTCCATTTATTATTTCCATTTATTCAGTTAGAGTATTTCTTTCCATTTATTCAGCAAATGACGTGCTCACGTATTGATCCCTGTGGCTACACTGTAAAAAGTTTTTCCTTATAAAGATTAAACTTAACTGCAGTATTTGCTACTCGGATTATTCTTATCTCTTCGCAGATAACATTAATACCGAATAGAGATGAGATGAATCCGAATAGCAAATACTGCAGTGAACTTTAATCCTTATACGGAGAAACTTCTTACAGTGCACCTTTTAACCTTATTCTAAGGTTAACCGAAGAGCGTTGAAGTAGGACAATCTACTCTGTAAAAAAGATTTCCGTATAAAGATTGACGTTAACTGCAGTATTTGCTACTCGGATTATTCTTATCTCTTCACAGATAAGATTAATACCGAACAGAGATGATATGAATCCGAGTAGCAAATACTGCAGTTAACTTTAATCTGTATACGGAAAACTTTTTACAGTGTACCTTTTACCCTTATTCCTTAATGGTTAACCGAAGAGGTTCCATATAAAGATTAAATTTAACTGCAGTATTTGCTATTCGGGTTATTCTTATCTCTTCGCAGATAAGATTAACCCCGAATAGAGATGAGATGAATCCGAGTAACAAATACAGCAGTTAACTTTAATCTACATACGGAGAAACTTTTGACAGTGTACCTTTTACCCTTATTCCTTAAAGGTTAACCGAAGAGGGCTGAAGTAGGACAGTCTACACGATAAAAAAAAAATCCGTATAAAGATTAAAGTCAACTGCAGTATTTGCTACTCGGATTATTCTTATCTCTTCGCAGATAAGATTAACCCCGAATAGAGATGAGATGAATCCGAGTAGCAAATACTGCAGTTAACTTTAAAGCTTATACGGAGAGACTTTTTACAGTGTAGTTACTCATCAGCTATTCACTTAAAGAGGCTTGAAGGTCCGATGAAAATGGGTTACTGCATTGCTCCGCTATTCAGGAATGATCGATTTTCATATAGTTGAATTTCCGAGTTATTTTTGGTACCTCTATGCGTTTGTATAGCTGTATTGTATGCTTGACGATAACGATTTAAGAAAAATAAGTGTTTACGCTGTGAGCCACCTGCCTACCTGATCAGTGGCCACTGAAATGCCGCGTTTGTAATGAGGTTCATATTTTCAGCGACATAGTAGAGTTAGTGCGTTATGAGGACGTCCGTAGATATTCTAAACGTCATACTAGAGAAAATATTGAACAATAATAGAAATCCCTTGAAGCAATCCAAATATGCAGTGTATTCAGTTAAATGATTCAAAAATAAGTTGGCTTTTCAGTTAAACTTTAAGGGATAGAATTAAATTTATAATCCTACTCCTGTGACGAAGGTGAGAGTTCTTTGAGAGCTGGGATGTGGACGGAAGTCCCAAAGTAAGCCTAGGCCCGTTGCTTAAAGACTCGTGACAACGAGTCTGACAATTCGCCCGCTCATAGTTTTTCCACCGAGTCAGACAGCAGACAATTGCTTAGCGAGCACACCTTTTCTTCTAAGAAAAATGGCTAATTATTAAGCGTAGATTATTTAAAAGAACGAATCTTTGAAATAAGTGGATAGCCTACCGCCAAATATTTTCTTATAACATTTGAATGTTTTTTCTTCTCATTTTCCTATTGCTTAATTTGAGCCTGCCGATGTGTGTGCTTCCGAACTGCGCCACTAGACGATGCCATTGTCGTACCGAGTCTCGGTCTGAAAACTCTAAATGACAAGGCGTATTCTTGCCGTTCCCCGAGGACTCCTCGGGGACTCGAAGGGAACGGCGAGAATAGAGGGAGTCACTCCACGCGGACTCCGCGTCCGGAAACACCGAGAACACGGGGAATGCTTCCAAAATTAATTTCTTCTTAAAATAAATATGAGTTGACGAAATTAGTCTGGATTCACTTTATTTTTGTTTCGTTTATACTGATTGTTTTTAATTAATTTTACATTGCACGTACACCAGGAGAAATTGATTCCCCTCTGAATCTGTAAGGGAGTCCTTTTTGATGATGGTGATGATAGTCGGAGCATTCCCTATCCGTGGGGACTCGCGAGAATACGGAGAGTGAGTCTCCGGGACAAACAAAAACACGGGGACTCCTCAAGTGGAGTCCTCGGGGAACGGCGAGAATACGCCTTAAGTCGGAAACACGCAAGAGAGCCTCGCCAAAAATAAGAAACGTCACCAAAACGAAACCTCAAATTGATTCAGATCATAGGCGTTTCTTAGCGGTTCTTCTGTTTATCAACAGCGTTGATCAACACACTACTGTTGACCGCTAACACGTCACTGTTGATCAACAGCGATGAATCTTCGCCAGAACGCTCTAAATTGAAAAATCTGGCTGATTACTCCACCAATTGACCAACAGACTTGATCAACGACACTTTCAGTTGTTGGTCGTTTTGACCAACAATGTTGGCCACAGAGTTTTCTGTTGGTCACTAAAACGCACTGTTGGTCTACATTGGCTCAGTGTTGGACCGCTAAAAAACACCTCATGCGTAAATCGATCAACAAGGACAACAGCGTTTGTTGTCGTGACGTTTCTGGTGCTTCGCAGGGCATGCGTCGATTCTGCATCCGCACGAATAAGTTAGTCACCAAGAGTATTAGCGACTGGGATGGGGTACTCTAGGTAGGACTCATTTAATTCATTTAGGCAGCGGCCAAGGATTGACGCAACTTGAATAAAACCTGTCAATGATATAATGTAACGAATGTAACACTATTAAAGAAAATACCATTTTGTTGCTGCCAACACGTTGCTGTATAGCATCAGCTCGAATCCGTTTACTCCGTAGTTGGGCCTGGAGGCCAAAAAACCACATTCCCCCCAACATTTTTTCTTCAAACTTGTGCCAAATTCCTGATGGATCGCTGCGGTCTTGACTTCCATCTCCTCTTATCATATCGCGATATATTCACACTCATTGCGTTTATGATCGATTACGGGAAGATAGCGTATCGGCCACTTGATGGATCGGCATCATTTCCGAGCAAAAATGCCCTATCCCCTTGTGGTAATTGGTTTATGCAGAGCTATCAACTCGTGTCTTTTCGTAGATTCGTCAAAGAAGGGTACTAGGAAGTGTGGGAGGGGGTGGGGGGCTTCGAAAAGAAGGTGATCCTTGTCTCGGACAAAAAGTACAGTCTGTAACGACGATCGGATTTCCCAAAAGGCCAAGGTCAGGGAGGCGTCTATACAGAAGAATATACGGCCAAATGTTTACAATTTTTTTCAGTATTATTGTTAGTTGAAGCTACACTATATGGTTTAAAAAATTAAAACTTTTCCGTTTCATTGATGCGTGTGGAAGGGGGACATTTGTTTCTTATTTTTTTACTTTTCATTTGTTCGGGGTTTTCATACTTGTTTGTTTATTGTTGTATAAAAGTCACAGGCTATAGGTGGAAAATTGTGAGTTGTTCAGTTTGTTTTGTATTTTTTTAGTTACATTTAGTGTTAGTGAATTGCAGCACAGGTCCTCAGAACTTTCTCTATAAGTTTAGGACTTCCTTATATAAGTTTTGTTTAGTTGGTTTGGTCAAAAAAACAAAAAACAAGCTACCTAACCTACCTAGAAAGGTCCATGTAAAATTTCATACATACAGCAGAGCGAACCGCCTCCTTTTATAGTGTTTTTAGTGCTGTCTTCCTTTGGAACAATCCCCTATTGCGAGCGCTGTAGCAGCTTTCGGTTTTCGGTTTCCGGTTTTAACCATATTTCGTGGAGCTCATAACTCGTGAACCAGTGCAAGTATCAAGTTCAAGCGTGGTACACTAGTGGGTATTGGGGTCTAGTTGTGCCTTTTGGGGGTCCCACCCCCCACCCCAATCCGGTTCAGGGGCAAATGGGACCAGATTGCCTAGTGAATAATGTTCATAACTTGAAAAGAACTGGACATATGACGATGAAATTCCTTGCGCGTGTAGATGCTAGGGCTAGGAAATTGTTTTTAAAGTTACACCTCCCCCACCCACCCCGTTCATGGGCAGCTTGGCCCAGATTATCCAGGAGTAAAGTTCGTTACCCGTGACAAGAATCAGCAAGTGTCAAGTGTAAACTTGGTATGTTTTGTGAGCATTCGGGCCTCTTTTTACTTTTTGCAGGTCCCTAACTCCACCCCCACTTGGTTCAGGGGCATTTGGGCCCAGATTGCACATTTTTTTTATGTTTACAACTTGACAATAACTGGAGATAAGGCGATGAAATTCCTTTTTAGTTTTGGATCATAGGGGTTGGGGATATATATGTTGAGTTGAGCCACGCCCTACCCTCCCCGTTCATGGGCAAGTGGACCCCAATAGCCTATGAAAAATGCTTTTGACCCGTGACTGGAATCAAACTCTAAACAAATAAGACGACGCAGCGCACTTTAATCTTTAATGGACAGTTGGAAACTGGACTGTTTTGCCATATGATCGATGATATGCCGTTTTTAACGAATTGTGACAAAGGTTTATTGCACTTGTTATTACCTTGCGAATGGAAAAGAGGTTTAAAGGGCCGGACTGGCTGGCCGAAACATTGTTGGAATTCAAGCTATTCGTGAAAGATCTTCAACATTTCTTTGGATTTATACTTGCGGTCTGTTTACATTTAAAGCTTTCAAAGTGGGATGATTACAAATTAGATTATTTCAATACTTGTTTGGTTATGAGGGTGGGAAATGTCTTGGTTCTAAAGCTGTTTTACATAAAATGTGATAAATATTTTACTTTCACATTCCACGTCTGAGCGCTTGCGCACTTGATGAAGATCATATCTTGTCTCCGTGTGCTGCGCGGGTTTTGTTTCTGTCTTTATGAGGAGAGGGCGCAGGACTTGACAGGAGGGGGCGCATCGGAGGGGTTATTATGTGACTTAAGGCGTAGAAAACTGTAAATCTGGCCCTGTCCCTAAGCAAACCAACCTGGTTTTCGTTCGGGGATAGACCACTGAGTTTGTGGGATAGACAGATCTGACGTGATATCAAACTCTGACCTTTAGTCTTCGTTTGGTAATCGGTTTATGGACATCTCGACTCATGACTGTTTCGAGATACATTAAAGAAGAAGACAACGGCTTGGAAGGTCATGAAAAAAGACAATCCCTGTCTACGAAAAAGTATAGTTCGTAAGCGAACTAGACGAAAATAAGCTTACGGATTGATCGGATGTTGTATTGGCAAATTCCTACTTTCATCCTCTGCCCCAGCCTTGCAAGTGCCATAATCAGCTTCTAGCTCTTGTTTCTTTTCATTCCCTAAACATTGCACGCGTGACAAGACGCAAATTTGTGCGTTACTTGTCGCACGATTTGTGCTGTATGTCGCAAATTTTACGCGAAGATGTTTTCGTGTTTCGGATTTAGATCCATGTATCCAGCATGTGGCACTATTCAGCAAGGTATTTCGGCAACAATGTTAAAAGAGTATGTGTTTACTTTTGTCACTTTAATCGTTTCATCCGTTTTATCCTTATCAGTTTTATCCCCTTAACAGCACTAAGCTCCAATTGTAATTAAAATGTTTCTCTGTTTTTTTGTTGGCGGCTCATGCTCCCGCTCCCCCAGAAATAGCGGTTATGCAAATTTGTCAGTTGCTTTTAGAACAAGACCAAAGGTTTCGATGGGATCCCAAAAATTCCATATCTAATCCAGACAACTGGGTCTTGTCTTAGCCAGATCCAGTCATCGCGAGACTCCTTGAACATTTTTACAATTAAAATTCAGAAACAGATTAAGGCCAAATAGCTAATAATCTGAGAAAACCAAGTTCAGTTATGGATTCAGCATGTGTGTTTACCCCTATAAGTCACATCTGTTTTGACGAAAACTTCCTGCCACTTCTGCCAATATCCCGGTTTCGGCCGATCTTCAGAACTACTTATCCGGCGAAAAATAAGGCTGAAAAACGAACTCAGGGTATCTTCTTTCCCCAATATTGAACATATAATCAACTTCAAATAAAAATTTAACTTATAACAAATTTTCCGACTCCAGCCGGATTCACGTCGAACTATATGTCCGGGTAAAATATGATTGTCACACACGGATTCAGCATCTGTTCTTACCCCTAAATCGGTTATCTAATCAACTAGAAATTAAACTTTAACTTCTAACAATTTTCCGGTTTTGGCCGGATTCCGGGCGAACTACATCTTCGGGTAGAAAATTGTTTTCACGTAAGTGTTCAGCATGTCTTCTTGCCCTAAATCGAACATCGAAATAAACTTTTAATTTTAACAAACTTTCCGGTTTCGGCCGGATTCCGGGCGAACTACTTGTCCGTCGAGAAAATGGTTTTCATTCATCGTCTTCAGGATGTCTTCCTACCCCTAAATCGAACATTTAATCAACTTCAAATAAAACTTTTACTTTGAACAAACTTTCAGGTTTTGGCCGGATTCCGGGAGAACTACTTGTCCGATGACAAAATGGTTTTCACCATCGTGCCAAGCATGTCTTCTTACCTCATAATCCACTATCACATTAGCTGTTTCAAAATATTTTGTTTGTCCCTTAATTTGAACCCCCACCCCTAAATGTAGGGCTACAAAGCCCATCTACAAACTCGACTGGTCCGACGACCCAACGAATCCTCACACCAAGTTTCATCAAAATATCTCATTCCCTTCGAGAGTTATCGTGCTTACAGAGGACGGACGGACAACTTTTGCGATGTCATAGGTCTCCACTTACGTTTTGGGATCCCAAAAAACCTGCAGTTATTGTAGGTTCGTTTGTTCTAGCAACAGTTGAAGAAGAATCCTAGCTGACTTACCTGCATTGATTCATTTTTTAATACATGATTCCCAGTCAGTTTGGTACCCTTGCCAACAAAAGCCTAAATATCGCTGAAATCTCACCTTACTGGTTCGTCAAGTTGCATCAGCAATGACTCGCAGTCAGCTTGGGCTGAAGGAATACTTCACAACAGAAAAGAAAATCAGAAAATTCAAAACTGAAAGAAACTCATCGCACTAACCGAGGGGTTGCTCTCTCTCCGACACCGGTTGCACACCTCGGCACCGCACGGCACCGCACCGCACGGCACAGGCACGGCACTGGCACGAAACCGCCGGCCACCGACAAATTTTCTGCAGATTACTGTTCGCCATCTAGCGCCCAGTAACGAAGGTACTTGAACAAAAGAGTTATCGAAAACATGTTGCCGAAGAAGAAGCAGAACTAGATATGAGATGATGCTGTTTACCAAAAGCGCCAAGTAGCCAACCATATTTCTGTGCTAGTGTTGGGCGGTATTTTGGATTTTTCGATCAATCGATATTTTCACTTTCGATATTCGATATATCGATATTTTCGCTTTTGATAATCAATAATCGATTAATCGATATTTTCACTTTCGATATTGAATAATCAATATATCGATATTGATATTTGTTTACCATGTTTCGCTATAGGATACGTCTCGTTTCGCCAAAATCTAAAATCAAAATTTTCGTTAAATAGCATCTTGGATCATCTCAAACTTGGAATAAATAAGAAATGAATTACGGAAAACATATTGCTCCAATTTCGGATATATAAGTAGCATCTTGGATCATCTCAAACTTGGAACAAATAAGAAATGAATTACGGAAAACATATTGCTCCAATTTCTGATATATAAGTGTAGGTTAGGTTGGATTATTTACAATAATTACGAATAAACAAATATCGTTTTCGATATCGATATTTACGTTTCGATATCGATATTTCCGTTTCGATATCGATATTTGGTCTGATATGTCGATCTATCGATATTCGACATATCGCATCTTGGATCATTTCAAACTCCGAATAAATAAGAAACGAATTACAGAAAATATATTGCTCCAATTTCGTATAAATAAGTGTAGGTTAGGTTGGATTATTTACAATAATTACGAATGAAAAATATCGTTTTCGATATCGATATTTACTTTTCGATAACGACATTTGATCCGATATATCGTTATCGACATCGAATATCGCCCAACATCATTTCAGTATATTTTGCTCCTGGTGAAGGTAATTCAGTGGCGACCAAACTTTTTTTCATATGTGTAGGATGGGCTAAGATGAAGCTTGGGAGGCATATTTAACTTGGAAAAAGTCAGTTTCCCCATCAGACCTTCTCGGAGTACAATAGAGGTATGCTCGGAGGTATGCTTATTTGAACGTTCTTTGACTTCGAACTTTGCCATTTTCATGCACTTGCTGTGGCTAAATATGTGTACCAATTAGCCAAAGTAGGTAATTAAGGATTGACAAGATTGGTTAGTAAATTCTCATTTTACAGAGCCAAGACCATTCCTTAAAGTACTCATCTTAACCACAAAGTACAGAAAATACTTTTGGGTAAAGCGTATATTTTTATGATCCCCATGAGCCCATGATCCTTTGAGAAACAAGGGTCTTGCTTCAAAATGAGTTTTCAGCTCCCTTAAAGGAGCCATCGCACTATTCGCTCTTCAACTTACAGTATTTTAAAGTATTTGAATACTTTAACTATGCTGTGCTTTCCATAAATAACCATCGGTTTTGGCTGTTTTAAGCCTTTTCCGAGTCCCGTTGACTTCACGTTTCCGTTGACAACACAGCAAGTGAAAGAATCAGCGAGATTTTGTTAGAGGGGTTAGAATGTACTGCACGAAACGTGGGTCTCCGGGTTTAGAAATATATGTAGTAATTACGGAAGTAGGTTGCGTTAGTATTATAGGTAAGACAGGTCCTTTAAAGTGTCTTAACCAAAAAGTGAAAAAAAAAATGCTTTTGACCAAACGATAACTATTCATGATGTCCAAGAGCCATGGTAATTTTTGTTTCAAGGGTATTGCTTACAAATGAATTCCTTAAAGTCCAAAAAATAGTTTGAGCAAAATGTACACTTTCATGATCCCCATGAGCCCATCGTCATTTTTGCCTCAAGGGTTTTGCTTTTAGATGAATTTCTAGTGCCCTTAAAGTGCAAAAATAAAATACTTCTTACCAGATCATTCTCTTGATTACAAGGGCCCATGATCCTTAAATTACCTTAAATCGCACTTCCAGCGAGATAAGGTGGTGTTAGCCTCCTGTAGAGTCTCTCGCTGGTTGGCGGCTTGATTGTCAGATCGTTGTTGTAACATCGGCTCACTGGCACTCCAGTGTAGCCGGCATTGATTGGTTGATAAATCTTGTTGTCACATCGGCTCACTGGAATCCCAGTGCAGCCGACATTCAGCATTTCGCCAGTCCTCGTCCACGCCCCTCTTGAAGCCATCCAGGGTAGCAGCGTTGATAGTTTTTGGGATCCCAAAACGTAAGTGGAGGGATACCTATGACATCGCAAAAGTTGTCCGTCTGTCCGTCCGTCCGTCCGTCCGTCTGTCCGTCCGTCCGTCTGTCCGTCCGTCCGTCCGTCCGTCCGTCTGTAAGCACGATAACTCTCGAAGGGAATGAGATATTTTGATGAAACTTGGTGTGAGGGTTTGTTGGGTCGTCGGACCAGTCAAGTTCGTAGATGGGCTTTGTAGCTCTACATTTAGGGGTGGGGGAGGGGATTCAAATTAAGGGACAAACAAAATATTTTGAAACAGCTAATGTGATAGTCGATTATGGGGTAAGAAGACATGCTGAACACGATGGGGAAAACCATTTTGTCATCGGACAAGTAGTTCGCCCGGAATCCGGCCAAAACCGGAAAGTTTGTTGAAAGTAAAAGTTTTATTTGAAGTTGATTAGATGTTCGATTTAGGGGTAGGAAGAGATGCAGAAGACGATGGTGAAAACTATTTTCTCGATGGACAAGTGTTTCGCCCGGAATCCGGCCCAAACCGGAAAGTTTGTTGAAATTAAAAGTTTTATTTGAAGTTGATTAAATGTTCGATTTAGAGGCAGGGAGACATGCTGAAGACGATGGTGAAAACTATTTTCTCGACGGACAAGTATTTCGCCCGGAATCCGGCCCAAACCGGAAAGTTTGTTGAAAGTAAAAGTTTTATTTGAAATTGATTAGATGTTCGATTTAGGGGTAGGAAGACATGCTGAAGACGATGGTGAAAACTATTTTCTCGATGGACAAGTATTTCGCCCGGAATCCGGTCCAAACCGGAAAGTTTGTTGAAAGTAAAAGTCTATTTGAAGTTGATTAAATGTTCGATTTAGAGGTAGGGAGACATGCTGAAGATGATGGTGAAAACTATTTTCTCGACGGACAAGTATTTCGACCGGAATCCGGCCCAAACTGGAAAGTTTGTCAAAATTAAAAGTTTTATTTGGAGTTGATTAGATGTTCGATTTAGGGCAAGAAGACATGCTGAACACTTATGTGAAAACAAGTGTCTACCCGGACATGTAGTTCGTCCGGAATCCGGCCAAAACCGGAAAACTGTTGGAAGTCAAAGTTTTATTTCTAGTTGATTAGATAAGCGATTTAGGGGTAAGAAGAGATGCTGAGTCCCTGTATGACAATCGTATTTTACCCGGACATATAGTTCGACTGGAATCGGAAAATTTGTTATAAGCTAAATTTCTATTTGAAGTTGATTAGATGTTCATTACTGGGGAAAGAAGATACCCTGATTTCGTCTTTGAGCTTTCTTTTTTCGCCGGACAAGTAGTTCTGGAGTTCGGCCGGAACCGGGAAATTGGCAGTGAAGGAAGTTGAAGGAAGGAAAGTGGCAGGAAGTTTTCGTCAAAACAGATATGACTTATAGGGGTAAACACACATGCTGAATCCAAATCTGAACTTGGTTTTCTCAGGTGATTAGCTATTTGGCCTTAATCTGTTTCTGAATTTTAATTGTAAAAATGTTCAAGGGGTCTGGCGAAGACTGGATCTGGCTAAGACAAGACCATGTTGTCTGGATCAGATATTGAATTTTTGGGATCCCATCGAAACCTTTGGTCTTGTTTCGGAGGGTAGAGCTTATAAATAAACACAAGAAACCCAAGAATTTGCAAATTCCTAAATTTCATCCTCTGACCCAGCCTTGCGAGTACCATATGAGCTTCTAGCTTTTGTCTTCAACCCAAGCTCATTGAACGTTGTAGAATGTAGACTTGCTTCATTTTTGGCCAATATCTCATGAAATTTGTTTCATGTACCTCAGAAATCATGGTTTAATCACAATATTTTAATTTGAGAAAAAGACCGAGGCACCGGCTCGGCACCGGCACAGCACCGCGGCACGTGCCACTTGGTGTACATCGTTTTTGGGAGTGAGCAACCCCTCGGCACTAACAAACAAATTTGTTTTATGAGATAGTTGATTTGATTCTAAAGGCCTTAGGGAAGGTATTTTTATGTTTGTGATCGTTCGTATAGAGCCGTTAACAAGAGGAAAATAACACTAGGGAGTAGCGCCAAGACTTGAAAAACAAGACCAAAGGTTTCGATGGGATCCCAAAAATTCAATATCTTTTTTTTTTTTTTTTTTTTTTTTTTTTTTTTTTTTTTTTTTTTTTTTATTAAAAAATTCAATATCTGATCCAGACAACTGGGTCTTGTCTTAGACAGATCCAGTCTTCGCCAGACTCTTTGAATATTTTTACAACTAAAATTCAGAAACAGATTAAGGCCAAATAGCTAGTCACCTGAGAAAACCAAGTTCAGATTTGGATTCAGCCTGTTGTTTTTACCCCTATAAGTCATATCTGTTTTGACGAAAACTTCCTGCCACTTCTGCCAATTTCCCGGTTCCGGCCGAACTCCAGAACTACTTGTCCGGCGAAAAAAGAAAGCTCAAAGACGAAATCAGGGTATCTTCTTTCCCCAGTAATGAACATCTAATCAACTTCAAATAGAAATTTAGCTTATAACAAATTTCCCGATTCCAATCGGATTCCGGTCGAACTATATGTCCGGGTAAAATATGATTGTCTTACAGGGACTCAGCATCTCTTCTTACCCTAAATCGCTTATCTAATCAACTAGAAATAAAACTTCGACTTCCAACAGATTTCCGGTTTTGGCCGGATTCCGGACGAACTACATGTCCGGGTAGAAACTTGTTTTCACATAAGTGTTCAGCATGTCTTCTTGCCCTAAATCGAACATCTAATCAACTCCAAATAAAACTTTTAATTTTGACAAACTTTCCGGCTTGGGCCGGATTCCGGTCGAAATACTTGTCCGTCGAGAAAATAGTTTTCACCATCGTCTTCAGCATGTCTTCCTACCTCTAAATCTAACATCTAATCAACTTCAAATAAAACTTTTACTTTCAACAAACTTTCCGGTTTCGGCCGGATTCCGGGCGAAATACTTGTCCGTCGAGAAAATAATTTTCACCACCGTCTTCAGCATGTCTTCCTACCCCTAAATCGAACATCTAATCAACTTCAAATAAAACTTTTACTTTCAACAAACTTTCCGGTTTGGGCCGGATTCCGGGCGAACTACTTGTCCGATGACAAAATAGTTTTCACCATCGTGTTCAGCATGTCTTCTTACCCCATAATTGACTATCACATTAGCTGTTTCAAAATATTTTGTTTGTCCCTTAATTTGAATCCCCTCCCCCACCCCTAAATGTAGAGCTACAAAGCCCATCTACGAACTTGACTGGTCCGACGACCCAACGAACCCTCACACCAAGTTTCATCAAAATATCTCGTTCCCTTCGAGAGTTATCGTGCTTACAGACGGACGGACGGACGGACAGACGGACAACTTTTGCGATGTCATAGGTATCCCTCCACTTACGTTTTGGGATCCCAAAAAGTGACACACTCTCGAATAGCAGCAACACTAGCGATAGGTAACGACCCTGCTGAAACAGTCAGTCGTGCACCAGTACAAGTGCTGGCTCCTTTAACTCCATATTCTGAACACAGCAAAAAAAAAAAACTGTTCCCTCGATGTATGCAGACAGCACCTTATTGAATGTACTAGAATTTTCTAAGCCCGCAGCTTTGTCTTGCTTTGAATGTCGCGGACGTACCGGGCGGCGCTACGAGTAAGGCCCGTTTCTGATGTATGGAAAGCATAGGTCTTGGGGCTACTCCCCAGTGTTGCCCGACGTGTTGATTATATATCAGTTTTTGGGATCCCAAAACGTAAGTGGAGGGATACCTATGACATCGCAAAAGTTGTCCGTCTGTCCGTCCGTCCGTCCGTTCGTCTGTCCGTCCGTCTGTAAGCACGATAACTCTCGAAGGGAATGAGATATTTTGATGAAACTTGGTGTGAGGGTTCGTTGGGTCGTCGGACCAGTCAAGTTCGTAGATGGGCTTTGTAGCTCTACATTTAGGGGTGGGGGAGGGGATTCAAATTAAGGGACAAACAAAATAATTTGAAACAGCTAATGTGATAGTCGATTATGGGGTAAGAAGACATGCTGAACACGATGGTGAAAATCATTTTGTCATCGGACAAGTAGTTCGCCCGGAATCCGGCCAAAAGCGGAAAGTTTGTTGAAAGTAAAAGTTTTATTTGAAGTTGATTAGATGTTCGATTTAGGGGTAGGAAGACATGCTAAAGACGATGGTGAAAACTATTTTCTCGACAGACAAGTATTTCGCCCGGAATCCGGCCCAAACCGGAAAGTTTGTTGAAAGTAAAAGTTTTATTTGAAATTGATTAGATGTTCGATTTAGGGGTAGGAAGACATGCTGAAGACGATGGTGAAAACTATTTTCTCGATGGACAAGTATTTCGCCCGGAATCCGGCCCAAACCGGAAAGTTTGTTGAAAGTAAAAGTTTTATTTGAAGTTGATTAAATATTCGATTTAGAGGTAGTGAGACATGCTGAAGATGATGGTGAAAACTATTTTCTCGACGGACAAGTATTTCGACCGGAATCCGGCCCAAACCGGAAAGTTTGTCAAAATTAAAAGTTTTATTTGGAGTTGATTAGATGTTCGATTTAGGGCAAGAAGACATGCTGAACAATTATGTGAAAACAAGTTTCTAACCGGACATGTAGTTCGTCCGGAATCCGGCCAAAACCGGAAAACTGTTGGAAGTCAAAGTTTTATTTATAGTTGATTAGATAAGCGATTTAGGGGTAAGAAGAGATGCTGAGTCCCTGTATGACAATCGTATTTTACCCGGACATATAGTTCGACCGGAATCCGGCTGGAATCGTAAAATTTGTTATAAGCTAAATTTCTATTTGAAGTTGATTAGATGTTCATTACTGGGGAAAGAAGATACCCTGATTTCGTCTTTGAGCTTTCTTTTTTCGCCGGACAAGTAGTTCTGGAGTTCGGCCGGAACCGGGAAATTGGCAGAAGTGGCAGGAAGTTTTCGTCAAAACAGATATGACTTATAGGGGTAAACACACATGCTGAATCCAAATCTGAACTTGGTTTTCTCAGGTGATTAGCTATTTGGCCTTAATCTGTTTCTGAATTTTAATTGTAAAAATGTTCAAGGAGTCTGGCGAAGATTGGATCTGGCTAAGACAAGACCCAGTTGTCTGGATCAGATATTGAATTTTTGGGATCCCATCGAAACCTTTGGTCTTGTTCATTCAGCGCTCGGAGAAGCAACAACACGAGCGCTATTTCATATCACTAGTGAATACGCGTGATTGCAAAAACCGGTTTACATTAAACGAGTGCTAGTGTTATATAAATCTGCAAAATCTATTTTTGGAGCGGAGTATTATTTTAAACTAAATTTGCCTAATAAGTACCTCAGATACTGGATTCAGCTGAGAGCGAATTGCCTACCAGTACATAGGAAACTTAAATTTTTAAAAAGGAAAAATGGAGAACCGAGTTTGGCGACACCCTGCCCTTTATGTAATGAAGGGAATGATGATTTGGAGCACTTTTTGCTGAAGTGTCATGAGCTTTCTGAATTAAGGGTGTCTCTGCTTGGGTGGGATTTGCGGCTTCCAGACATCTTGGATTGTACATCGGCGCCGATAATATGTAAAGTGTGTAGATTTATCGATGAAGGAGTGAAATTTCGAGAGAATAGAAGTTGAATTTTTGTTATATTTTGTTTAATTTAGTTGGTTAATTAGTGTATAACCTGTTCATGTATACGGCCTCTGGCTTTAAATACAGATTATTATTATTATTATACGCCAAACTGGCGAATTTTGTCGGAGACTGGCGTGTGGCGTAAAACGTGGCTGTTTTTCCTTTTAACTGTCGGATTTGTTGGCGTGATGTGATAAATTTACTATCTTTACGGAAAACTAACTGTTTTGAGAAAAATCGTCGCGGCCGAAGGCCAGACAAAGTTTTGGGGTTCTGTGTTGATAGTCATTGAGTTTTTGGGAGGTATAGATTTTTCTTGCGTATTTTTTAAAGGCCGCGGCTTATATTTTTTGCCACGATCTGGCAACACTGCTACTCCCCAGCCTTGTTCTGCTATGGCCATTCAAGGAATTTATTTCTTAATAATCCCTTACCCTGTAAGTTTGTTAGGCTTTGGGCTGTTTTTGAAGTCTCTAACAGGGTGGCGTCGAGTACGCCAACTAGGTTAGGGATTTCCAATGAAGTGACGCTCTGTAGCTTTGCCGTACTCGGCAACCCTGCATCGTTACAGTCCTATGCGAAGTGCAAACGGGGGCCGGACAGTGCTGCTCAACGAGAGAGTGATCCCTCCGTTCGTTTCCCATTAATCTGTAAGTTACACGGAAGATGAAATGAAACACTAGTTTCTATCGTACAGTGTGATATTTTGTTGCAACAGACAACAGTCCATATATAAGCAAATACGGTACACTCAAAAGAAGAACAAATAAATCGCATACTCATTAAAACACACATACTTCTTACATAAAGTCTTCTCCATGCTTCGCTGCTGTCCGGATGAACATCGCAACGTTTTTAATTACCCCGAAACATTCATTCTCCATTAACTTAATTAGCCCATCCACTATTGTCTCGGTGTTGGAAAAAAACCTGATTGTACGATTAATCTAACAAATGTGATGTAATGCTCTTTTTTTTCATAGCTCAGATCTCGTTTCCTGCAATATCCATTTTTTACTCCCTTTTTGTTTAGACTTCAGACCAGCTTTAGACACGTTTTTCCTCGGAATAAATTCCAAATTTAGATAAATGTGACACCGTATGGGTTTTACGAACAAATAAATTTGAAAGGGATCAGATTACCCGCCGAGATCTGCTCGTGAAACCACCAGCATTTTTGTCTCCCATGCCAAACGGACCACTAAATTTCGATTATCTAGATTAGGTCTAGATTTATTTACGTCGAATGTCATCTGCGCCTTGAATTACTACGGCCTGTCTCATAGAGCTAGGCCTACTCCGGGTTGTTGATAGAGGAAGTTTGTTTCTGTCCCTCACGCATTTATTAAACTAAATAAATGGATCTGTTTTGGGATTAAAGAGGGCCTCAAAGATGACAATTTGAAGGAAGAAATTAGATTAGAAGTAGCCTTGTACAGATAATGAGATTTTTTTAATGACAAAGTGGAAAGATTAGGTGCCAATTTTTTCACTGATGGGAGCAAGGTAGGAGGAGTGATTTAAAAAAAAGAGGACCAGCATAAATGTGATTCTGCTTAGATATTCCTTGCGCTCAAGCTGACTGCATCATATTTGATAATGAAAATACGGATACGACAGCTGAATTTTATTATAGCTGGAAAATGAATTTTTTTACAAGTTTCTTTTCCAGCTTCAGCGGCTTGAGCCTGAAGAGGACTCTTGCCAAGAAGGGCCGAAATACAGCTTCTGTAATATAATATCTGCTTAAGAACCAACTCCTCTACATTTCGCGAAACCTGCCATCTTTTCCTTCCACATTTACACAACTGCACATGCATACGATCACTTCCTCAAGTAAGTAAGTAAGGTTTCTTAGACAAAAACTTGTAGCAAGCTAATTTGATTCTCTTTACAAAATATCCTTCTTTTAACACTCACAGGTTACATAACGGGACTCAAGGTTGTTACGTGAATGAGTCTAACCCCCTTGCTCGCCCCCCTTGAATACAGTCGGAAACACCGTGTGTCATAATTTTTTTCGTGAAATGCATTGGCAATTTCGTAATCTATGAGTCTGAAGTGTCGGCTGGTCCGTATTCAGAAAACAAATTTCGGGGGGGGGGGGGGGGGGGTCAGTTCGCTGGTCGGAGCTAACATATGCAAAAATGACTATTTTCTATGTATTCAAACAATGTTTACAACGGATACGTCAGCTACGATTCTTCATCAGCATGACGATGTGTTACATGCATGATCAGCATGGCGATGAAGAATCGTAGCTGACGTATCTGTTGTAAACATTTTTTGGATAAATGTTTCAAAGTCAGCTTGGGTTCAAAGAATATTTATTTTCTATGTTTTGGGAGGGGGGGAACAGTACAAAGTCTGACCATAGTATGATCTAATATGGTATAGTATTGCGATTCGGAAGTATATGTATGGTCGCTGTCAAAATAGATCACAGCAGAAAATAAAAAAGAATTACCTGGTGTATGAATAAGCAGCGGTATATGGTAGCATGTATAACATATATTTAGAAATTTATTTGGGGGGGGGGGGTTGCCCGCTGGTCAGACCCAAAAGTACAAAAAAGACACAATAATCCTAAATATTTCGTAACAATAAGAAGTAATTCAATATATCGTTGCCAAAGAACCGGCTTTTAAGTTTATATTCTTTCTTATTAAATTGTAACTTGGCTTCTAGTTTCTGTAGATAATACTGGGTGAAGTAAGGACATTGCAGGAAGAAAGCTCCCATCTGAAATACTAGAAATACGACAAAAGTAAAGCCACCTGCACCCCCCCCCCCTAAATATCTTCTTCTTATCCCTAACTGCAAAATAATCCTCTTTATATAACATTCCGTAAGCTTATCCCGATATTTAAGAAGTATTCTTAATGGAGGGTCAGGCTCCCAGGGGATTCGAAAGCCGCTTACCATTCGACTTACCTAAGAGCAAGATCAATATTTTTCTTGCCTACAAGAACAAGATAAAGCATAATACGCTTCAAAAATAAGGATCCTAGAAAGAGTAGTCTTCCAAAAAGGAATCTTAAAGGACCTGTCTTACCTATAATACTGACGCAACCTACTTCTATAATCACTCCATAGACCCGGGAGACCCCAGTTTCGTACGGTACATTCTAACCCCTCTAACAAAACCAAGCTGATTTTCTCACTTGCCGTATTTTGCTACTTTCGATGTGTATCACGCTGTCGACGATTGTCTGCAAGAAGTTTTTCCATCAGAAAAACCCGGTTATGTAAATTGTTTTTTCGCTATAAGTCAACGGGTCTCGGAAAAGGCTGAAAACAGCCAAAACCGTGGGTTATTTGTTGAAACCACAGCCTAGTTTTAAAGTATTCAAATATTTTTAAATACTGTAAATTGTAGAGTAAATAGTAAGTAAGTAATTTATTTATGACCCGCCATTTTGAAAAGGCGGAGTAAATGAAGAAAGTAAACAAAACACATACAAACACAATAGTGCGTGGGGTTCTTTAAGTATTGGCCGGGGATAGGGGTCAGCAGGGTCGGAAACGCAGGACCCCTCTCAGTTTGCTACCCTTCTTGAAGAGGGCTCCCAGGGGCTTCGAAAGCCGCTTACCATTCGACTTACCAAAGAGCAAGAGCAATATTTTCTTGCCAAAAGAACAAGATAAAGCATAATACGCTTCAAAAATAAGGATCCTAGAAAAGTAAGTAAGTAAGTAATTTATTTATGACTCGCGATTCTGGAAAGGCGGAGTAAATGACGAAAATAAAGAAAATAAACAAAACACATATATACACACAGAAAAAGACACTTAATTTTTAATCTTCGGTCAGGAAGCAGTGGACGACATCGTGTGCTGGTTGGGCCTTATTGTCCATGAGTTTTGAAAGTGATGACGAAACATCCAAAAGGGTAACACTTGCATCTTGAATTTTGAATTTCTCCGTCAATGTATGGTTATGACATAATTCGACAAGTGGAGCAGGTGCTTTGCATTTAAAATAACATGATCTCATCTTTTTAATCTCCTTCTTTCGCAGAACATGAGTGACGCCAGAACGAAATAGTATAGAAGGAGCGCAGAAGTAGTCCTTCAAAAAGGAATCTTAAATATTACTCGTTAACAGGGCCGGTAAGGCAAGACCCCGTTATAATTTCTACCCTGCTTTCTTAATAGTTGTAGACAGGAGTCCTGTTCTCGCTTAATTGTTCTCCTTCTTCTTTGATTTCCAATAGACCTTTTCTGAAACACAAATCCCTCCAGGAAAAAAAAAAAACAGATTATTTATTCTGAGTTTACAGTAAAAAAAATAATCAGTTTTTGGGATCCCAAAACGTAAGTGGAGGGATACCTATGACATCACAAAAGTTGTCCGTCTGTCCGTCCGTCCGTCTGTGCGCACTGTAACTCTCGGAGGGAATGAGATATTTTGATGAAACTTGGTGTGAGGGTTCTTTGGGTCAAGAGTAAGGTCAAGTTCGTAGATGCGCTCTGTAGCCCCACATTCAGGGGTGGGGGAGGGGGTTTAAATTAAGGGGCAAATTAAATATTTTTAAACAGATACTGTGATAGTCGATTATGGGGTAAGAAGTCATGCTGAACACGATGGGGAAAATCATTTTGTCATCGGACAAGTAGTTCGCCCGGAATCCGGCCAAAACCGGAAAGTTTGTTAAAAGTAAAAGTTTTATTTGAAGTTGATTAGATGTTCCATTCATAGGTAAGAAGACATGCTGAACACGATGGTGAAAACCATTTTTGTGCCGGACAAGTAGTTGGCCCGGAATCCGGCCAAAATCGGAAAGTCTGTTAAAAGTAAAAGTTTTATTTGAAGTTGATTAGATGTTCGATTTAGGGGTAGGAGGACATGCTGAACACGACGGTGAAAACCATTTTCTCTCAGGACAAGTAGTTCGCCCGGAATCCGGCCAAAGCCGGAAAGTTTGTTGAAAGTAAAAGTTTTATTTGGAGTTGCTTAGATGTTCGATTTATGGGTAAGAAGACATGCTGAACACTTGTGTGAAAACAATTTTCTACCCGGGCAAGTACTTTGCCCGGAGTTCGGCCAAAACCGGAAAAATTTACAGTTTTAGTTTTAGTTGATTAGATATCCGATTTAGGGATAAGAAGAGATGCTGAGTCCGTGTGTGAAAATCATTCTTCGCCCGGACATATAGTTCGATCGGAGTCAGACTGGATCCGGAAAATTTGTTATAAATTTTTACTTGAAGTTGATTAGATATTCAATATTGGGGAAAGAAGATACGCTGAGTTCGTTTTTGAGCTTTGTTTTTTTGCCGGACAAGTAGGAATTCGGCTGAAACCGGGAAATTGGCAGAAGTGGCAGGAAGTTTTCGTCAAAACAGATATGACTTATAGGGGTAAACACACATTCTGAATCCATATCTGAACTTTGTTTTCTCAGATGATTAGCTATTTGGCCTTAATCTGTCTCTGAATTTTAATAGTAAAAGCGTTCAAGGAGTCTGGAGAAGACAAGACCCAATTGTCTGGATCAAATATTGACTTTTTGGGATCCCATCGAAACCTTTGGTCTTGTTACTTTTTACATCAAAAGACGTGCTTAATATAGGAATACTGTGACCCTTCATCCTTTCTCAACGCTTACGAAGTCAATTTTTGTTAATATTTATTTTTTAACAGCTAAGACATGATTCTAAACAGTCGAAAAAAAGGAATCAACAGACCCCTAAAACAGGATTTTGATGTGCAAAAAAGAAAAAACCTAACGAACCTGCCCCTCCCTAGATTAGAAAATTTTAAAGTAGAACCGGGGGTAGAACGGTCCAAAACAAAGTATTATATCTTGGAAGAGAGTAGAAGCGGAAGTACTGGTAGGAAAGCAAGTGCAAAACAGAAAACAGAAAACAAAAGAGCTCCTAACCCCTCCTTACTTCAGGAAAAAAGTGAGAGCCCACATAGCGGCAGTCAAAAATCATAATAAAGATAAGTAGCGTGTTTTACTTTTTTACATTTGTTCATTTTTAACGATGAGATTTACTTGTATTAATTAATTTGACCACATGTGTTTTATCGGACGTTATTGCTGCTGGACACAATGTTTGGCTTGTCTGCGATTTGGATACTTATAAAAAGCCTTTCAATCTTCTTCTTTCTTCCGTCACATTTTTCCAGCTCTTGCAGGGAGCTCCCGCCCCATCTTAACCGGTATGAGCCAAGCAAGGTGTGAGCCCGAAACACACAAAAACAACGATTTTTATAGGCTTTTCCCTCTGACCTATGTGTTTTTTTTTACTCTTTTGTCCGACCAGCAGACAACCTCTCCCCCCCCCCGAAATAAATTCCTGGAAACGGGCCTGGAGCCAAGGATAAGCTTATCACTTCGAGTACACTTTCTTGCAGAAGAATAGGTAACTGTTTATGTTGTACACTTAATTTCCAATCAGCTACCGGAAAGCAAATCTACTTATACCAATGAATATTCATTTCGTCCTTTATTGCACCCCCCGCTATTTCCTCCCATCATTACCAGGTCCCCTCTTACATGTCGGCCTGGGTCCGAATTCGCTCCGCAGCAGCTGTTTATGACAAACCCGAACGACCTTCCATAAAATTCCATCAAAGTGATCGATTATGTGGAGATCATTTATCAGGGACAGCCGCCTGACAGTGACAGTCTTTGGCTGTCTCAAAGCGGTCTGACGACGACCACACGGCGGATGACGACGACAGGCGGCTGTTTGTGCTGTTGCTACAGATAGATAGATAATTTGAACCCAGTATCCAAACCTGGACTGTTGAAGCCTAGCAGACCTTCCGGTCCTGTGACGATGTGTTCCACCCTTTGTGTGACTAAAGGAAGGAATTTTTTAGGTAGGCGGACTGATGATTATATAAATGATGGGGAGTAAAGATTTTGAAGAACTAAGGAAGTTTCGGAAGTTTCTCTAGTAGCTTTCAAACAACTGAGAAATTAAATGCAGTATCCAAACCTTGACGGTTGAAGACTAGCACGGCCTAGCAGACCTTCCGGTCCTGTGACGATGTACGATGTCTTTTTGACATCGATGACGAAAGACATCGATGACGATGTGTATGTTTATGTGTTTTATTTACTTTCTTCATTTACTCCGCTTTCTGAAAACGGCGGGTTATAAATAAATTACTTACTTACTGTATTCCACCTTTTATGTGACTTGGAGAGGGGATTTTTGAGGTAGGAGGACTTAGAAGAAATGGATTGTATAAATGATCGGGAGTAAAGATTTTGAAGAACTAAGGAAGTTTCTCAAGTTAGCTTCCAAACATCTGAGAAATTAAATGCAGTATCCAAACCTGGACTGTTCAAGCCGAGCCCATTCAGACCTTCCGGTCCTGTGACGAAGTATTCCACCTTTTATGTGACTTAGAGAGGGGATTTTTGAGGTAGGAGGACTTATAAGAAATGGATTGTATAAACGATGGGGAGTAAATATTCTAAAGAAATAAGGAAGTTTCTCAAGTAGCTTTCAAACACTTGAGATATTGAATACAGTTTCCAAAACTTGACTGTTCAAGCCCAGCCCATTCAGACTTTCCGGTCCTATGACGATGTATTCCACCTTTTATGTGACTTAGAGAGGGGATTTTTGAGGTAGGAGGACTTTTAAGAAATGTATTGTATAAAGGATGGGGAGTAAAGATTTTGAAGAAATAAGGAAGTTTAGGAAGTTCCTCGAGTTAGTTTTCAAACACCTGAATAATTAAATACAGTACCGAAACCTGGACTGTTTAAGCCTAGCCCAGCCAGACCTTCCGGTCCTATGACGATGTATGCCAACTACCTTTTGTGTGAATGTGCAGAAACTTACAGGGACCAAGGGGGATATTTTGGCCTTCTTGGCAAAGGTCCTCTTCAGGAAAAACTTGTGGAAAAGCCATTCGTTTTCCAACTTGAGCGGCTTTGAGCCTGAACAGGGCCCTTGCCAGGAAGGGCCGAAATATAGTTCTAATAAAATTCAGCTGACGTATCCGTTTTGCACTGTCAAATATTATCCGCAGTCAGATTGGGCTAAAGGAATATTTACCAAGGGGGAGATTTTTGGGGTGTGATATAGATAAGGGTTATAAAAATGACTACAAGGAAATGAGAAAATTTGGGAAGTTCACTAAGTTAGCATTCAAACACCTGAGAAATTAAATGAAGGACCTAAAACTGGACTCTTTAAGTTTAGTCAGACAGGCCCGTATCCAGGAATTTATTTGAGGGGGGGGGGTGCCTGTGGGTCGGACAAAAAAGTACAAAAAAGACATAGATCATAGCGAAAAGCCTATAAAAATGATCATTTTTGCATGTTTCGGAGGGGGTTTCAACCCCCTAACCCCCCCCCCCCCCCCATGGATACGGCCTTGCTGTCAGATCTTCCTCTCTCATAAGGATTTATAATGTGCCACCTTTTGTGTTAAGGGAGACAGAGTTGCAGGGAGTAAGGGAGGAAATTTGTGGGGTAGGAGGATGGATACAGATTACGGGGGCAAAGATTTTAAGGAAATAAGCAGTTTTGAGAAGCTCCTCAAGTTGGCTTTCAAACAGCCAAGAAATTTCTGCTGCTGGAGAGGCTATCTAACATTTTGTTAGCATTTTTTTTTTGCACGCTGACTCTAAGTGTCAAATAAATTATGTATTTGCTATGTGTTCTAGTTACGCTATCGTTTCCTTTTTTTACACCTATTCGATACTTATTTATTATATTTTTATTTTTAGGGTCAAACAAATGACAAAATAAGTAACAAACACTGGCATAAATATAAACTACAAATAAAATAAACAAAATTTCAACACACCAGCCTGAAGAGCACCCACAATAAAGTAGGGTACCCCACGACAGCCAAATTTGCAATCTCAGCCGTATAATAATAATAATAATTGTATTTGAAAAAGCCCGAGGGCCATATACAGGTACAGGTTATTAATACACAGAAACGTCAATCAACATACAACTAATCTACGAAAAGCTTTCTATATTCTAACGCTCTAGACACAAACCTACAAATCTTACTAATAGCCTGGGCGGATGTACACTTCAGGATATGGGAAATCGCCATGACCAAAAGGAGAGGATTCTCAGTGCGCAAAATTCGTGTCTGACGTGATGGGGCAGATGTCCGCCTCGCTTCACCAAAAGATGGAAGATCTTTACCAACAAATATATGTTTTATTTGTGTAGGCTATATCTTTCGAGTTGTGAATTATACGTTTTGAATAGCCTTTATTTTTCGCAGCCAAGTGCGAAACACCAACACACCTACCATTGGTTGGCTTTGGAAAGTTCGGGAAAGTTCGCGCAAACTCTCACTGCCAACCTGGTCTCCATGGCAACCTGGTCTCCATGGTGTCCAAACGCACTGCATTAGGCACAAGTAAGTACACTGTAAAAGAAAATCTTGCAGTATTTGCTACTGGGATTAATCTTGTCTCAAAAAAGGTAATCTTATCTCTAAGTTGGATTAATCTTATCTCAGTAGAGATAATCTGACTCGGAGAAACTTGTTACAGCGGATACACCTATATACCCTCTCAGATCCTCAAATTCGCCCTATTACTGTACTATTCTTCCAAGCAGACTACTTCCAGTAAATCACCCTGTGTCTCATAGTGCTGGGCGATACTTGGGTTTGTCGATCCATTGATATTTTCACTTTCGACACTTGATAATAAGTATATCGATATCGGTATTTCCGGACTATGTTTTGCTCCCAAATAGGGGAGAGGTGGGTACAGTGGCGCACTTTCAGGTCAAAGCGTCGTAACTTTGGCAAATATTAACATTTTTGGACGACTTTAAACTGTTGTGCAGGCAGTTTATTATTCTACACTGGTGATTTATTTCAAACTTCTTCTTTGAACCAGTTTTTGATGGAGTCATGTTTTCTGACAGCCACTTTTTGCGCCATTGTTGCCGACTAGGCGGGAACTATGGCGCACCCCATCTGGAACAGTGGCGCAATCAAACTGCTAAGATGAATACTTCGTTTAATGAGTAAGGAAGTACAAAATAGTGAACTGAAAATACCTAAAAGATGAATACTTCGTATAATGAGTAAGGAAATAAAAAATAATGAACTGAAAATAAAAGAAGAAGGCACACTAGTTAATATTGTAAGCAGTCAGGTCAATGGGGAAGACCAGTTATTCCGCCTGTCTTTCTGTGCCACCAGAAATATTCGGAGCAGGTAGCTTCATTTCGACACTCGACTTGCTGAAAGTGTAATTTTCACTGGTCCTGATGAACTTGTAGAAAGGAACCATTCTCTTAATATACATGAGCTCAATGTCAAAGCTGGACTCAGAGAGGACTTCGCCCACGGAGTAAATTTTGTTCTTTTTGATCTCCCCCTCGCAAACAAGAACATAATCTCCAACACGGACTTCATCGTCACACAAAAAATCGTTTTGGTCTTCAAGGCCACAGTGGAGGCTTTCATCAGGGGGACAGGATGTCCCACGTTAGGCTGGGACGAGATCATAAGAAATTACCCAAAATCTTTGGGGGCAGAAGCCTTAAACAGGGTAGTATGGAGGAGAAGTGTTCACCAGTGTGTCGGTCTAGGGCGGCTTAAGGCTGCGACGAGTTTGTAGTAGTAGTAGTAGAAGTCAAAACTATCATATAGGCTACCTACCGCGTGAAGTTTATGAATTTAAAAAATTTCGGGGTGCGCCACTATACCCTCCACCAAAATGCGCCACTGTAGCCGAAATGCCCTCTTTTATCCATTTTGTGAACCAAAATTTGAAATAATGACCGAGAGACAAACAGATGGCTGCACTATGTTTAGAAATGTTGGAGCTTCCAGATGAACTAATATTCGCCAGAATTCGACACTATTTGTAGCCTACAAACCTTAGCAAAGTCAAAAAATATTTTCCATTTGTCCAAGATTTTATTTTTCAAAGCACTTAATCACATACCTCAAAAACTGCAATCGCCCCAAAAAATTGAAAATGGCTGACGATCATAGACCACGTGACTGCCCTCCTAGTGCGTATTTTTTTAGAATTTAATCTAATTACAGGTGGCAGTTGGATCAAGTGCGCCACTGTAGCAGACTGCGCCACTGTACCCACCTCTCCCCTACGTCGTTTAGCCATGGGCCTAGTTTAATAATGAAATCTGTCGTAAAGTAGCATTTTGGATCATCTTTCGTTAAAATCTCTGAATTTATAAAAAGAACTACGAAACACATATTGTTCCAGCTTCGTATATAAGAGTTAGATGTTTTAAATGTACAAATGTCGATATTTGGCCCGATATATCGTTATCGATAACAAACCATGAAGATCAAGTATACTTCCCATCTTCTATTAATTTATGGCATCGGGACCGCTGGGAAGCGCGACCCTTTCTTCAAAGTTGTTGATGGGTCGGTCTCTGGCACCTGAACTGGGATCGCCACCAGGAGGAATTATCCTCTTCTTGTGCCATCTTCATAGAGTGGATAACGGCACCTAGACCAGGGTTGCCACATGTCGATAGTGTGAAGTGTCACTCTATTTTGTTTTTGTCACTCTTGTCCTACGTAGGACATAAAAATCTTGTCCTACGTAGGACATAAAAATCACTCTATTTCAGAAAATGACCAAATGTGTAATTTTTGCAGCAGTGATTCCGACCGTAAGTGACTATTGCAAGTTTTTTTCATGAATGTAAATGATGATGTGTAATTTTTTACGGAGATGATTCCGACCAAAAGTGTAAATTTCATGAAAATAAGTTTCACTCCAATTCACTCTCTGCTTTAGACCAAAAGTTACCTCTAAATATTTTTGATGTGGCAACCCTGACCTCGACTGGGGTCGCAGCCTAGGATGAATTACCCTCGTCGTTTGGGTGGTGGTAGATGACGGCAACTCGACTGGGATTAGGACCCAGGAGGAATTACCCGCTTGATTAAGCTGGTTGGTCTGTCGCGGTTGCAAGTGCTTTCATCGTCGCTGGGTAGTTTATTACTTCGAAGTCGAAATGAAGCTTTTCTTTAGTGAAGTTGGCGCAGTTGGTCCCGGAGAGGGTTTTGGCTGTATTCCATCTGTAGGTGCTGACTGGTTTCGCCCATTAGTTTCCAGAGTCTACGAGCGAGAGTTTCCACTCAAATAAGTATTTTTTCAGCATCAGAGCACAACTCTTCAGTCTCTGGTATAGACACTGCTACCGGGTTTAGAAATATATCGAGTGATTATGGGAGTAGGTTGCGTTAATATTATAGGTGAGACAGGTCCTTAAGTTTGAATAAAAGACTTTCCCCTTGTTTTTATTCCGTCTTTCCCCTGTCGGTGATGTCATTAAATTCAAAACTTTGGCACATGCATTTTTTTAGAAGAAGATCTGCAACTATCTCCGATGAAAAATAATCTCAAAAACCCTATTTCTGCTTAAAGTCCATATACAAACATGGCACCGTGTCCTCAGAAACAACCCACCTCGATTAAAGCAGACAACAGATTTGACAGATAACATCCAAAATTTTGCAAGCATTGACGTTTTACAAGGTCATATCTAACAATAAATAAATTTGCTATTGTCTATTATTCACAATAACATAAACGAAACATACAAAATAATCCTGTTTTATAGGCTTTCATCCCTGATCTATGTCTTTTTGTACTTTCTGGTCCGACCAGCGGACAACCCCCCTCTCCCCCCCTCCGAAATAAATTCCGTGATACGGACCTGGTACCACTATACTATGCTAATCAATCCTTACATCGAGCCTACCTATGACGCCACGTCCTTTTCAAATTTATTCTATGGTCGATTCTTCCAAACTCAAGTGTGACGTTTGAATGGCACTTTTCGCTGTCGCCTTAGTATTATAGTATATACTTTACTAATGTATAGTAATCAATCCTGATTTTGTTTTGATTTGCTGTGGTAAGAGTCTCCAAATATGGTAAATCATACAAGAAAGGGGGCGTTGTCACAGCATTGACATGCGACGCGGAGATTAGCAAAATGCTGAATACAGAGAGCGACCATAGCCAAGCACAGGCCTGGATTTAGGAATTTATTTCGGGGGGGGGGGGGGGGGGGGGTCCTGCCGGTCGGACACAAAAGTACAGAAAATACATAGATCAGACGGAAAATCCTATACAAATGATTATTTTTGTGTGTTTCGGGAAGGGGGGGGGCAACTCCCTAACCCCCCCTAGATACGCCCTGCCAGAGCATATGTTTTTATTCGTGTTTGATGTGATCAGACCATGCTTTGTTCGCCGACCCGGTCCCATTCAGTACCTAGGTATTTCAGACCCGTTTTCCTTAACATGATTGGCTGGATTACCCCGTGGAGGGATATTTTGACTAAAATGGTATAATACATTCAAGCCTTACATTAGAAGCCAAAATTCGTGACTTCATGCGTACACTATCAGAAGTGTCATAACAGATTGCGCATAACACTTTCAAGAGTTACACCTTTTCACTTAGAAATAAAGTGTTATGACCCATGAAGATAATACTACTTCGTGCCTACATCTGCAACAACACCTTCAATAGGTAAAAATACTGCACTGTCAGAAGTTACATAACGATAACAGAAGGATGAGGGGTTTCAACAGATAACACTTTGGGAAGTTATCTGTTATGTTTCTTTCGTTCCCGTTAGTACTTTTACCAATTGAAGGTGTTGTTGGAGATCTAGGCACGAAATAGTGTAAACTTAATTGGTCATAACACTTTATTTCTAAGTGAAAAGGTGTTATTCTTGAAGGTGTTTTACGCTATCTGTTGTGAAACTTCTGACAGTAGTTGCGTTTTTGATCGAAGTTTTGTTCGCCGTCAGCTTAGCCGGTTGCTTAATTTCCGTTTTTAAACGCCGTCGAAGTTCACCGTTTGCTTAATTAGTGTTTTTACGACTCAGGCGATCCTTGCCAGGTCGACGTTTCTTCGACGATTCAAGCAAACTTCGAACTTGCTAGCGCACGAAGTTCGACGGTCAGAGTTTGAAGGACGAAGGAACTGTGACGGGCGACCAAAAACGGTAGTTAAGCAGAGACCTTTGAGGTTCAAACTTCGATCAAAAACTCAACTAGTGTAGTAACTACGGTAAGTAGGATGGAACACGCTCATAGTCAACACTTGTGAATAGTAAAAAGTCTGATCTATAAGGTAGTGGGTTACTTTGACTTTCTGCTACCGAGACATATTCAGAATCTCCATTATCTGGGAAGCAGGTTGCAGATTTTCTTCTCATCAACCTCTGGAATCTGTATCTATTTTACTATGTCTGCCAGATGTGATGATGTTTAGCCACGGCCCCGCTATAGTCACACCTGGTAATAACGCCGGTAATAAGACCGTCTTACAGCGATCTTACAGTCGAAATTGGGAAGAAAAGACGCTGAAAACGTAAGATATCTGAGATGGAAAAATCCAACTCCGCCGTCGTATTTTTGGAGTGTTTGGACCAATCACAGACCAGAGTCCAGGCCCGTATCCAGGAATTTATTTCGGGGGGGGGGGGGGGGGGTTGCCTGCTGGTCGGACAAAAAAGTACAAAAAACACATAGATTAGAGGGAAAAGCCTATACAAATCATTATTTTTTCGTGTTTCGGGGGGGGGGGGTCAACCCCCTAACCCCCCTGGATACGGCCTTGCCAGAGTCAATGACTTTAGCTAGTTGTGTTTACCTTTGATTGATGGTAGTGGTCTGGAATTTCTTCATTCCTTGTGTGACCAGGATGAGACGTAAGAGTGGGTAATAACCAAATTAACGAACCAATTTCCGTACAGATGTGACTGAATGTGACCCGGGCATTAGGCAAAGTGATTGAAACTGGCCCGCTTGAAGCGCTGAACCGGACTATGGCGAATTCGGCGAAACTTGTTTTCACTTATTCGTTCACGATGTCTTTCTAAGGTGTTAACCGGGGGATTACTTTAATCCCTGAATTCTAAATCGTTTTCAAGTCTGTTGCTTCTTACATTTCCATTATTAATACAAGTTTTGAGATTTGCATTATTCATCGGCCGCCTATTGTGTTCATTTCATTATAACTTGCAATTTTCAAAGTGGAGCTACAATTCAAGACATTCGATTTTCTGTGTTTTCCAACGCGTAACTTTGCCCAAACGGTTTAAAAATAATAAAGAAAAGGGATTTTCATTTCGGTCAGTTGTTTCCACGGAACCCGATGAACACGGATGAATGCAATTTGTTATCCCACTAAACTTGACCTAGTAAAAAATCGTTATGGAATTGTTGTTAGGCGAAAAGTAAATTAGAATTGTTTCTGAGACCCGTCTTCATTAAACGAAAACGTATGAATATTAAAGTGATGAATTAATAGATAAGTTGATACATTAATCAACCTGATTGAGTCAGTAAATTTCTGGATTAATTTCGTTTTTAACTTTACCGCTGGAAACTTAAGAATTCACGCAATCCCGCTTAATGGCCACATCCAAACCCACATATCCAAATCCTGTTTTAATATTCAGTGTTTGCTTCAAACAGGCCCACCTACTGTTGTTACCCATCTCAACATAAACCACATTTCTGTTACCAAACATTCCTATCCTACGTAGCGTGACCGTTCGAGCAAGACAGAAATGAGATGTTAAGAATTAACTGTTTATGGTTAACTGTTCAGAGTTCAATATGTTATTACTAATTATTCCGAGAACTATTTAAAGATAATACAGTATACCAAGAACAAATAATCAGATAGAACCTCCATCGTAATATGACCATGCGACGTCGAATCTTTCCCCGTACCCTGCTCAATGCAAACGAGCGGGGATTAGGAGATACGCGGCACATCATGTTTCGTTACCTATACAAATAGCTATATCGCTGTGAAGCCGCGTAGAAGAAACTTTCAAAGTCAAAGTTGATTGGTTGTCTGGACGCGCTCCAGAGCGAGGCAGCGTGCCTTCTGCACTTTTCGCTCTGCGATGACCAACGGCGAAGACGGAAGTAATCGGATATCAACTCAAAGCTAGACCAAGTACCTCTAGCTCCACTCAGTTTTGTCGGGGTATCCATAGTCGCTGCATGGGACCAAAGGCGGAGGTTCTATCTGATTATTTGTTCTTGGGTATACTCATAGAAGGAATCTAGGATTCCCATCGTTATGGAATCAGGAAAACTAGGGACAGGCGATTACAAAAAAAGGAATTATCAACCGAAAGAAGTGAGTTGATTGGTTCTCCGGACCAGAGCGAGACAGCCTGCCTTCTGCACTTTTTGCTCTACGATGAGCAACGGCGAAGACGGAAGTAATCGGATATCAACTCAAAGCTAGACCACGTAGGGAGACCAAGTACCTCTAGCTCCGCTCAGTTTTGTCTGGGTATCCGTAGTCGCTGCTTGGGACCAAAGACGGAGGTTCTATCTGATTATTTGTTCTTGAGTATACTCATAGAAGGAATCTAGGATTCCCATTGTTGTGGAATCAGGGAAAATTAAGGACAGGCGTCAGAAAAAGTATGGAATTCTCAACCTAAAGAAGTGAATGAGTGGGAGCTTGTATCACTCACTATAGTGTTGTTATTATTATTGATTTATATCCCATCATAATGCACAACTGTACAGACAGATAGAGTAGGCTTATCAAATACAGAAAAAGAAAACAAAAGCAAATAAGGTGGAGCGTGAATAAACATATCTAAAACTGTGTGAAACTTTGGTGGATGAAAGAGTTGACATGTATCACAAGACAGAGAGTAACTCTGGTTAAGTAGAAACAGCGTACGCATTTGAGACTGTCTTTCAGCAATATATCCCTGAATTTCCCTCTTCACCCTTCACTAATAATCCGTGCCGTCTGCATTTTATTCCCTTTGTCAACCCTCCTATCCCGGCTAAATTTCGCATTTCATTCGGGAAAGCGCCTAGTCATTAAGTAACATGTATCCCTTTATATCCCGTGACATAATTAGAAGGGATACTATAAGAGCTGAAAGGGATCTTCGTAATGAGGCGAGGAGGGGATCCTTTTGTCGCACCCTTTGTCGTATCAGCCAAGAAATTGTCGGACGGTGTAGTTAGGATGATAAATCGAAGGCACGGACGGTTCTAATGGAGTTTGCGCGATGTGATTTTGAGTTGGCCTTGTCCAACTTGGATGAAACAATAAAAGGTTTTCACTATACAGACACAAACTTGGATCCAAGCACCGGCGAACTGTTTACCTGTGCTTTTTCTGTTTTATTTTGTTATTCTTTATGGGTGAGGGGGGGGGGGTAAAGAATGATAAGGTTAAGACGAGAAATGTGTGTCATCGTTTGTAATAGGTGATTGAAGGTTGTGCACTCCCGCACCGGACACGGTTGTGCCCTTCTTGGGAGTGATCTGTTCGTTGCAGGGCCTCGCAACCAAGGGTTCTGATACTTCTGATGTACGAGTGTATAATTCCGAAGGAGAGTACAATCAGAGTACAGAGAGTTCGTGAGTACATCGGGAGTACGCGGGGTACTTGTGTGAGTACAATGGGAGTACAGGAGTACATTGGGAGTACGGAAATACATCGGGAGTACAATGGGAGTACGGGAGAAAAATGAGAGTACAGAGCGGAGTACAGGACTATTAGAGTTGAATACATGAGCACACGGAGCCATAAAGAGCCACAAGGAGACTCTCGAAAGAGAATGGAACAGAAACCTATCCAAATAACAAGTAAATTGTTCTTAACCTTGCTATCACTGGGTAGCTACAAATCAGAGCATAAATTCGAATGAGGGTAAAAACTTTAATTTAAAGTTACTGTAACTTCAAGCGAGTTCAAGGTGCGGTACACATACTAAATATATTGTTAATACTGGACCAGGTACCGGGTATTAGTTGTGGTAGCAATCGAAGTATATTTAAAACCAGGTTCTTCAACTTCAGATCACCTAATTAAGGTACAGTTCAGTGGGGTTCACTGTACATTTACTTAAAACAAAATTGTGTAACCGAGCTGAGTGCTTTCTAATCGAAGGGCAATTCGGGCGCAATTATATCATACCAAAGAAATGAATCGTTATGTTTTTGTTCCTTTGAGCTTAAAGTACTATATATTTTGATAAGCTTCCCAATATTCGGTTTGCTCGTTCTGTTTAAAAACAAAATTGAATTAAGTACCGGTAAAAAAAAATCAGTGATTTTAAGTGTAGGCTACTGATAATCTTTTGGCACAATACACGGATAATCTTTTGGAACCAACAAATAAAGTTGTCCAAGTCTGAGGCTGCATAGGTTCCCTATACTATATTTCTACATTTTTTTTAGTGGTTTACAGGATGGATTTGGAAAACTATAGAAGAACAAGAGCTACGAGCTCATATGGTGCTTGTTACGAGTAGGAGGTGTGAGAAACGAGAAAGTAAATCTGACTATTTTTCTGGAAATTCTGCCCCCCCCCCCCCCACCACCGTGCTCGGTTCCGGTACGGACCCTAAAATATGTCATCTAAGGAATATTATCTCTCTGTTTTCTAAGTTTCATTCAAATTACTCCGCTCGTTTGACCCCTATGCGAGCCTCAACATTTCCCCCCCTCCAAGCCCCCCCCCCCCACACACACACTGTGGCAGAATCTGACTCGAACACTTAAACTTCGCATCTCTGACATCTCCTCTTCTCATCTCCTCTTAACTCGAATCAGAGCATACCTTCAAATTTCCGGTTCCCGCTTCATCCTCCTCCTACTTTGGTCGGATCCAGTTTGGACGCCAACGACAAATCTAGGCCGCATAATCTTGGTACTGTCCAACTTGCATCCCATTCGGCCCATCCGTTTGTTTGTTTTTTGTGCATGACATAAAGTTCTCAGACCCCTTCCCCCTTCAACTCCCCCAACCAAGGCCGCATGTTGTTCGGACACATGCTTTGCCTATCTAGGTCATCAGTTCTTATCCCCATAAAGTTTCACTTGAATCAGACCATTTGTTCGCAAGCTACGGAAGTCAGCAATTTCCGGATTCCCCCTCCCTCAACTTCCCGAAAAATGGTCTGATCCAGGAACGGAAGTTTTCCTAGGGCATTGTGTCGGGTCCTTAAGTGTTTTTGGTCGGATCACTGATATGCCTGCCAAGTTTTATCGTCCTTAGCACATCTGGAAGTATCCTAACTCGCGATCACCAGCATTCCGGAAAACCCCCTCCACCTCCCCCCACAGAGCTCCGATACGATCTGGTTATGTCAATTACGTATCTAGGGCTAATGCTTTTCTTCACACCAAGTTTCATCCCGATCCCTCCACTCTAAGCGTTTCCAAAGATTTCCAGTTCCCCCCTCCAACTCCCCCCCATGTCACTGGATCCAGTGCAGAGTTAATATGGGACGTCTGAGGCACGAGGTGTTTCTAAATTTCAGTTTTCATTTAAAGCCGATGACCCGTTCAATACCTGAGCTTGCTCTAGATTCCGGATTCCCCCACGACGGTCGGATCGTGGAAACTACATTATCAAGTCAATACGTTCGGATCCCTGACAAGACTGCCAAGTTTCATCGACTTAGCACATCACGAAGTATCGAACTCACGGGATCCGGTCCGTTTATGTCATTTACATATCTAGAACTTGTGCTTGTTCTTCCCACCAAGTTTCATCCCGAACCCTCCTCTCTAAATATTTTCCAAAGATTTCCGGTTCCCCCCGCCAGCTCCCCCCAGTGTCAACGGATCCGATCGAGATTGAAAATGGGGCGTCTGAGACACGAGGTCTTTCTATAAATCAAATTTCGTTAAGATCAGATAACCCGTTCGCAAGTTAAAAATACCTCACTTTTCCGGATTCCCCCTCCCTCCATGCCCCCCCCCCCCAGATGGTCGGATCGGGGAAACGACTATTTTCAAGTCAATCTGTTCGGGTCGCTGACACGCCTGCCAGGACAGTTTCATCTTCCTAGCATATCAGGAAGTACCAAACTGGCGGGATCACTAGAAATTCGGATCCCACCCCCAAACTCCCCCACAGTGAGCGGATCCGGTCCGGTTATATCAATCACGTCTCTAGTACTTGTGCTCGTTCTTTCTACCAAGTTTCATCTCAATCTCTCCACTCTAAGCGTTTCCCAATATTTCCGTCCCCCTCCCAACTCCCCCCAATATCACCGGATCCTATCCGGATTTAAAATGGGACGTCTGAGACACGAGGTCTTTCTATGTACCAAGTTTCATTAAGATCTGAACACCCAGTCGTAAGTAAGAAATACCTAATTTTCCGGATTCCCCTCCCTACACTCTCCCCCAGATGCTCGGATCCGGGAACTGACTATTTCCAACTTAATCATTTGGTTTCCCGATATGCCAGATTTTACACGAAGGATTCTAGGATTACTAAACGATTTCGAAACAAGAGCTGGAAGCTCATATGGCACTTGTAATGCTTGGTAAAAGGATGAAAGCAGGAATTTGCCAATTCGTGGGTTTGTTGTGATCATTTGTAAGCAAAACCCTTCTGATAAGAATGACGACGGACCCTTGAAAGTCACGAGAATGTATCGTTTGGTAAAAAAAAAATAAAAAATTTGTACTTGGCTGTGATATGCGCGCTTTAAGGGCGCTAGAAATTCATCTGTAATCAAAACTCTTGAGGCAAAAATGATACTGGGCCCTTTAGGATCATTGGAAACCTTTCACCCACACCCCCAAATTAGTTATTAGAATTCTGAGTTGAGTGTTGAATATTTGGAATGGTACTTGTGGAGTACTCATTTATTGTTTATGTCTTTGTCCCGCCATGGCCCATGGGGCTTTTTTGAGGAGTGCATACATACCACCATATGGGCTAGGGCAGGGGCGGATCCAGCCTTTCGTTCTAGGGGGGGCGATTCTTACCGAAAAAAGTAGGGGTAGTGTCCTTTTTGTCGGCCACAAGGCTGATTTTTTTCGTGTTTTAAGTGTCTCTGTCGGTCTCTTATTTAACGAAAATGTGGTTTTATATATTACAATAATGCTTACAAAAACTGTACTTGATCAACTTACAACTGTTTACAAGAAAAATTCAAGCTTCCTGGCTCCACTGTTCGCAAACCTGTCTGTCAAGCGTCTTTTGTCCGCATTTTCCGACATTAATATCGCTTAAATGACGAAAGTCCTCGTGACGGATGTTCAAATTTCACTATACACTGGAACGAAATGTTTGTTTTTACCAGGTCCGATTGCGTTGCGTCTCGAATCTAGCTAAAATTTACTGGGTGAACTGTTGCTATGCTGTGTGCGAGCTATGAGGTGAGAAATAGTCGATGCTAGCGTGACAGAGGAAAAGCTGTGGGTTGAACCTAGTGTAAAAGGTACTAGAGTCTAGTTACAGTAATTAAAACATGCATTAATGCAGACTTCCGTAAGTGCAGTAAACAAAACAAAAAAATTACAGCCCGTCTAGGGGGGGCGATCGCCCCCCTCGCCCCCCCCCTGGATCCGCCCCTGGGCTAGGGGGCACATCTTCGAACTTATTTTGACCCAGAGAAGCCTCACATCAAGTTTTTACAAAATATCCTCAAACACTTATAAAGCTACTCTGCTAATAGTTTCCTTTGAAGTCGAGTAGGACTAGCAACCGTTTTGTGACAAGTCGGTATGGGATTATCGACCCTGATGAAGCGATCATAGCTCAGATTGCCAGATACAACTCTGGTATTGTTGCTCATCCTTGGACAACCATTTTGAGGCAGTAGTTCTGTCTTTTGTATTTAGGTATCCATCTCGTTCTTTGTTTTTCTGTGTTAGTGTATTCTCTCGTAGTGTGTTTCTCGTTTTCTTTTTATCTTGTACTCCATCTGTTTTCATCTGATGGGAAATAAATATATACATACATACATACATACATAACGTTCCCGGATTCCCAAAACTACCTGTATTTCCTATTTCATCACTCAATATAATCAGTTTGATCCGAGAGATTCGTCATTCCCTGACTTTGTATACCCCTCCCCCACCCCTTCAAGATTTATAGCCCATCTATGAAAATGATACTAGTTCGGCCGGAAGAATCATGTATATGCAAAATTTCGTCAGAATCCTTCAGACAAGCGGAGAGACGGGCAAAATGATGATGTCTACAGTATCTGTCATTTTCTTCTGGAATTCGAAGAAGATTTCTAGGCTTCTGCAAAATGTTTTTCTACTGGATGGCCTAGATTTCGGGGCATTCCTTTCACAGTCCCAAGACTAAATTAGGGACGAACCGGGGAAAGGTCGTCTGTATGGAAAACAAGGACGCTTCCGCAAGAACAGGCAAAGGGATAGGTCCAATTTACCCTTCGGAACATTGTACTGATTGAAAAGGAGTCGGCAACTTCGTTTATACTGAACTTCACCTGTGTTAAGAGGAACAGATTAGTGTCTTTCAGAACGAATTTCAGCCTCCGTCTTCAGCCTCTAACTTCCGGAAAAAAGGTCATTGTTTTTTTAGATTCCCAAACCGGAAACTAACTGTTATTAATTCACAAGATATTTTTCAAATAATTTCTAGCTGATGGAACAGTGTCCAACGTAATTCCATACAGTCGTGACTTAGCTAATGACTTCGAGTAATTGAGGACCCAACACAGGATTTCATTGTCCCTAACTTGCTTTTTAAATGTAAACGCGACCGGTGCCTCGCTGGCCGCGAGGCACCAAACTACACTTTTCGTTTTCTGAGGTAAAATAGATCAAATGGGTGTGACGTCACGTTTGTATGAAATTCCTATACAACTTAGTTTAGACGGATGGAATAAATATCAAATCACCGAGCGGGCTCTTCACTTGTGTCGCAAGGTGGACGTGAGGCGTGACTCCAGCCTACCTGGGGGTCTTTCTCCACGTCTGTCTTCGTGTCTCTCTGCTTCTTGGTGTACGGTGCGCCACATTTTTTAGTGAGTAGCCTTCACAGGTTACAGCATGACTGATTAACTTCAGTTTTCTTACTCCACATTTTTGACTTGATCAGTGTTGAAAACCGTGCGAAAAAATTTAACTTAAAGGACCGCTCGCACTATTTACTCTTCAACTTTCAGTATTTTAATATATTTAAATGCTTCGAAACTAGGCTGTGCTTTCAACAATTAACCCACGGTTTTGGCTGTTTGAACACTTTTCGGAGACCCGTTGACTTACAGCGAAAACAGGGAAACAATTTACATAAATGTTTTTTCTGATGTAAAACTTATCGCAGACAACCGTCGACAGCGTGATACACATCGAAGGTAGCAAAACACGACAATTGGGACAATCAGCGTGGTTTTGCTGAGGGGTTAGTATGTACCGTACGAAATTGGGAGTCTCCGGGTTAGAAATATTTGGAGTGATTATGGAAGTATGTTGCGTTAGTATTATAGATAAGACAGGTCCTTTAAGCTGTACTTCTTGACTACAGCCGTAATTACTCCTTTAAGTTTGTCGTCGCTCAGAAAAGCATTTCACCTTCTTAACTTTAAAAAATCTCCTGTGGCAAATTATTCTTAGAAGAAAAACCCTTCAAACTATTCAACCTTATCATCATACATATTTGCCATCATATTTATACCCATGTTTTGAGTTTCCTGTTTCCACATTTTCGATTTTTTTTTATCCTTTCTCCTATTTGTCAACCTGATGCGCTTTATGAAAAAGTTAACTGAAGTTTAACTTCTTGGCCGGTTACAAACTTTGCGAAGTCCGTCTGAGCTGTCCTTTAGCTGTTAATTGCTTTCCTTTTTTGATTCCGGATTTCCTTATTCTGTAGATAGGAAAGAATGACTGGTGCCGGGAAGTGTCCGAGTTCCGTGACGCCCGAAGCTCTTGAGCCCCAGATAAGACGGATCCCACAAAAACAGGGAAACGTTTATCAAACTGATGGATCCTCTTAGGGCATCTAATAAAGCTTTCTATATTGATCCTCAGAAAAACTTGATACCTCTGCTTGCGTTACCATGACAGCTTCTCAGAGCAAAAGTAATCCGTCATTATAAAAAGACCTGCTAGGAAAGTTCTAAAGTCCTTTCGAAGAGGTAGGAATTCGATCTATAGAGTATGACACTGGCATCTGAAAGCTGTCCCGCAGACGGAGGCCCACAAACCTGTGATGAACATTCAATGGTGAAAAAAAAATCGTATTTGTTCGAAAAGAAATGCAGAGGAACACACCTTGCAAAGAAAAAAATCTGTTAAGATCACAACAATAAAAAAAAATGTTTGTAAGAAAAAAACGAAAATCGAATCTGTGTTGAATTGGTGGCATGGCGGATTTTAGTGGCCAGGAAGTTTTTTGGGGGGAACGGCTGCACCTAATGCATACCACGGAGGACGGGAAGAACATAGATTAGAGGATAAGCCGCAACAAGTGCGCAAGCGCTCAAACGTGGAGTGTGAAAGTAAAATGTTAATCACATCATATCAAAAAGTGTTAGAACCAACCAAGACGTTTCACATCGCCATAACCAAACAAGTATTGAAATAACATAATTTCAAATCATCCCAGTTTAAAAGCTTTTAATGTAAAGAACCAGCACGTAGAACTATATTTAGCGGTTAAAGAGTTACTATAGTTTTACGCGCGTGTACAATGTTATTTTCTTGTATTTTTAGTATGCTTTGGCCAGATTGTTTTAGTAGTATTACATGTTAGGCCAATTTGTATGTATTGGGAGAGAAGGCGAACCGGACGGGATCGACTAAAACCAGGAAGGGAAGGGAACGCGAGAAAAGCAGGAAGGCATACTAAAACCAGAAGAGCATACTAAAACGAGGAAGGATGTCACCAGAATTCAAGGCTGCGAAAAACTCAAAAGATGCACCGTGCCCTTCCTCTGTTTAGTATTCTTCGAGGGGTTGGCAACTTTTCAAACCTAAAGTTCACCATCCCTTCCTCGTTATAGAACTGTTGTAGTTGCCGACCTCTCGCTGGACTCGGAGGATTTTAGTCGCCTACCGTCAGAACGAGAAATGAAAAGGTGAATTACAATTTGTATAGTTGCCGACTCCTGACTGAACTTAATGCCTACCCAGGTCAGGATACTAAAACGAGGAAGGGATGGTGCACTTTGAGTTTGAAAACTTGCCGACCCCTCAAAGAATACTAATAGAGGAATTCTGGCCAATTCTGGCGACAGCCTTCCTCGTTTTAGTAAGCCTTTCCTGGTTTTAGTATGCCTTCCTGCTTTCTCGCATTCCCTTCCCTTCCTGGTTTTAGTCGATCCCGAACCGGACAGTGACCCAACTGCAAGCATTCATGTCTGCAAGTTTCTTGTCTGTAAATAAAAGTAAAACGAATTATTTAATTTTTTGTAGGATAGGTCGAATTGTAAATACAGGGTTCAAATTGATGTTTGATAGTACGGAGGTGTTGCAAGCTTTTGATTGTACATATCTTGGTTTTCATTTGGATGTAAATTTTAGTTTTAAGAGGCACTGTGAAGTTTTATCATCGAAAATCGCAAGAGGCGTTGGAGTTCTACGGAGAATGAAGCATTTTTTACCTTTGAGTGCTTTGAAAAATATTTATTATTCTTTAATCCATTCTTATATAACGTATGGATGTTCTGTTTATGCATGTAACTTTGAGTCGAATTTTAAGAAAGTGCAGATTAGGCAAAATAAAGCTCTTAATATTTTAGGTGAACGTCTGAATTGTAGTGATACGGGTAATTGTTTTAAGTCGTTATGTGTGTTACCGGTAAAAAAGATTTGTCAGCACCAGATTGGAGTATTTGTATACAAGAGTCTAAACGGATTGTGCCCATCGTATTTTCGAAATTTGTATGTTGATCATGCACATTACCACGAGTATGAGACAAGAAATGTGAGTTTGTTAGTGAATGATATTGGAGAGTCGTCAAGAGGAGGGTTTTGTGTGAGGAACTCTGGTGTGAAGGTATGGAATCATCTTCCGGAGAGAATCAGGGAGTCGGAGAACCAGTTTTTGTTTAAAAATAGATTGAAAATAATTTTTTGGATAGTTAGGTAAATGTGGAATATTTATTTGGAATTTTATTTAAGTGTAATTTCAATATTATTATTAGTGAACGAGGGTTGGGTTGGGTAGGGGGGGGGGGGTAAAGAAAAAGAAATGATAAGGTTAAGACGAGAAATGTGTGTCATGGTATGTAATAGGCCCTTCTTGGGAGCGTTCTGTTTGTTGTTTTGTTTAAGGAATGTTGACATTAAAATGAATTGAATTGAATTGAATTTATTTCACTTTATACTCTCCGATCTTGGAGGTCAATAAAATATTTGAATTTGAAAATCCAAAGAGATCTTTCAGACTTGCAGATATTGCAAGAAATGTTTCATTTTCAATACTGAATGTCTTGCCAGCCAGCACGAACCTTTAAACCGTTAGAAAGGTACAAGTGCAATAAACCAAATCGGAGCAGCCGAATATACCTTCGTCACAACTTCATTAAGAGTCATCGATCATATGAAAAAACCGTCCACTGTCCAACTTTTCATTAAGGATTGAAATACGTCACGTGGTCTTATTTATTGCTGCTACACAAAAACCCACATGGACACATAAATATCCACGCGCATACAGGAGTTGAACTTGAGACCTGTCATAGACGAATTGAACTCATGGGAAATCTGAGCACAGCTATCCGTGAACGAGAGGGTGGGGTGTGGGGTCGGGATCCATCAAAATATGTATCTAGACGTATGTATCCTCATCTGTACCCTCTTATGCCTTGAACAAACGATCAGGCCTGGTGCTTACGGACCGGAATTCTGGTCCGGATTTTCGGCACCATCATAAGTTCCATATAGAAAAATTAAGATTTTTCTAACTTGATGACGAAAGTGCAGAAAATCCAGTCGGAAAATCCTGATCATCTGTTCGCACTACTAGAGTTGATTCCGGTCATGGGTCAAAAATTTAAGTTTTTTGCAAATTTTTTTTTAAGAACCACATAGTTCAGTTCAGTTTTATTAAAATCAAAATAAAGGAACACAATAAATTTTGACCCCTACAAAGCTCCATGGCCTGTTACATAGAGGTTAATACCACAATAATTAACAAATGAACGAGTCTCTTAACTATTACAATAAAATAAAAGAGAACAATTGAAGACTTTTATTTTTACTTACCACTCCATCCTCAAAGTTCACCTCCAGGTCTATGCCGATATCCCACAATCACTAATTTTCAGCAAATTAGTGATTGTGGTTGAGAATATACATATAAGCAGAAGGAATTTCATCACCCCATTTCCAGTTATAGTCCAGTTAAAAACATTGAAATATGGGCAACCTGGGCCCAATTGCCCCTGAACCAAGTGGGACAGGGCTTGTACTCCCAAAAAGCAAAAAGAAGCCCAATGCTTATAAGCCTACCAAGTTTCAACTTGATACCTGTTGATTTCTGTCACGAACTTCACTCTTGGGCAATTATGGCCCAGTTTCCCATGTTGGTAGGTGGAGCAAGTGCAAGTTTAAAACTAATTTCTCAGCTCTAGGATCTGCAAGTTAAGGAATTTCATCCTCATATGTCCAGCTCTGATCAAGTTATTTATTTATATTACATTTATTCTTACATTTGGCGTTAAGCTTTTAGCTTGTCGCCAGATACACTTTACACACAGAAACTGCCACTCTACAAAAGTAAACAAATTGTCCAACTACAAAAGCAACTGAGTAAAATGGGGTGTCGACTATACCACGCTTAAAGGTAGGTAGGTAGGTAGTCAGGTTTTTATTTTTAACCAGAACATTGAAAATAAAATAAAATAGCATTACTAATATCCTATTGCAGCAAAAAGAAAGACTTGTGCTGCAATTTATTAATATTACTTGTATCTAATGAAATAAGCGTTTGGATACTGCCTGAATCCAGAGGCGTCACTAGCCTTTTATCTTTGGGGGGGGGGGACGTCCGGTTTGTGCCGACGTACTAAAAAAATGTGCCGACACGTAGCGGCAACGGCGTACTTTTCCCGCCAGCACAGAATAGAACCGGGGTAAAACTGTAATGACGTATATTATAGTTCAGATATTTGGCTTTTAATTTTAACTTTGGCTAAAAAGCGAAGCTTCCAACGACTGTACCAAGAACAAGTTAAACTAAGCGCCGCAGGCGAAATATTTCAAATCTGCCATTTGTCGGAAAAATTTAACTATACCTAGCAGACAAGTTCTAGCTTTTAACGTGTTTCAGATCCCCACGGATTTCAATCTTAAAACGCCAACTAAATGAAACAAGATTTTTCTAGATAAAGAATACTACACAATGCGCCGCAGGCGAAATTTTCTGTAAACTAACTGGGTTGAGATTATTCCTTTGGTATAATTTCGTACATTAAAGCTCACATATTTGGCTTTTTATTTTGGCTTTTGAGCGTGGCTTCCAACAACTGTACCAAGACAAGTTAAACCAAGTACCGCAGGCGAAATTTTTTAAATCTGCCCTTTTTCCGGAAAAATTTAGCTATACCTACCATACAAGTTTTAGCTTTTATCGTGTTTCAGACCCCCACTAATTTCAATCTTAAAAGCGTTTAACATGGTTCAGACCCCCACGAACTTCAATCCTAAAACGCCAACTAAATAAAAACACCGCCCTTCCGAATAAAGAATACTACAAAATGCGCAAGTGTAGTAGAGATTATGATTCCTTTGGTATAATTTCGTATATTAAATTTCACATATTCGGCTTTTCACTTTAGCTTTCGCTACAATGCGAAGCTTCCAACGACTGTACCAAGACAAGTTAAACACATTTTTAAATCTTGTTTTTTTTTCCGGTAAAATTTGCCTATAGTACCATACAATTTCCGACTTTTAATGTGTTTCAAATCCCAAGAATTTCTGTCGTAAAACAAAAACTAAATGATACACGGGTCTTCCAAATAGATAATACTACTAAATGCGCCGCAGGCGAAATTTTGTGTAAAACTAACTGTAATGAACCAGTTGAAATTGTTCCTCGATATTCATATATTTAAATTCACATATTCGGCTTTTCGTTTCAACTTTCGCTACAAAGTGAAGCCTCCAACGACTGTACCCAGAACAAGATGAACTAAGCAACGACGGTGAATTTTTTTTAAATCTGTATTTTTTTTCATGAAAAATTTGCGCCCAACAGATGTTTGCAGAATTTTCAAAAGCATTCAGAATTCGATTTCATCTGTGTTTTGCCCGACAAGACTGTAAAGAACTTTATTTTTTACGTGTAAATAGGAGCCGATGTAACGACGAGACTTGAACTTTCGGCATGAGCCCTATACAAATTTACAGAATTTTTTTTCTGAGCGAAAAGAACCTGATGTGCCGACGAGAATACCGACGCCTGACAAAACCATCGAGCGTTTGATTTCGTATGGGTTTTGCTCGACTAGACTGTACATAACTTGATTTCTTACGTGTAAAAATAACCCCTTGTGCCGATGAGAGATTGAACTTCCTGGGTGCGCCCGACAAAGCTTGCAGAATTTGATTTCTTCGTATAAGTACAACCCGATGTGCCGACGAGTCGACCGACGCCCGACAAAATCATGACAAAATTATTTCTTCTGGATTCCTTATGTTGTTTGGTTTTGGTTTCATGAGAGTAGTTAGTAAGGCGCCTGACACTCTTTGAGTTGTTCATTCCCTCTTGTTTGATACAGAGCTCTTGCTTTACTCACTGGCCTTTTTCCTAGCAACGTGTGAGAGCGTACACTCCTTTTAGGAGAAATGAAATAATGATGCTGAGGAAATTAATGAGAATATGGTCCTTGCTTGCTAGAAAAGGTGTTGCTTAGAGAGAAACTTTGAACAGAAAGTACTCTAAGTTCGTGGAGCTGATTTTCTATAAATTCTTGGTGGAAATATGGTCTTTTCCCGAACAATATGTTTAAATGAGAGGTAAAATACTGAATGATGAAAGAAAGTAGGGATTATGCGGTCTCAGAGCATCAGGGTTGGAGGGGTCGGTGGAGCCATACGGATTCCAGCAATATTTCGGCTATTCTTGGAAAGTTCCTGGTCAGCTGTCGCTAGAAAAGGAACCTGCGATCTTGGATCCCAGGTTCTGTTTATTTTTATCAATTCATTTAAAGTTAGATATCACTTAAAGATTGACAATTAAAAGATAAGTAATTTTTTAATCGTATTTAAAATTTAGACGACCAGCCTCAGGAGAATACCAAAGATATAATTTGATGGGGAAGTATATTCAAATAATGCAATATCAATTCATTTAAAGTTAGATATCACTTAAAGATAGACAATTAAAAGATAAGTAATTTATAATCGTATTTAAAATTCAGACGACCAGCCTCAGGAGAATACCAAAGATATAATTTGATGGGGAAAGTATATTTAAATAATGCAATATCAATTCATTTAAAGTTAGATATCACTTAAAGATTGACAATTAAAAGATAAGTAATTTTTTAATCGTATTTAAAATTCAGACGACCAGCCTCAGGAGAATACCAAAGATGTAATTTGATGGGGAAAGTATATTCAAATAATGCAAAATCAATTCATTTAAAGTTAAATATCACTTAAAGATTGACAATTAAAAGATAAGTAATTTTTTAATCGTATTTAAAATTCAGACGACCAGCCTCAGGAGAATACCAAAGATGTAATTTGATGGGGAAAGTATATTCAAATAATGCAAAATCAATTCATTTAAAGTTAAATATCACTTAAAGATTGACAATTAAAAGATAAGTAATTTTTTAATCGTATTTAAAATTCAGACGACCAGCCTCAGGAGAATACCAAAGATGTAATTTGATGGGGAAAGTATGTTCAAATAATGCATAACACGGATACGTCAGGTATGATACTTTAGCAGCATTGGGAAATGATCGAGAAAGTGGGAAATGATGGCCCTGGTATGAATACATTTTACCTGGAAAGCCGAAGGTCTTGGGTTCAAATCCTGGCTGAGGAGCATTATTATCATTCAGTTAAAAAAAAAAACTTATTTAAAGTTGGGTATAAAGTTGGTCTACTTAGTATCCTACTTCTTGGTAATGACCCGTAACTGAGGTTAGCTAAAGGAACTATGGCGTTGTACTTGTAGGTATGAAGACACTAGGCTGAGCCACTGACTTCTCAAGTCCTGAAGTGGGGTTCTTTACAGTGAAATCCTAAGACTAGGGAAGGGTCGTAAAATGTTATCAAAATCAGAACATTAGAGGGAAAAGGTCAACCTAAATTTATTCTGGTTGAATCAACAGATCCTAATACAGGTTGCTGTATGTGACTGGGCAAGTTTCAGGCCATTGAACCATTCTGGTTATGAACAATTTCTTTACAAAACTCGACCCCGGTGGGACTTGAACCCTCAGTTGCGCGACGCTCTATGTATCCAAATGTGCACAAGCCTTCTTCAGAGTGATTTAAAATTTCTGTCACACTTCACTTTTCTCTTGCCAGCAGTTTGCTTTCAATTACCTAAGAGCTCGTAATGTTGACCTCCTAATTTGACTCCGTCACAGAGACTGGGGTTGAAAGTTTGAAACGTCGCATCAAATTAAGTGTTATAATTAGTCTGGTTGCCACCCTCTTAGTTTTAAGTTGCCCCCGGGGATTTCCCCTGTCATTTTTGGAACACTGTCAGTCTGAGCTGCTATTGAGTGCAGCGTGTCCGAGACCACAGTCACGCTCATGATTCAAGACGAGTCCGATAATATTGATGTTTAAAGTTATGTTTAAAATATGGAAATGATTTTGTTTGAAATTGTTTAGAAATAAGAGGATAAGATATTTGTATAAATAGTTTGTATATAGATTATTTATGGGTATGAAGTTGAGAGATATGAACAATATGTGAAAGTATTTTTGAAATAGTGAAAAGTGAAACACCCAAAGAAGTTATACGGGTCGTGTAAAGGTGTTATCAACCAACACCTGTAAACGCAAACACCACAAAGAAGAAGAAGAAGAAGAAGACGAGTCCGAGCCCTGGATAAACTAGGCCTACCTCGAGACGAGGTGAAAACGAGACTTTCAAATAGTGTTCTGGAGACCGAGTCGCTCCCGAGTCTTAAGAACATGTTCTTCTTTTTATAATAATTAGTCCGGCTTTAACGTCTGATTTTGCAGTTTGGCAAATCTATCCTAGGATTATTCTGTTTTGAAAGAAATATAAGGTTTGGTTTTCTCCCCTTGCCGTTCAGCAACGGGAAACTTATGTTCGTGAACGGAAAGTGTATTCCGAAATTTTCCGTCACTGACCAAAGTTGCTTTGGCTTGCTTCTTCAGAAACTTTCCATACACGGACGGAAGAAGTACTGTAACGTCTATGCCGACATTTTTCTGTTCCTGAACGGTTTTTCCCTTCGGAAAATTTCTGAGTGTAGCCAATACGAGCCACCGGTCACTGCTACCGGAAACAGCCCCTCCCAATAATTAAACTCGATTGCAAAATAAATTTATATCCCCTAAAGTCCGCACTAATCCTTACGGGAACTCGTTTTGCCCTTTTTTACTTCGATTTTCAATGCTGAATTGTAGTATGTATTTGTTATTTGTAATTTGTAAGAAATTGAATTTAGTTATGCTATAGTTTCTAAATATACCAATCTCTCTCTCTGTCTCATAAATAAGTAGGATACCTATATATATATCATGAATCGATATTGCACTACATTCAATCATTTGAATTTGACGCAACGAAACTTTCAAAAAAAGGTTCACGAGACCGAGTCACGTCCGGACTCCTAACAATATGTTCTTTTTTTTTTTTTTATAAATAGATAGAATATTTGTATACGAACTATTGCACTACAGACATTCGTGTCCCTTTAAATTTACCAGGCCGAGACGTTTACACGGACTTTGGCCACGGCCGGATTTCGATCAGAGTCCAAGACCTGCTACATAATCGACGAGTCCAAGTCCGTGAAAAAGACTTCTCGACACGTTCTTGAGACGATTTCAGAGTCTGAGTCCGCCTTCTCTTCAGCCAGGCCTGTTGAAACAATTATGATAGTAATTCGTTACTTTAAAAACCGCAAGTACACAATGTAAAGATAGTCGAGTAAAGTAGAAAGTGGAGTAATTATAACTTCTCCGCTTTTCTTTACTCTTGCTTTCCCAGGCTTCTGTAGAGGAGTCTCAAAGACTGGAAATCATTGTGGCGCGGCTGGAGACAGTTATTTCCTAGTGGTGGGTGATTTACCGGAACTGCTGAGGACTAAAAACAGAAAATGATCAACAACAAAAAAACGACAATAGCCTACAAATAAAATAGTGACAGCCTTTTGCAGGCCCGTATCCAGGAATGTATTTCGGGGGGGGGGGTGCCTTTCGGGAGGGGGGATTATTGCCTGCTGATCGGACAAAAAATACAAAAAACACATAGATCAGAAGGAAAAGCCTATAAAAATGATTATTTTTGTCTGTTTCGGGGGGGGGGGGGGGGGTCAACCCCCTAACCCCCCCGGATACGGCCTTGGCCTTGTTGTAAAAGCCAGCCCTCATTTCCAGACCCCATATGCCTGGACTTCCGCGCAGGGTTGCCACATGTCTCACGATAGTGTGAATGGTCTCTCTATTTTGTTTTTGTCACTCTAGTCCTACGTAGGGCAGAAAAATCACTCTATTTCAGAAAATTACCAAATGTGTCGTTTTTACAGAGGCAATTCCGAGCAAAAGTTAACATTTCATGAAAATAAATTTCACTCCTAATTCACTCTCTGTTTTGGGCCAAATGTCACTCTCTAAATATTTTTGATGTTGCAACCCTGCTTCCGCGTAGTCAAGCAACCCTTCCAGATTCTAATGATAATGAGGATATTTAATTCTGCTATTCGTCAGCGATTCTCAATCGTCACAATTACCAAAAAAACACAATTATCAATCAGTCTTCTTTTTCTTCCTGCATTTGCATATTTATTGTGTCCCTCGAAGGTCATGTCTCTAGGGCACCGTCCAGGCACCCGGCCAACACCCCAGACTTCCAAGCGTTGTTGGACTTGCTTCAACTTCCAGATCCGATCTGAATGAAAATGGATGTCCGAAATCCGTAAGAAAAAGTTGCAAGGTGAAGCTTCACCTTAAAGTTCAATGGGCACCGCTGGGCACGTCAAACTACCCCAATCCCACTCTGTAACAACCTAGGAACAATGCTTACACACTAGATCAGCAGCTTTTTCAACAGTTTCCTCTCTGTGATGTTTCAAAGCGTAATTTTTTGGGCCAGTACATGCTCTGTTTACTAGCTTGGACAAAGATAAAAGTGATGTTTCTTATAATACTTAGTAGATCTTTATTGTATGCATAAATCAGCTTGTATAATTCAAATTTGAATAGGTTTTTTGTTTTTGAATGATTTATGTAGCTATGTTATTTGTATAAGCTTATTGCATATTCTGGTACATTTTATATAGCAAGCTAATCGAGCTTCACACCACTATTCCACAAAGAAAAACTTTTAATAGGCACTTTTAGACATGGAGCTTCTGATGAAACACTAGAACAATCAGGTAAACTGCATCTTGGTGACATCTCAAATATATCCTTTTATATCAAGCATTGCTGGGAGTTTTTGAATTTCCTGCCATGATATTCCAGCTCCTAAGATTTGGATCGCCGAAATGCCAGAGAGGTAAAGACAAGGGATAGCAAGAAAACGGCCGATTTTCGTAGCGCCCTGTAAAGGAAGTCGGAAATGTTTATTTGTGAAGCATTTACAAAGTAAAGCGTTAGAAGTGTCTATTGTGCTTTAAAGGACCCGTCGTACCTTTAAAGGACACCTGAACAATGAAACCATACTTGAGCACACCATGGAGAATGCATTTACAGACATGGCCACGAAGAGTATTGTCCTCCTTAGCGTGACGTTTTCAAAATAGGGATGTTCGTTTCTGGAGGTTTGCACATGCTGACTCCAAGACAAAAAGCGCAATTCATTCAAATCTTATACAGCGCTGGTCGGATCGTATTGGAATTTCTTCTAGATATACGTTTGGGCTGAACTGGTTAAAACATATTCCAGAAGAAGGGTTGATTGGAGACATTTGTTCATTTCTAAAATAGTTTGGTACTGGAATAAGGACAGATGCAAAATGGAACAAAAATCATAGCTTGGAAACACTATTTCGTATTTGGATTGGGTTTTCTGCAGGCAATGTTAACGGAAGTCATACAGATAGCAATGATACTTGGTACTCTTCATTCGGGTGTCCTTTAACTTTTACTTTCATAATGGCATTCATTAATTTTTAAACCTGGAGACCCAAATCTCATATGTTACATTATACCTGGTAACAACACCTCACTAATCTTTTGACTTGCCACAATTCACTATTTTTCATGCGCATTATGCTACGGATGAATGTTCGCGTATCATAGTCTTGGGTGCATGATCGGTCTGGATGTTGCCGAGTTTTTGCTAGAAGTCAGTATGCCTAGGTAAAGGCTTAAAGCGGCCAAAACTGTGGATAATTTGATAAAAGAGAGACTAGTGTTACAATATTCAAATAGTTGTGAATATAGGAACATACAAAGTAAATAGTGCGAGATGTGCTTTAAGCATGAGCAGATAATTTCTCGTGGAGCTCCGGAAAGCTTAAAAGAAACGTTTTTTGGGATCCCAAAACGTAAGTGGAGGGATACCTATGACATCGCAAAAGTTGTCCGTCTGTCCGTCCGTCTGTCCGTCCGTCCGTCCGTCCGTCTGTAAGCACGATAACTCTCGAAGGGAATGAGATATTTTGATGAAACTTGGTGTGAGGGTTCGTTGGGTCGTCGGACCAGTCAAGTTCGTAGATGGGCTTTGTAGCTCTACATTTAGGGGTGGGGGAGGGGATTCAAATTAAGGGACAAACAAAATGTTTTGAAACAGCTAATGTGATAGTCGATTATGGGGTAAGAAGACATGCTGAACACGATGGTGAAAACCATTTTGTCATTGGACAAATAGTTCGCCCGGAATCCGGCCAAAACCGGAAAGTTTGTTGAAAGTAAAAGTTTTATTTGAAGTTGATTAGATGTTCGATTTAGGGGTAGGAAGACATGCTGAAGACGATGGTGAAAATTATTTTCTCGACGGACAAGTATTTCGCCCGGAATCCGGCCCAAACCGGAAAGTTTGTTGAAAGTAAAAGTTTTATTTGAAATTGATTAGATGTTCGATTTAGGGGTAGGAAGACATGCTGAAGACGATGGTGAAAACTATTTTCTCGACGGAAAAGTATTTCGCCCGGAATCCGGCCCAAACCGGAAAGTTTGTTGAAAGTAAAAGTTTTATTTGAAGTTGATTAAATGTTCGATTTAGAGGTAGGAAGACATGCTGAAGACGATGGTGAAAACTATTTTCTCGACGGACAAGTATTTCGACCGGAATCCGGCCCAAACCGGAAAGTTTGTCAAAAGTTTTATTTGGAGTCGATTAGATGTTCAATTTAGGGCAAGAAGACATGCTGAACACTTATGTGAAAACAAGTTTCTACCCGGACATGTAGTTCGTCCGGAATCCGGCCAAAACCGGAAAACTGTTGGAAGTCAAAGTTTTATTTCTAGTTGATTAGATGAGCGATTTAGGGGTAAGAAGAGATGCTGAGTCCCTGTATGACAATCGTATTTTACCCGGACATATAGTTCGACCGGAATCCGGCTGGAATCGGAAAATTTGTTATAAGCTAAATTTCTATTTGAAGTTGATTAGATGTTCATTACTGGGGAAAGAAGATACCCTGATTTCGTCTTTGAGCTTTCTTTTTTAACTCGGCCGGAACCGGGAAATTGGCAGAAGTGGCAGGAAGTTTTCGTCAAAACAGATATGACTTATAGGGGTAAACACATATGCTGAGTCCAAATCTGAACTTGGTTTTCTCAGGTGATTAGCTATTTGGCCTTAATCTGTTTCTGAATTTTAATTGTAAAAATGTTCAAGGAGTCTGGCGAAGACTGGATCTGGCTAAGACAAGACCCAGTTGTCTGGATCAGATATTGAATTTTTGGGATCCCATCGAAACCTTTGGTCTTGTTTTTCGTGTTTCTCAAAAACAGCGGCTTATCATGCTGCTAGCTGGGAACACATTTTCATGTGAAACGTCTTACTTGGCTATAGCTGCGTTTAAAATTAAAACATCCAACTTAGGGATTTCGCTAATTTGGGAATGTGTGTGAGATATGTGTATCATTTTCAAAATTGACTGAAGTTCGTAGTTTGTAAAATGTTAAGAAATTATCGAGGATGATGCAATGCAGCATCTGTTGCTCCATTCTCTTTGAAATACTTACTGATTTTTGGGATGAATTTACAGAGGTAGAGCATACAGAAATGTGACATTCGAGAAATAGTAACAAACAATTCAAATCTGCCATTCTGCGTATTTTGAAATAACAATAGTTTATGTTTAACCCGCATACAAAGATAAAGTAGGCGTATATTTAAGAAGGAGAAAAAAAACTTATACTTAGTAGCAAAAGATCAAATATCACGAGCTAGAGCTAAATAACCAAACAATTGAAAGAGGACAAAACCTAAAACTAAATAACAGAGAAAATTCTAAAGAAATAACCCGTTAGAATTTAAGGTTGTTGAACAAGAACCCATAGTATCAATTCTCCGCCTAATTGGCTCTTTCTGATTATTATTTAGGTTGACATTAATAATCACTTGAGCTTGTTTATCGGCAGTTCCAGGAGGATCTATATATCTGTACATTTGTCATTACTTTAAATAGGTCACGGACAAGTCACGAAGCACCCGGAGTCGTTACTCATCCTTTCCGCTATTCGGATTAGCATCACCTTTGTATACAATGTCACATTTTTCTCTTTAAATTTTGGAAAACGCACAAAATTCGACTCATTTCGTTGCCCTCCATTAGACTCCTTCTTACCTGAGGCAAGAAAGAAACCTATTCTGAGGAAAGGGGAATTTTTAGCATTCCTCCTGTGACGGAAATTTAATATACAGGGACAGAGAGCGGTCCATCTCTTGTAGTTTCTGTAGAAGTGGGACCGTGGAGATAAAAGAATGTGATAAGTTCTGAAGAGATACTAGTAGAACTTATCACATTCTTTTGACTGGATGGTGACAGAGGAATGGAATGTGCGACATTCGTCTTAAAAAAAAGAGTTTAAACAGTTTTAACCCCTGGATGGTTGATTGCGCTGAACAGATAGGTCAACTGAATTTATTGAAGCGTATTTCGTCCCTTCTTAGCAATGGTCCTCCTCAGTCTCAAAGCTAGTCCGATGAAAAATTTGTAGCCTGCGTAGTAGTATGGTAGTAGTACGAAAACGTTGCATGTAATACTATGTAATAGCAACGAATACTATCATTTAATAGGTTATTGCCCCGGCGGGATATAGTGGGAACAAGCTGAAAGCTGATCTGAAGCGGGCGAGGATAGAGAAGGTAGAACCCGTGGTTGGGTCCGATACAACTTCGAGCTGAGATTCCGGAAGAATCCCTTGCGGCTATGACTAGTATTGACCCTGACGGTAACCCTATGGACGGTAGTTTGGTAATACGGGGTGATGTTTATGTACCTCAGACTGGTCCAATTTTATGTAGTAGTATCCAGTAGCATCCTGTCTTGCCATACTAGCATCCGGTCTTGCTAATAGTAGCATATAGTAGTATGCAGTAACACAGTAGCCTTGAAGTAGAAGCATGTAGTAGCATCGTTAGTACTGCATGCAACTATTTCGTACTACTTATAGTACTATTTTGAGATAAATTTTTCATCGGGAGGAAAGTGAACCTGTGATTCTAGCTTTGAGGCCTGAGGAGGACTTTTGCCGCGAAGAGGAGAAATATCACTAGCACCCGTGTAGCATAGTCGAACTATTTATTTATATTTATTTATTTGATTAAATCAACGGCCAACAAGGGCCATATACATCTTCAAACAACAACAACAACAAAAAATGACAACAACACACTATACTACATTACTCAAAACCGGGGAAAAGTTGCAAAAGAGCAACTTCCCCCACGATAACCATATTGGGAGCGACAGCCTCATATGCGGCCTACCCAGGACAACCAGCAGCAGGTTCTGAGACTCGAGCGAGGGGTTGCTCACTCTCCGCCACCGGTGTACACCTCGACACGGCACCGGCACGGCACCGCGGCACCGGCACGGCACCGGCACGGCACCGCGGCACCGGCACGGCAAAGGCACGGCAACGACGCAACACTGCGGCACCAGCTCGGCACCGGCACGGCACCGCACGGCACCGGCACGGCACCGCACGGCACCGGCGACAATTTTTCCGGCCACGGACAAATTTTCTGTAGATTACTCTTCGCCATCTGGTATCTGGTATCTGGCGCCCAATAACGAAGGTACTTGGATGAAAGAATTATTGAAAACATGCAACCGAAGAAGAAGCTGAACTAGATATGAGGAGATGCTGTTGACCAAATGCGCAAAGTGGTCAACCATGGTTTGGTACTGGTGCTTGGCGATACTTGGATTTTTCGATATATCGATATTTTCACTTTCGATATTAGATAATCGATATATCGATATTTCCGCTTTCGATATTCAACAATCGATATATCGATATTTTCACTTTCGATATTCGATAATCGATATATCGATATTGATATTTGCTTACCATGCTTCGTTTCGCCAAAATCTAAGAACCAAATTTTCATTAAATAGCATCTTGGATCATTTCAAACTCAGAATAAATGAGAAATGAATTAGGGAAAACATATTGTCCAATTTCGGATATATAAGTGTAGGTTAGTTCGGATTATTTACAATAATTACGATGAACAAATATCGTTTTCGATAGCGATATTTACGTTTCGATATCGATATTTGGTGCGATATATCGATCGATCGATATCCGATATATCGCATACTGGATCATCTCGAACTCCGGATGAATAAGAAAGGAATTGCGGAATACACATTGCTCCAATTTCGTATATATAAGTGTGGGTTATGTTGGATTAATTGCAATCTTTACGAATGAACAAATATCGTTATCGATATCGATATTTACTTTCGATATCGATATTTTGTCCGATACATGGATATATCGATATCGGTATCGAATATCGCCCAAAACTTGAGTCAGCTTCAGTATATTTTGCTTCTGGTGAAGGTAATTCAGTGGCGACCAATCTTTTTTTTATATTTGTAGAGTGTGCTAAGAATGATACTTGGCAGGCATATTTAACTTGGAAAAAGTCAATTTCCCCATCAGACACTCTGGGAGTGCAATAGAGGTATGCTTATTTGAACGTTCGTGCTTCGAACTTTGCCATTTTCATGCACTTGCTGTGGCTAAATATATGTACCAGTTAGCCTAAGTAGGTAGTCAAGGAAGGAAAAGATTGGTTCATAAATTCTTTTATAGAGCCAACCACATTCCTTAAAGTACTCATCATAACCACAAAGTACAGAAAATACTTTGGAGCAAAACATATATTTTCATGATCCCCATGAGCCCATGATTATTTGTGAAACAAGGGTTTTGCTTCAAAATGAATTTCCAGCTCCCTTAAAGGACCCCTCGCACTAATCACTCTTCAACTTACAGTATTTTAAAGCATTTGAATACTTTAACTATGCTGTGCTTTCAATAAATAACTAACTGTTTTGGCTGTTTTAAGCCTTTTCCGAGACCCGTTGACTTCTAGCGAAACAGGGAAACAATTTGCATAACCGATTTTCCTGATGGAAAAACTTCTCGCAGACAACCGTCGCGCAACCGTCTCGAACCGTCGACAGCGTGATACACATCGAAGGTAGCAAAACACGGCAAGTGAGAAAATCAGCGAGGTTTTGTTAGAGGGGTTAGAATGTACCGCACGAAACGTGGGTCTCCGGGTTTAGAAATATATGTAATGATTACGGAAGTAGGTTGCATTAGTATTATAGGTTGCATTAGTTTGAGCAAAATATACAACTACGTGATCCCCATGAGCCCATAGTCACTTTTGCCTAAAGGGTTTTGCTTTCACATGAATTTCTAGTGCCCTTAAAGTGCAAAAATAAAATACTTTTCACCAGATCATTCTCTTGATTTCCAAGGGCCCACAATCATTCTTATTTCAAGGGTATGGCTTATAATTAAACACAAGAAACCCAAGAATTTACGAATTCCTAAATTTCATCCTCTGACCCAGCCTTGCAAGTACCATATGAGCTGCTAGCTCTTGTATTCAACACACATTGCCGACTTCATTCTCGGCCAATATCTGATGAAATTTATTTACGTGTACATCAGAAATCGTGCTTTATCACAAAACTGTAATTTGAAGTAAAAAAAACCTCGGCACCGGCTTGGCACCGGCACGGCACCGGCACCGGCTCGGCACCGGCTCGGCACCGGCACGGCACCGCGGCACCGGCTCGGCATGGCACAGCGGCACCGGCACGGCACCGCGGCACCGGCTCGGCACCGCGGCACGCGCCACTTGGTGTACATCGTTTTTGGGAGTGAGCAACCCCTCGGACTCGAGAATGCGCTTCTGCAGAGAGAGAACAGAAAAGCGCCTAATTTCTGGAAAAGAGGGAAGGCCTTCACCAGTTAACACTGACGACGAACTGCAGTTCCACTTGAACCCATGCAACCAACGAAAAGAGTTATTATAAAGGACACGAAAGCTGTATTTTTATTTATTTATTTATTTAATTCAGCCGTAGCCATATACACAGAGGAAAAAAAAACACATTCTAGCCTATATATCACAAATAACCACATATGTCTCAAAAGAATCAACGAACCACAAGTTCATCGCTCCATTTTTTCCACAAAGGCAGTGAAAGTTGAAAAATTGGAGCGGTAAGAATTTGGATCAGGTTGTTATCTGATCCCAAAAGGCGGCTTTTTAGCGATGAAACTGCTTTACGTTTTAGTTCGTAAAACGAAGGCATACGATTATTGGCGAACTTCCCCGAAGCGCTACACCGGTGTGGGAGTCGGTGAAGTTTTCTGTAGCAGTTATTGTAAGTGACGCGGGTCACATTTATCGCACCAGCAGTGAAATTCGCGCTTCGCGAATTTCACGCCAATTTTACAATTAAACGCATTCGCGCCTAACCCTAATGTTAGTAACAAGAGACACACAGTAAAGCTGAGTGCAGTACATCCTGCAAAAGAAAGTCTTAACTTGCGGCTCGCAAGCCTCGAACTTACCTAGTCAGCAGATTAGCTCTAGCTCATAGTGACCGTGATAGGGCAGCTGCAACTCATTACTCATCGAAGGGTTTAACGTGAACCCTACACTGTCAGAAGTTTCATAACAGATAGCGTATAACACTTTCAAGAATAATACCTTTTCACTTTGAAATAAAGTGCCTAGATCTCCAACAACACCTTCAGTTGGTAAAAATACTAACCGGAACGAAAGAAACATAACAGATAACATCACAAAGTGTTATCTGTTGAAACGGCGCATCCTTCTTTTGTCGTTATGTAAATTCTGGCAGTGTAGTATTTTTACCTATTGAAGGTGTTGTTGGAGATCTAGGCACGAAATAGTATAAACTTAATTGGTCATAACACTTTATTTCCAAGTAAAAAGGTGTTATTCTTGAAAGTGTTATGCGCAATCTGTTATGAAACTTCTGACAGTGCAGAAGGTCTTCCTTAAGCGCGACAGGTCATTTGGAGACAGTAGGTCACTCACCCCGGATAAACATGTAATGTTGGAAGCTACAAAAGGCGTTTTTGCAGTTATCGTGGTATCTGGCCAGTTATCGTGGCATCAGATATTCAGATACTACGTTCCGACCGTGGTAACTGGTCGTGGTATCTGAAAAGTCATCTCACTTTCATCAAATTTTGTCAGATCGGTGAGAAAGAAGTTTAGCACTTGTTGATGTAACTGGATATCTGTTTTTCTTTTGGGGCGACTTCGAAAAGTGCAATTTCGGCAATAGTCGTTTTTGCAGAGCAACGTGTATCAGATACTACGATAACTGCAAAAACGACTAATTGCAGATCCAGTTACCCTGGTAACAGATACCATGGTATCAGCAAAAACGCAACTATTATCTACGGCCGTCCTCAGAACGCAAAATTTTACTAAGACGCGGAAAATTTGAATCTGAATGCAAACGTGGCTTTTCAATGGCCAGTGATCTGCTCGTGGAAGGTAGCCCACTGCGGGAATGCTTATTTTTCGCAAATCGTTGTCGTCAAGCATACAACACAGGTACAAGCGTACAGTGGTACTACAAATCCAACAGGGAAATCCCGCTATATGTAAATCGAGTATTGATGAACAGCGGAGCAATGAAGTAACGCGTTTTCATCGGGTCTTCAAGCCTCTTTAAGTGAATAAGTAGAATGTTAGAAACCTTGTTATTTTTTTTTTTTAAGGAACTAGGAGATTAGAAATTTCGTAGTTCGTGACCATTGGTTGTGTCATTTTTCTTCATTTGCGGCTTTAAGATTAGTATTTGACGGTGGAAAACGGATTAAGTCAGCTACACTTGAATATGGCGTAGTCCATTGCGCTTGAAAACTGCTAATAAGGAGCACAAATGCTAAAGGCAAACGGATTATTAGCTCACGTCTTAGAGCGTGGTCCACCCTTCTAACTATTAGTTACTATTTTCATTCAAACTCTTTAAAAGTACTACGCTGACCGTTCCAACCTTCTCGAAATAGTAACGAATGGTAACTATTTGCTTACCACGCTCAGGAGTATAGTAAGCGGGGTAACTACGAACATCTGTGACCTGATTCGCCCGATTAGCCCGTGGCGTCATGTTTTGCTAAAAATAGAAAAGTGTGCTCCAGCCTTGACTCCCAGAAACCAAAATTCGAGACGTCATGCGTAGTAGCTACGACAAGTAGGATGGAACACGCTCTTCGTATCAGCCTGTTCCAAGTATTTCATTTTGGCCCCTGGTCCGACCATTAGTCTAACCTTTGGTCCAGCATTTTCCCAGGGTTGGTCACCAAGAATCAGGGTGTACGAGTTACTTCAGGATACTTTGGGTTACTCAGGGTTACTTTTGGTTACATTCCGTTACTTTAGGTTACATTGCATTGGGTTACTTTGGGTTACATTAGGTTACTTTGAGATACTTTTGGGTTACTTTCCAGGGTGTACGAAGTTACTTTTGGTGACCAACCCTGGGCATTTTCAATTCGCTTGCATTTTTTTCTGTACTTTCATTGGATCTTTATAATGGCCTAGGGCATCTCTTGCCATTCTGGTCGTTAAAAAAGTTCCAGATAGTACATTTAACTTCAGGTTGTGATCTGGAATTCATACGAAGTTTAATCCCGGCATATTCTAATTATATGCGAAGTTTTGTTCAGCAGTTTCGATTGTTAGTGATTATTAGTAGCCTGGACATCATTACACAGTTCAGATCATTAGAAAAGTTTTTAGAATCAAACTTTTGATTTCGTCTTCTGATTTGGCCTCAAGCCATAGTTGATTCAGCGTTAGGATCATATTTATATCGCAGAAACGAGACGTTTCACAATGTTCGTTTTTCATGTAGTTTTAGTTTAGTATATAGAGTGAAATAGCTTGTTTGGTTTAATCACGAATAAATACTTACTTACTTACGAGCTGCTATAAATTTGTGTGAGTACCCATTAACCCGTATTGTCTATGGTGACTTCTTTACCATTTAGACAACACGAGTAGATGCTATGTGTTATTTAGGTATGTGTGTTATGTTCAATTCTTTTTCTTCTTTTGTTTTTTCTTATTTTGTATGTACTCCGTGTTTTTCACTTTGTTGTTCACGGGCAAAAAAGTTAAATAAAATAAAACAAAATAAATATAAATGCTGTAATTAGTTAAAGAAGCCCCTCCATCCTGTGCACGACGAATTTGTCTTCTCAGTCGGGCTCTTTTGTTATTTAGTTTATTATTAAAAGAACCTGAACCTGGACCTTCACTTGTTTATGTTTTATGTTTTTCTTCTTTGGTCATGTGTCTGTTGTCGTAAATTCTCGTGTTGTCCTTAAATTTTAGTGTTGATGTGTGATTGTTGTTCGTTTGTTTTTTCTTTGCAATGCCTTAGGCTAGAATTGTATTACAAAATTTTACAAACCCGTCAGAATTAGTGAAGCGTCGTTTTATATGCCACTTGCATGTCTGATGCTTTTGAGGAAGACCAGGTTTATTTATATTTGCCATTAAAATTGTACCTTACCTTACCTTCTCTTTTTGTGATTCACGGATTTGTTTGTGTTTAACATTAACTGAACAATTTATATCATTGTATCCAGTTTTTTACTCAACCTATCCTGTTCTATCGGTTGTTCTTTTTACTTCACTTGCCTAGTTTATATGTTTCTTTTTGAGATGCCAAAACGTAATAGGAGGGATACCTATGACGTCGTAAAAGTTGTCCGTCTGTAAGCACATTTAGGGGTGGGGTAGAGGTTTCAAGTTAAGGGACGAAACAAATTTTCTAACAGCTAATGAGATTTAGAGGTAAGAAGACATGCTGAACACGATTGTGAAAACCCTTTATCGCCGGACAAGTAGTTCGCCCGGAGTCCGGCCAAAACCGGAAAATTTGTGAAAAGTAGAAGTTTTATATACAGTCGATTATATGTTCGATTTAGCTGTAAGAAGACATACTGAGCATTTATTTCAAACCCATTTTTGTCAGACAAGTAGTTTCGCCCGGAATCCGTCCGAAACCGGAAATTTTTTAAAAGTAGAAATTTTATCTCATGTTTATTAGATGCCGGAAGAATTTTTGCCGGACAAGTAGTTCGCCCGGAATCCGGTCGAAACGGGAGATTTGGCAGAAGTATCAGGCAGGAAGATTTGATCAATTTCATCAAAGTAGAGATGAAGTATAGAAGTATTGGTAAATACACACATGGTGAATCCATATCTGAACTTGGTTTTCTTAGATGATTAGCTTAATAGCAAATATAATCTTAATAGCAAAATGTTCAAGGAGTCTGGCGAAGACCGGATATCTACAAGACCAAACTGTCCAGATCAAAAATTTAATTTTTGGGATCTCATCGAAACCTTTGGTCTTGTTATTTTTATTTGTGATCCACGAATGAATAATACCACCCAATACGGGCAGTGCGGCAGTGTTTTCTTGTGGTGGAATTATTTTCAGAGTATAGATTTGTTTATTTTTAACACTCAACTGAACCTTTTACATCATTCGTCTTCACTTTCTTCTGTCTTTCTTAAGTTACAGATCACAAAATTTTGTATCACGTTCTGATTGGGGCTTGTGTCGAAGTTTTGAAAAAATTTTTCTTGTTACTTTTCTTTTGTTGTGCCTGAATACTGCCACCAATTACTGACAGTGCTGTTCAGTGTACATATTCATCTGTGTTTAAACAAAAAATTTGACTAAAATCTTAACTTGTATGACAAATTTTGCCCACACTCTCTTTGTTTCTTCGTAAGTCAGTAATTCACCATTCTGATAATCAGTTTCAGGATCAAGAAAATGTCTTGTTTTGATTTGGCATTTTTTAATTTTTTTCGTTCTCTTTTTGTACCAAATCAAGAAACAGTGGCAGTGCTATGTGAGGGTTGAATTAGTTTTAGGAAAAAAGAATTGTCTTTAAACAAAAAATTGAACTAAAAATTCAAGTCATTTGCCAAACTTTATCTGCATTTTCTTTAGATCTTCCTAATAGCCTGGACATCCTTTCAGCATTCCGATCATTAGAAAACCGAAATCCGCCATTAAATACTCCCCGGAGTTTACTTAGAAAACAAACATTCCTGGTGATGTTCACTCATCAAAAACGTTTTGTTCCGTTGGAAAGTTTTCGGTTTATTCTGGAGGGAATTGAGACGCCGTTCGAGAGACATCATTTGGGAGTGGAAAGGGCCATAGTTTTCGCATTTTATATCTTTACTCTTTACGACAGGGTATTATATCCAGTCGACATGTTTTTGACAAACATTTGTTATCTTTAAGCACAACTTACAGCAGAAACAGTTTTATATTCTAATATTCTAACAATGTTCTGAATTTACTTTATTCATTAGAAGTCGAAGTATTCCTTCTGTCCAAGCTTGCAATGAATAGTACATGACGACGAAAAATTGATAAGTCCGTTGAAATTTGATTTTAGGATATATTCAAATAATATATGCAACGGATACGTCAGCTACGATTCTTCATCAGCGATATTTCTTCATCAGCAATATTTTTATGAATATAAGTTTCAAAGTCAGCTTGGGCTCAAATAAGATATTATGATATTTCGGCCCTTCTTGGCAATGGTCCTCTTCGGGCTTAGGCTACGACGACGAACCTGCGATCATATTATCCGACGTTCTGCGGTGGAGGGAAGCTACTTTCTAAAGGATCATTTACACGGCGGGTATTTTTCCCCGGAGACGAGAGGGGAAAGTGCTGCTTAAAGTCCGGCTTGAAAAACTGATTTTGCAGTTTGGCAAATCCATCCTAGCCAATACGAGCCACCGGTCACTGCAGTTTGGCAAATCCATCCTAGCCACCGGTCACTGCTATCGGAAACAGCCCCTCCCCATAATCGAACTCGGTTGCAAAATAAACTTCTACCCCCTAAAGTCCGCACTAATCGTTATGGGAACTCGTTTGTGCCTTTTTTTTTACTTCGGTGTTCAATGCTGAACCGTAGTGTGTGTTTGTCATTTATGTGTTCGTATACATTCCAAGGTTGTAAAGCTAAGGATATCTCTCTACAATGGACACCAACATATGTCCATTTGGATCCCTCCTTATATGGACATAATCAAAATTATTGCCCGGAAATCCGATTTTGTTGATGCTTACGTCGAAGAAACCTTTCGACAAACAATAAAAGGGTACAAAGTTCGCGAAATTGAAGTCCAAAATACCCAGGGATTTGTTGCTATTTTGAGGAAAAATACCCATGGAGTACGGGTATATACCTTCCGTGTAAACGAGGGACCCATAAATTTCCTGTTAAGTAAACTTAAGGAAACTTAACAGGAAATGTATGGGTCCCTGGTGTAAACGTAGCTTAAGCAATAACTGTGTGTTCCGGCACTTAATCGTATTTGTATTGTAGTGTATTAAGTAAGTAAGTAAGTAAGTAATTTATTTATAACCCGCCGTTTTCAGAAAGCGGAGTAAATGAAGAAAGTAAATAAAACACATAAACATACACATAAAGACACTTAATTTCAATCGTCGGCCAGGAAGCAGTGTAGAAGGTCGTTCGCTGGTTGGGTTCTGTTGTCAATGATTTTTGATAGCGACGAAGAAACATCCAAAAGGGTAACACTATTGTCTGCGCTCGTTTTCGACTCTTGAGGCGATGGCTCACATTTGAGGTAATTCGTCGTTAGGCCAGACTGCCGTCTTTTTTTTTTGTTCTGGTGTTGAGGTTATGAAATTTTCTACCAAGCGAATTTTTACTGCCTGCCTGTAATGATACTTGTTTCCGATAATCCGGTCCTTCTGGTTTTCTCAGGGCTGCCTGTCGGATTTTCTTTCTTTTTTTGTTATTGGTTTTCCTGTTTTTTCTGTACATTTTTGTGTGGGTGGCCCTATCTGGCCGTTAATTTAATAAATAAATAAGTATCGCTGTCTATGCTTGCTTCAACTCAGCAGATCCATATTCCTTGAGCCCAAACTGACTTTGAAACATATAAATAATGCATAAAACGATATGTCAGCTACGATGCTTTCGGAGCCATACTTCGGCCCTTCCTGGCAGGGGTCATCGGCCGGCTGTTAATCTTCAGGGTCAACTTTGCGGAAGGAAAGAAAACTGCAATCTTTGGAGGACCCTTGCGGTATGGCGCCCTCCCTCCCCCCAGTCTTGACGCCCCGGGCTGACATATCCATTTTAGGCATTATTTGAATGTATATTAACTCAGCAGCTAGAATACTGTTGGTTCGAATACGGTAGCTGTTGTTGTCGTTTTCTTTTTATTACCCATAATACCCATGGCAATTTGCTGAAGTAAAATAGATTAAAACTAGACCTACGTTGCCCGGGCAACGTGAAGTGTTGCGGCAACCTTTGTCCGGCTTCGCCGGCTAAAGTGTTGCGAGAGCAACACTTTGGTTTTGTTTCTTCGCTGTCGGTTAAATGCTGAAATTGTCAACTTATCGAAGCTTTTAAAACGGTATGTTCTAAAAAGAATAATCACATAATCAAAAGCTGTTCTTTAGCGTTGTAAAACCAACAACAAAACAATATCGGAAGAAGGCTATCCGTAACGTTTCAGGATTGAAATACCATAGATGACACTATTAATTATTACAAAACTACCTTATTGCTTTACATTACCGTATCGTTTGTACCCGTTGCGTAAACAGTTAATCCTAGGTTATAGCGATAAACCATCGATACAAACTTTCTTACTGTCATATTTACAGAAATCGAATACAATGTGCACCAATTTTCAAAAATTTCTAGCCCCTCGTGAACCGATCTTACTTACAAGTCCGTCTCCCGTGATTGACATCAAATTCACCGGAAACAAATAATGGATACACCAGCTATCAAAAGTTGCAAACCCCTCATCGCTGAAGATGATTATAGCATAAAAGCCGATTATTACTTACAAGTCCCATGCATTTCTTACAATTGGGAACAAAATTGTTCTTACCATCGAATACACCTGAGACAAATAACAGGTATACCAACTAGCAAAAGCTGCAAACACCTCGTTGTCGAAGATGATTATGAGCTAACAGTCGACTGTTGCTTACAAGTCCCTTACATGTCTCACAACTGGTATCGCCTATTTTTGGTTTCAGTGTGTACCTTACTCCTGAAGTTGTCAACCCCTTGAAACTTTCAAACTGGTTTATCTCATGAAGGATTTTTATTAAAAAAAATGGATGGCATATATTTTGATCAGCTCTTCAAGGGCTATCGATTGCCCTAACCACAACAAAAGCATATCGGAAAACGGGACTAAATTGACTTTGCAGTCAGTTGAACTTTATCCTTTTCAATCGTAGACATCGTGACGGATGAAAACTTGGAATAATATCCTATATAATCTAGTTGGTATTATAAAGCTATCCGTAACTTTTTAGGATTAAAATACCATAGATGACACTATTAATTATTACGAACCTACCTTGTTTTACATTACAGTATCGTTTGTACCCGTTGCGTTAACAGTAAATCCTAGGTTACAGCGATAGACCAACGATACAAACTTTCTTACCGTCAGATTTATATAAATCGAATACAATGTGCAACAGTTTGGACAAATTTCTAGCCCCTCGTGCACCGATTCTACTGACAAGTCCCTTTCCCGTGATAGACATCAAGTTCACCGGATAAAAATAATGGGTACACCGACTAGCAAAAGTTGCAAACCCCTCATCGCTGAAGATTTGTGTAGCATAACAGCCGATTATTACTTACAAGTCCCTTGCATGTTTTACATTTGGGAACCAAATTGTTCATCAAATGACAGGTACGCCAACTAGCGAGAGCTGCAAACCCCTCATTGCCGAAGATGATTATGAGCTAACAGTCGCCTGTCGCGTACAAGTCCCCTAAATGTCTCACAACTGGTATCGCCTATTTTTGGTTTCAGTGAGTACCTTACTACTGAAGTTGTCCACCCCTTGAAACTTTCAAACTGGTGTATCTCATAAAGGAATTTTTTACCAAAAAATGGATGTCATATACTTTGATCAGCTCATCAGCGGCTATCGATTGCCGTCGAAGTTGAACTTTATCCTTTTCAATCGTAGATATCGTGACGGATGAAAACTTGGAACAATATCTTATATAATCTAGTTGATATTATAAAGCTATCCGTAACTTTTCAGGATTAAAATACCATAGATGACACTATTAATTATTACAAAATTACCTTATTGTTTTACATTACCGTATCGTTTGTACCCGTTGCGTAAACAGTTAATCCTAGGTTATAGCGATAGACCATCGATACAAACTTTCTTACTGTCATATTTACAGAAATCGAATACAATGTGCACCAATTTTCAAAAATTTCTAGCCCCTCGTGAACCGATTCTTACTTACAAGTCCGTCTCCCGTGATTGACATCAAATTCACCGGAAACAAATAATGGGTACACCAGCTATCAAAAGTTGCAAACCCCTCATCGCTGAAGATGATTATAGCATAAGCTTTTTAAACGGGAAGTTCTAAAAAAATTAATCATATGATCAAAAGGTATTCTTCAGCGTTGTAAAACAACAACAAAATAATATAGGAAGAAGGGACTAAATTAACTTTGCAGTCAGTTGTACTTTATCCTTTTCAATCGTAGACATCGTGACGGATGAAAACTTGGAACAATATCTTATATAATCTAGTTGGTAATAGAAAGCTATCCGTAACTTTTCAGGATTAAAATACCATAGATGACACTATTAATTATTATGAAAATACCTCATTGCTTTGCATTTTCGTTTGTATCCGTTGTGTAAACAGTCCTCGGTTACATTGATAGACCATCGACACGAACTTTCTTACCGTCAGATTTATAGAAATCTAATACAATGTGATCCCTCTCCGGTGACTGACATCAAATTCACCGGAAACAAATAATGAATACAACAGCTAGCAAAAGTTGCTAACCCCTCATCGCTGAAGATGATTATAGCATAAAAGCCGATTACTACTTACAAGTCCCATGCATGTCTTACAATTGGGAAAAAAATTCTTCTTACCATCGAATACACCTGAAACAAATAACAGGTATACCAACTAGCAAAAGCTGCAAACTCCTCATTGCCGAAGATGATTATGAGCTAACAGTCCTCTACATGTCTCACAACTGTTATCGCCTATTTTCGGTTTCAGTGTGTACCTTACTACTGAAGTTGTCAACCCCTTGAAACTTTCAAACTGGTCTATTTCATGATGGAATTTTTGTGCCAAAAAATGGATGACATATACTTTGATCAGCTCATCAGTGGCTATCGATTGCCGTCGAAAAAAAAATTCTACCTGTCTTAGTTCAAAAGTTGACTTTTTTGCCGTAGGCCAACTTTCTAACGTCACCACTTAGAAAGGAGCAAAGGATAAGCTCTAGTTTCTTTAGCAATGAGAGAACTTCTAAAGTTTAAGAGTTCATCTAATACCATTTCTCTACCGCAAACCCAAGTGCAAAAAACCGAATGATAAACTCAGCTGAAATCGTGTACACAAATGGATAGATATCAAGCTCACCGGATAAAAATAATGGGTGCACCGGCTAGCAAAAGTTGCAAACCCCTCATCGCTGAAGATTTTTGTAGCATAACAGCCGATTATTACTAACAAGTGCCTTGCATGTCTTACAATTGGGAACCAAGCTGTTCTTACCATCAAATGACAGGTACGACAACTAGCGAAAGCGGCAAACCCCTCAATGCCGAAGATGATTATGAGGTAACAGTCGACTGTCGCGTACAACTCCCCTACATGTCTCACAACTGGTATCGCCTATTTTCGGTTTCAGTGTGTACCTTACTACTGAAGTTGTCAACCCCTTGAAACTTTCAAACTGGTGTATTTCATGATGGAATTTTTGTGCCAAAAAATGGATGACATATACTTTGATCAGCTCATCAGCGGCTATCGATTGCCGTCGAAAACAAAATTCTACCTGTCTTAGTTCAAAAGTTGACTTTTTTGCCGTAGGCCAACTTTCTAACGTCACCACTTAGAAAGGAGCAAAGGATAAGCTCTAGTTTCTTTAGCAATGAGAGAACTTCTAAAGTTTAAGAGTTCATCTGATACCATTTCTCTACCGCAAACCCAAGTGCAAAAAAACGAATGATAAACTCAGCTGAAATCGCGTACACAAATGGATAGTTGCGTAAACAGTTAATCCTAGGTTACAGCGATAGACCATCGATACAAACTTTCTACCGTCAGGTTTATAGAAATCGAATACAATGTGCACCAATTTACAAAAGTTCTAGCCCCTCGTGAACCGATTCTTACTTACAAGTCTCTCTCCCGTGATAGACATCAAGTTCACCGGATAAAAATAATGGGTACACTAGCGAGCAGAAGTTGTAAACCCCTCATCCCTGAAGATGATTGTAGCATACAATGTGCACCCAATTGCAAAAATTCCTAGCCACTCGTGAACCGATTCCTACTTACAAGTCCCTCTCCCGTGATATACATTAACCCTTAAACGAAAACAAATAATGGGTACACCAGCTAGCAAAAGTTGCAAACCCATCATCGCAGAACATGATTGTAGCATAACAGCCGATTATTACTTACAAGTCCCTTGCATATCTTACCATTGGGAACCAAATTGTTCTTACCATCGAATACACCGGAAACAAATAACAGGTACACCAACTAGCAAAAGCGGCAAACCCCTCATTACCAAAGATGATTATGAGCCAACAGTCGACTGTTGCTTAAAAGTCCCCTACATGTCTCATAACAGGTATCGCCTATTTTTGTTTTCGTGTACCTTACTACTGAAGTTGTCAACCCCTTTGAAATTTTCAAACTGGTGTATCTCATGAAGGAATTTTTGTACCAAAAAATGGATGACATATACTTTGATCAGCTCATCAATGGCTATCGATTGCCGTCGAAAAAAAAATTCTACCTGTCTTAGTTCAAAAGTTGACTTTTTTGCCGTAGGCCAACTTTCTAACGTCACGACTTAAAAAGGAGAAAAGGATAAGCTCTAGTTTCTTTAGCAATGAGAGAACTTTTAAAGTTTAAGGGGCACATCTGATACCGTTACTCTACCGCAAACCCAAGTGCAAAATTTTTTTTTTATAAACTCAGCTGGAATCGTCGCAGACATGGACAGAAACAATAGATGGCAGCACTTTCGGACCCGTGGGAAAAAGCCACTTTTTTGTCTCTGTAGATTTTTCTATTTATCACTCAAAGAAGATATGTTGGCTGTGGGGCCGGGTAACTGCCGCATATATTTAACACTTATAGATTTTAGTCCATCTTCAATTTGAAACTGGTGCCTGCCTGCTAGCGTGCTAGAACGGAGCTTTCCACTCGAAAGCAGAAACATGGTTTGATGAAACGAAAGGTTCGCTACACAACTTGAGATGGTCCTCTCCGACATAGGCTATACAACTCCACTTCACTTCGCAAACCGTAGGCTCTGGCTCGATGACAAGCAAAAACCATCCTTATTGGCCCCAGGCAAGAGTTCTACGGAGCTTTCCAAAATGTAATGTCATATTCATCAATCCGGCCTAAGGTCCACACTTTCCGTAAAAACCGCACAGGTTAGACCCTTCCCAGTTACCAGGAATAAAATGAAATCGGAGTCATAGGAAAAAAAAAAAAAAAAAAAAAAAAAAAAACAGGACAAAACCAAAGTGTTGCTCTCGCAACACAATTCGTTCGACAAGAGAACTTGTTTGCCTCTGTAAGGATAAGTGCATCCTCATTGTTTGAAAGGATTTGGGGGAATAACTTATCCACTTGATCAGGGAGCAATTTTCTACTGTGGGAAAAGATAATAACGTCATCAGGAACGGCTATTTACTCTAAGCTGGAGATCCCACCGTTCGTAAATATTTATGGAAGAAATCGATCTGCAAAAGCGGTATTGACGAAGACAATGGAAAGGGTCGGGCGTTGTTCAGACTAGAGGCGTCTTCATACAGTTGGCATTTGACTATCCGATAATTGACCCGGACATTGATAATTCAAGGTCATCTTCAAGCGTGCCCTCTGCTCAGCGCCTGATCTCATATGCTTATAAGTAGGGTAGTTAGACCG